>CM059201.1:44290340-44332603 GCA_030323885.1 Branchipolynoe longqiensis | reverse complement strand
TGGGTGATGATGGAGGTGGGGTGGGGGATAGTGGGGGTAGGGTGGGGGCTAGTAGGGTTGGGGTTAGAGATAGTGGCAGTGGATTGGGTGAGAATGGAGGTGGGGGATAGTGGCGGTAGGGTGGGGTGAGAATGGAGGTGGGGTGGGGGATAGTGGGGTGTCAGGGGCGGGTTGAAGGATTTCTACATGAAAAGGGGCGAATTTGATGTGTTTTCACGCAGCCGCATCTACAATCCAAAGAGGGCTCCATCTTTTTGACTCTTTATTCGACTTGAAGCACAGAGAAGCCTCACTGCTCCACGGTCTCGTGACGCGGTTCGGTAGCGTCCCCTGGTGGGAGAAAGTGGCGGCAGTTGCCAGCTGAGGTGCGAGCTCAGTTTCCATGACCGCGTCTCATGCGGCCGGCCCTCAGTGCGGCCCTCATGAGTGGTTAAAGTTGCATGGTCCGATGGCCTTTGAATTTTTGTCTTATTTTTTAGATAAATATATCAAATTGATCGTTACAAGCTACTAATCATTACTCCGGAGTGATTTTGATTAAAGATGATTAGTTTTGAAGTAATATGAGCTGAAAGAACCAAAAATAATTTCGACAAGCTTGCCAAAAGTCCTGTGGCTATGACCCAGATGTCATCTCGCGGTGACCACGTGATGTGAGATGACCTGGAACCTTACAGGACTGTAGGTAGGTATTCCTGGTTGGGTAGGTAACATTCTGGGAATGGATTAGTGACATAGGCCCATGGCACTAGGGCTTTAAAAAAAAAAATGTGTGTCTGTTGTCTGCTTGTGTCTGTCTGTCTATGTATGTCTGTATGTATCTGTGTGTGTGTCTGTCTGTGTGTATGTCTGTGTGTGTCCATCTGTGTGTTTCTGTGCTGTGTATGTGTGTATGTATGTGTGTATGTATGTCTGTGGTGTATGTGTGTCTGTGTGTGTATGGATGTGTCTGTCTGTGTATGTCTGTATGTGTGTGTGTCTGTGTATGTATGTGTGTGCATGTATATGTGTGTCTGCCTCTGCCTGTGTGCGGCTGTCTATGTGTTTCTGTATGTGGGTGTGTCTCTCTCTCTGCAAAGTCAGGTCAGGTGTATGTGTCTGTGTATGTCGGGTGTGTGCATATCTGTGTGTTTGTGTGTCTGTGTGTGCTGTCTATGCATGTCTGTCTGTGTGTCTATCTATGTGTGTCTGTCTGTGTGTGTATATGTATGTGTGGTAATGTCTGTGTGTGTATGTGTGTATGTATGTGTATCTATGTGTGTCTGTGTATGTATGTATGTATGTGTGTATGTATGTGTATGTATGTGTCTGTGTGTGTATGTCTGTGTGTGTCTGTCTGTGGGTGTCTGTGTGTGTCTGTGTGTGTGTGGCTCTCTCTCTGCAAAGTCAGGTTGGGTGTATGTGTGTCTGTGTATGTCAGGTGTGTGCATGTGTGTGTTTCTGTGTATGTGTGTGCTGTCTGTGTATGTCTGTCTGTGTGTGCCTATCTATGGGTGTCTGTATGTGTGTGTATGTCTGTGTATGTATGTCTGTGTGTGTATGGCTGTGTGTGTATGTCTGTGTGTATGTCTGTCTGTATGTATATGTATGTGTGTCTGTGTGTGTATGTCTATGTGTGTATGTCTCTGCATGTCTGTCTGTGTGTATGTCTGTGTGTGTATGTCTGTGTGTATGTCTGTCTCTGTGTCTCTGTAAAATCAGGTCAGGAAACACACAGACACATACACACACATCCACCTCATATCCCCTTCCCCTCTATGACCCTGCACAGCAGGCCTACTTGGTTGGGGGGGCTAATGGGGTCACGAGATTGGCCTAATTGGTTAATGGCCTTCCTGCATAATGGGTGTTTCAAACTGAGTGTTCAAAGGGGTGAGGTTATAAACTCACTGGTTATTCTGTATATACTGTCCCAAATCATTAGCTAATAGACCAATATCTAAGTTGGATATATAGCATCAAATGTAAGTAGTTGTTTTAATTTTGACAAAATTATATTTCATCGGACCATGCAACTTTAATGTGGGCGCGGTGCCGGGGGTGGAGGCAAGGAGGGGCATTTTCCCGACGCCCAAACCGTTTGAGCATGGGGCGAAGGGGATAAACAAATTCATTCATCTCATTTTATTCATCGCCAATGCACTAGATTTCCGGCCATGCGATACGTCCGCTATTTATAGAATGTATAAATTAATTATGCATATATAAAAGGAATTCATATATCTCGGACAAAAGATTACAAATGATGGGAGATGTGAGGAAGAAATTAAAAGAAGGATAACAATAGCCCGAACAACATTCTCCAAAATGTATAGAGTGTTAACATCAAGTAAGATATTAATACAAACAAGGAAGCGTATTCTTCAGTGTTATGTGTGGTCTACTCTAATGTATGGGGCAGAGACATGGACAATCTCTAAGAAAATGTACAAACGTTTAGCAGCATTTGAGATGTGGACTTATCGAAGGATGATGAAAATATCATGGACAAAGAAGATCACCAACAAAGAAGTTCTCAGAAAAATTAAAAATAAGAAAAGCTTGTTTGCCACTATACAGACAAAGAAACTTATTTATTTTGGCCACATCATTCGTCAGAGTTCAATATACCGTACATTGTTGGAAGGGAAGGTGAATGGCAGCAGAGGGAGAGGGAGACCAAGAACATCATGGTTTACAAATATTTCACAGTGGACAGGCTTGAATTATTCACAGTCTATCAGAACAGCACACCATCGGGACAAGTGGAGAACTATTGCATCCAACCCTCGACTAGAGGACGGAACTATTGATTGATGATTGATATAAAAGGGGCGGCGTTCTAACCTAATAATTATGATTATTATTATTTATTATTACTTCTCGACTATTATGTCGAATCGTTGACTTGCCCGTATTTCCCCCGGTTTTGCCTACAGCAGCACCACCACCAGTCAGTTCCGGCTTGTGCGTGTGCCGGCCAGTCATTCTCAGCCACGATTTCAAACTTTTACCGGTAAGCCTGTATTATGCAGAGCCATGACACAAATAAAGTGTCCTACCCATCACCTCCTTGTCTTTCTCCTTTTCTCATAGCACAACTTCATACATATATAATATTACTAACGGTACATGTTAAGAGGTTGTTGTTTTTGGAGTTTATATCCTATAAACATCTAAGATCGTATCAGGACGGGCACTGATTTGTGAAAGTACGCCTATATAGTATATGGCGACTTTCATGGCGCTGCCCATCCTATTCCTAGTTGGTACCCATCCTGATATGACCTTAGATGTTGCCAGGACATAAAAAAAAAACTAACCATGCTACCCGCAATGCCCACTCCTCCCCGCCCCACCACTCCGCCCCCCCCCCCAACCACCACCACTCCGCCCCTCCCCTCCCCTACCATTCCCCGCCCCATCACTCATCCCCCGACCCCACCTGGCTCCTCCCCACCACTCCGCGCCCGCCCCTCTCCTGCCACTCCGCCCCCGCTCCCACCTCTCCCCGCCCCGTCACTCCGCCCCCGCCCTGACCCCTCTCCACCACTCCGCCCCGCACTCGCTCCTCCCGTCTCCGCCACTCCTCCCCCGCCTCCACCCCTCCCCGCCACTCCTAACCCGCGCCCGCCCCTCCCCTGCCACTCCGCCCCCGCTCCCACCTCTCCCCGTCCCGTCACTTCCGCCCCGGTCCCCCCCCTCCCCTCTCCGCCACTCCCCCTCCCCGCGCCATCCACTCCCCCGCCACTCATACCGCGCCCCACCCCCCCTCCACTCCACTCCTACCCCGCGCCCGCCCCTCCCCTCCCTGCCACTCCGCCCCCGCTCCCACTCTCCCCGCCCCGCCCCAACCCCTCCCCTCTCCGCCACTCCTCCTCCGCCTCCACCCCTCTCCGCCACTCCTCCCCCGCCCCCACCTCACGCCCCGGTAGCTCCCCAGGTGGCGCGGTCAGGGTGCGGGGGTGTCGGGTTGTTCACAGGTGTGGTTATTAATTAAACATTTGCTGAGGCTGCACGCTGCACCGAGTCCCTTTGTCAGTCCATTACCCGCCACCTATTGTGGCCGCGAAGGTAAATAGAGTCAAATCTCGCCGCGACACACCTGTTCAGGTGCGCGTCATTAACTCAGGTGGCTCTCAATTAAGCAGTCAGACATGGCAATAAAGATCCAGTTCTTAAAGAGCGGCGAACACGGCCATGATCAGTTAAAGACGGACTAACAAAGTAAAAAAGTAAAGCTTGTTTTATTTCATGACACCTCTAGAGCGCATTGATTTGTATATCATCGGCTATTGGACGTCAAACAAATAGTCATTTTGACATATTTCTTTGGAGGAAACCTGCTGCTGCCACATAGGCTACTCTTTCCGGTAATCAGTGAGTGGTCTTTTATATGCACTTTCCCACAGACAGGACAATGCATGCCACAGCCTTTGATGAACCAGTTGTAAATGTTTATACTGAGCAGGATCGATAGGATGACTGACACCTTCACAGGTGGACACTCTACTGCCTGAGCTATGTCCCGCTTCGAACATGGGCAGATGGGCTAGTAGTGCTAGTACGGCTGTGGCAACTTAACGATGGGATAACATAACAGTAACACTAATTTAAATCTTGGCTGACGCACTCACGATGGGTCAACATGGCCATGGAAACTTAAAAATAGACTAACAGTAACACAATGATTATTAAAAGATGGACGACCATAGCGACCAATGAAATATGGGAACGGATGAGCTCACATAGTGATCATTTAAAGATTACCTATCGTTGCCTAAACAATGTAAAGACTAGCTAAAGGCCCTGTCACATTACGGCGTATGGCGGGAGCGTATTGAAAACCTACGTAGGTCCTGCGCGTGCCGGCCTATGATGACATTTGGTGACCTTTCGGGTGGTTTTGAGCGTATGTGGAACCTACGAGGAGCGTATGAGGAGCGTATGGGAGCGTATGGGAGCGTGCTGTGACATTTTTTGACAGTATGAGCCATACGCCCTCATAGGTCGGGTTTTTTTGAGCATGCACAAAAAAATTTGGACGGACGGATTTATGAAAGCGTATGGCGGCGTATGCCTCATACGCTTCACATACGCCGGCATCTGGCGGCGTATGAGTAGCGTATGAGTAGCGTATGCGTAGCGTATGAGTAGCGTATACGGCGTATGCCGACGTATATGACGTAACGCGCTTACGCCGCCATACGCTCCCGCAAAAAACCCTAATGTGACAGCCCCTTAACAGAGCGATCATTTAAAATTGGTGTAAGACGGCAAAGTCAATTTAAAGATGGCTAACAGTATGATCGTTTAAACATTAATTACATCACTTACATCACTCACATCACTCACATCACTCACAAGAGTCACATCAATCACATCAATAACACCACTCACACCACTCACAACACTCACAACACTCACACCACTCACACCACCCACACCACCCACACCACGCACATCACTCACACCACTCACACCACTCACACCACTCTCACCACTCACACCACTCACACTACTCACATCACTCACATCACTCACATCACTCACATCACTCACATCACTCACATCACTAACGTCACTAACACCACTAACATCACTCACATCACTCACATCACTCACATCACTCACATCACTCACATCACTCACACAACTCACACAACTCAGAGCACAGACACTACCACATTCACGGGGAAAAGCACGTGTATTTGTACATTTACCGCCGACATGGTCGATGTCGCGCTGTGTATGCTCGGCCTTGTGGGGAGCGGGAACCAGCAGCGGCAGCAGACGCCGCCGGGCCTGCACTGTCGGGGTGTGACGTACGTCACGTCCGCCGTCCATGACGTCGGCAGTCTCTGCGTGACGTCGACGCTGCCACTTCTGACGTCGCATCAAAGCGGTGAGACCTGAGCGTGCAAGACGGGCCAGAAGGGTCGTGGAGGTCATAGCAGTCATGGAGGTCAGAGGGGCGGGGTCAGGGGGTCACCTTCATATCTCCATACGCTGGTGTGGGGGTCGGGAGGTTAGGCATCTTACATGGGCCGCGATGGGCGCGGGGCGGGAGGGGGTGGGGGGTGGGGGGTAAGGGAGGGGGGGGGTAATAAGGTGGGTGAGGGTGGGGTAAGGGGGTGGGGGAGGAATAAGGTGGGTGGGGTAAGGGGGTGGGGGAGGTATAAGGTGGGTGGGGGTAAGGGGGTAGGGGAGGTATAAGGTGGGTGGGGTAAGGGGGGGTGGGAGTAAGGGGGAGGGTCAGCCCGGCTACATACCTAACCCGTCGCCTAATGTCCCACCGTGAACCCGTGACCCCAACCACGTGACCTGCACGCGAACACGCGTAGCCAAGCCGCGCGTAGTGCTTTACTAATCATTCGTCCACCCACAAAACTTCTCAAGTCGGCAATGACAAAGATTAGCTGACCATATGGGTTTTATTTGTCTTTAATTGATAAATCACATTTTAAACATGAGGATAATATTAATAATTAATATAGAAACCACAAATGTGCGCCGTTACCCACAGTTCTGCAATCACACCGTTATGTGAGCGTGGTTTGGGAGACTTCTTTCTGTTTCAACAGTGGGTTTATACGACATCCTTTTGGGTGCCGGCGAATTGTTGGAACCACCCCCCCCCTCCTCCTTATTCCACTGACCCTGCGCCACAACAAACATGGACACAAACTACTTCCGGTACGACTGTTGCTACAGTCACCATGTATTAGTGTGGGGCTGAATCCTTCAACGTTTCATGTTAGTGTTACAGTATAGCCCGTTAAACCAAACTTGAAGGGACCCTAGAAATCTGTTTGGATTAACCGATCATTGGTTTAACCAAGCTTTGTCTTCGACTTTGACTTGGCTTTGGCAAAAAATGCGGGTGCATTATGAATGTAATATACAATGTATGTGAACACTTTGATTATCGTTTTCTTAATGTATATACAGTATAACCCTGTTAAACCAAGCTCAGTTAAACCAAACAATCAGTTAATCCTAACTTTTTCGGCGGCCCAGCAAATACTACCATTTATCATATAAAAAAGTCTCAGATGACCTGATGAAAGTTTGGTTTAACCATACCAGAAGTGGACTGGGTAGTCTAGACTGGGACCCAACAATTATGTTTGGATTAACCTATAATTTGGATTAACCGGCTTTGTAGTATTGTGCCGGCCCACCGAAAAAAGTTTGGACTAACCGATCATTTGGTTTAACCGAGCTTGGTTTAACGGGGTTGTACTGTATAATGCTACAGTCAACTCTTGTTAATCAAGGCTACTTTCGTCCCAAGTATCCAATGTTTGATTAGCGAGATTGACGGATAAGAATGATTTTAAGCCTTATTCCTTAAATTTTGAGTCCCACACCGATGTTTCTCTTCAACAGTCAAACTCCCCCTCCCCCATAGGGCGGCCCCTCATATACCTAGACCACACTCACGAGGCAACCACTCCATTCTAGAACTCGTTTTGTGGGAAGTTTTCCCATCCACTGCCCTTCTCTCACATTTAAAATCCTAGGGTCATTAACTTACTCTCAAGTCTCAGATATGTCAAATTAACCACCCAACAAACAACTACAGTAAAACCTCTCTAAATCGACCGAACATGGGATCGACTTTAAAAGGTCCATTTAGGGAGGTGGTCGGTTTAGGCCGTTTTTTTGTATCATTACAATGGTATTGTATGGGCGACATTACACAACTGTCGTGTATCTAAGACAAGCCGGCCCTACAGTGACGTCCTGCAGCGGCCTTCTTTCACGTCCTACAGTAGGCGCCGGTAACCTGACCACGCCGCTACCAGCGCACGTCCTCTTGCCGCTGGTGTCCGGTGGTCGGCGGCCACCGCTAGAGGCTGGGAACCGGTCAGGTGGCGCCACCCCGGCAGTTGCCGGAACTACTGCCCAGCGCCCATCGATCAGCGTGCCGTCCTCCTCCTCCCCCCGCTCGTCCCTCCCCCGCCCCACTCCCCCTCCCCACTCCCCACTCCCCTCTACCCTCTACCCTCTCGCGCCCCCACGACCCCGGCCCGGTCGCCGGCCACCAACCAATCCCATTACACGAGAATCAGATAACGCGCCTGCGCCGGCGTCTGCCAAAGGAGACGCGCGGCTCACTTCCGGTGGTGGGACGCTGTGAGCGGCCGGGTGCCGATGATGGGGTTTGGGAGGAGGGATGGGGGGGGAGGGTCAGGAGGTCCACGTCATGAAGATGTGACGCAAAGAGCCCTGTATGCAGTGGGTGGGGCGTGGGTGGGTTGGGAGTGGGTCTTGTGGAGGGGGGCAGTTCACCTCATACAAACCACACTTCTCTTGCACTACTTATACCCCTGTCACACTATGACGTAACGAGCAAACGTAAGGCTGACATGATCACGTTTCGTCATTACGTTGACGTACGTTGGGTTATGTTATGATGACGTCAGAATGACGTTAGACTGACATCGAGCTACGTCACATTATGTCGTGTGACGTCGGTGCGCGTCAAAGTTTTGAACCTGTTCAAAACTTTTGACGTAACTCGAACGTAAGGGTTTACGTTCGCCGTACGTTCTGTACACGTTCGGCGAACGTCAATGACGTTAAACAGACATTAGTCAAACGCTGCTCACTACGTTCAACTATGTTCCACTACATTGACCCACATTAAACCCAGTGGAAACATCCACGCGGCGTAATGGGAACATCAGGATAACGTCAGGAGAACGTCAGGAGAACGTACGTTCAACGTTTCGCCACCATGTCATGACGTAAGTAATGTAAGGTAACGTAAAGCAACGTAGTTCTGGCGATGGAATAACGTACATAACGTTCCCTGAGCGTAATTACGTTGTCCTCTCTTGTTGAATGACGCTATCACTACGCTTTACCGCCATTACTCTCTCGTCCACTATGCTGCATCCACGTTCAACTTGTGCCCAAATTTGCATACTACGCCAAGAAGTTCGATGTTTTTCACGTTCTCCCTATGTTGACGTCGTTACGTCATAGTGTGACAGGGCCATTAGATTTGACGATAATTAAACTTACAGTTAAAGCTGCAGGCTGGTGAAAGCATCACATTTTCAAACTCCAAATACTTAGTTAGATTTGATTCTACATGTCCAATTTAGATACTGGTGTACTTATTTAGCAATTGTTGCTACATAGAAAGAGACAGATACTATTCTAATTTAATAGAAACTATTACCACTGAAGCCTATGGTATCAGAGTTTTGATCTGCTTGCCAACATTAATTTTGCATGTTTTCACTTCAAATATCTCCCAAAGTTAACCATTTAAAATAACAATTGCTTCAAACCAAAGTAAAGTAGATTATAATGATCAATCTAATACACCCACATCTATGCATTCACACCAACACCGCATGCACATTCATGCACATATATGTTCATACATATATCCACACACACTCACGTGCATATATGTTCATACATATATCCACACACACTCACACACATATATGTTCATACATATATCCACGCACACTCACGTGCATATATGTTCATACATATGTCCACACACACTCACAGTCACACACACATATGTTCATACATATATCCACACACACTCACACACATATATGTTCATACATATATCCACGCACACTCACGCACATATATGTTCATACATATGTCCACACACACTCACAGTCACACACACATATGTTCATACATATATACACACACACTCACACATATATGTTCATACATATATCCACACACACTCACACATATATGTTCATATATATATCCACGCACACTCACGCACATATATGTTCATACATATATCCACGCACACTCACGCACATATATGTTCATACATATATCCACACACATATATGTTCATACATATGTCCACACACACTCACAGTCACACACACATATGTTCATAGATACATCCACACACACTCACACATATATGTTCATACATATATCCACACACACTCACACATATGTTCATACATATATCCACGCACACTCACGCACATATATGTTCATACATATATCCACGCACACTCACGCACATATATGTTCATACATATATCCATGCACACTCACGCACATATATGTTCATACATATATCCACGCACACTCACGCACATATATGTTCATACATATGTCCACACACACTCACAGTCACACACACATATGTTCATAGATATATCCACACACACTCACACATATATGTTCATACATATATCCACGCACACTCACACACATATATGTTCATACATATATCCATGCACACTCATGCACACATATTCACAGACACACGTCCATGTAGGTCTTGCGAGGACATATTCACATACATGAATATTCCATGCAGATGCACACACACTCACACACATGCGTGCACAGACACACGTTCACTTTGAAATTACGCTCAATCGAACCCTACTTTACTACTTACACCCAGTGCACATTCTCACACAGACTGACTCACACGCACGGTAACGCATGCACACACACAGTCACACAGTCACACGTATGTGCAATGAAAATGCCCGTAAAAGACTCACCCTCAAAATAAACACGCACTGTTCAATGGTAGACAGCCATGTGTGTTTGTTGTTGGAGTTTTATGTCCTGGCAACATCTTAGGTCATATCAGTATGGGTACCAACTTGTGAAAGTGCGCACTCATGGCAACTTTATAATGCTGCCCCACTGGCCACCAGGCCACCAGCACCATAACCTGATATCCCACCGAGTCACATTATCCTGAGCCAACCAGTCCTTGTCCTATCCTAATAATGCCGAGCGCCTGGCTAGGAAGTGACAATTATAAATTGTTATGTCATGGTTTGACTCCACCAGGGTTCGAACCCGTGGGTTTGAATCCATCCCTCGATGTACCAAAACAGGAGACGGACGCTCAACTCATTCAGCCACCCGTCTGGTCTTTTATATATGTATATATGTATATATATATATACATATATATATATCGAACCTTGGTACCCTTCAGTTCGACCTTACTCAGCACCAGTGAACCCGTTTGACTATAGCACAATCGATCCAATGGGGCCGTGTAACCAACACATCCAGTCATTTACAATATATGACATAATACTAAATAGTTCATACCTGTATTATTACACTATCCAAACAACATTGGTCATTATCCTGCATTTATCGGCATATTTTCCACACGTACGAACTCGTGCACATATCCACACTCTCCGACGCGAGATATAAAACAAAGATGGCGGTACCCGTCGCGTCATGCCCTCCTCAAATATTTCCGATCCGACATCTACAGCGATCCCGAACACGTACGCGCGACATTGAGAAGTCGCTGCTACACCCGAGAGCCTCCGGGGATGGCCGCCGTCATCCGAAGTCGCCCGAAGTCGCCCGACGTCGCCCGAAGTCGCCCGAAGTCGCCCGAAGTCTTCGATCGCCGGACGACACTTTTGTTCACGGCACGAATCACGACTTGCGCGCCATCTCGTGGTGGAAGGAACAGTGGCTAGTGTGTGTGTGCGTGCATGTGCGTGTATGCGTGTGTGTGCTTGTGCGTGCGTGTGCTTGCGTGTGCTTGTGCGTGCGTGTATGTATACTTATGTGTGCTTGTGAGGGTGTGTGTGGGTGTGTGTGCTTGTGTGTGCTTGTGTGTGCTTGTGTATGTGTGTGTGGGTGTGTTTGTGTGCTTGTGTGCTTGTGTGCGTGTGTGCGTGTGCTTGTGCATGTGTGCGCGTGTGTGTGCTTGTCTGGGGGTGTGTGCTTGTGCATGCTTGTGTATGCTTGTGTATGCTTGTGTATGATTGTGTATGCTTGTGTATGCTTGTGTGTGCTTGTGTATGCTTGTGTGTGCTTGTGTATGCTTGTGTGTGCTTGTGTATGCTTGTGTATGCTTGTGTGTGCTTGTGTGGGTGTGTTGTGTGTGCGTGAGTGTGCTTGTGTGTGCTTGTGCGAGCGTGCATGTGTGTGTGCTTGTGTGGGTGTGTGAGTGTGTCTGTGGGTGGGTGTGGGTGTGTGCTTGTATGTGCTTGTGTGGGTGTTTGAGTGTGTGTGGGTGTGTGTGGGTGTGTGCTTGTGTGTGCTTGGTGTGCTTGTGTGTGTTTGTGTGTGCTTGTGTAGGTGTGTGTGCTTGTGTGCGCATGTGTGTGTTCGTGTGTGCTTGTGTGTGTGCTCTGTGTGTGCTTGTGTGTGACTATGGGTGCTTGTGGGTGATTGTGTTTGTGGGGTGTGTGCTTGTGTGCGCGTGTGTGTGCATGTGTGTGCATGTGTGTGCATGTGTGTGCGTGTGTGTGCGTGTCTGCGTGTGTGTGCGCGTGCATGTGTGTGCTTGTGTGTGCGTCTGTGGGTGTGGGTGTATGCTTGTGTGTGCTTCTGTGTGCTTGGTGTGTGTGTCTGGGTGTGTTTGTGTGTGCAGAGATGTCGGCTGGGGGTCGATGCAGAGGAGAGTGTGGCTGGTGAGTGCTCTCCAGAGTTGTTTTATTCACCTCGGGCACCTTGTCTACTCTACACGCCGATTTCCGCACTTGTCATAAAACTAGGTTGTTTACTCATCATACGGTTTTTTTCACTTGTCGTAGTTTGTCTGGTTGTCATCCCGGGTTTTTTTCTCTCTATTTCTTACACTTGCTTGTTCAGTTGTCACAGTAGATTGCTGGTTGTATACCATTTTTGTCCACCAGACGGGATGGCCGGATGAGTTGAGCGTCCGTCTCTTGTTTTGAGAAATCGGGGGATCCGAACCCTGGTTGGGTCAAACCAATAACTTAAAGATTGATACTTGTCGCTACCTAGCCAGGCACTTGACATTATTAGGATAGGACAAGGACTAGTTGGCTCAGTGTCAGGATAATGTGACTGAGTCGAATATCAGGTCATGGTGCTGGTGGTCTGGTCTCCCAGTGGAGCAGCACTATGCATTCACCATGAGTGTGCACTGTCACAAGTTGGTACCCATCCTGATATGACCTGAGATATTGCTAGGATGTAAAACAGCAACAAACAAACCATTTTTGTCCACTTGCCATACTAACAAGGCTACTGACCAGAACATCTTGTCCGCTTATAATAAATATGTATATACATATATATAGATATATATTCCTCCGAGCGAGTGAAGGATAGGCCCCACGCAGGAGGCGGGGCGGTGCATGATGGGGGCCCCACCTCCCACCCGGATGGGGGGGGGAGGGGGTGCAGGACACTACAGACATTATTACACACGATAAAGGGTTTATCACTATCCATATATATATATACATATATACATATAATAAGAAAGCGTTAGAGCTCATCTTACCTACATACATCGGCATGGCTGGCACATATCATTCACGAAGTGTTACGAGGTTCAATAGCGATTATCACTCTGCATTATATATATATATATATATATATATATATATATATATATGTATATATACAAAGAACATAACCGGAAGTGCTGTTCTGCGACATCTAATCGGAGTGTCATGTCGAATGGCAAATCGCACTATGTACATCGCATCAACTATACATATAACGTCGAGCTGGCGCATCGAACGTAACCTCGGCGCGCATGCGTTCGACCCGTCCTGTCGGTGTCGGGTGTCAAAGCGCGGCTGTGGGGGCGGGCCCTTCAATACAAACGGCGAACCCGTTTTTGGCGCCGTGTTAACTGTGGTTTACTAGATGAGCCGCTGTATAGTGCTGTGTTAGCCGTGGTTTACTACATGGTGCCGCTGCATGGCACTATGGTAACCATGGTTTAATAGATGAGCCGCTGTATAGTGATGTGTTAGCTGTGGTTTACTAGATGGTGCCGCTGTATAGTGCTGTGTTAGCCGTGGTTTACTAGATGGTGCCGCTGCATGGCACCGTGTTAACCATGGTTTACTACATGGTGCCGCTGCATGGCACCGCGTTAGCCATAGCCTGTATGGCCCCATGTTGATGTGGTTTACTAGATGGTGCCGCTGCATGGCGCCATGTTAACCATGGTTTACTAGATGGTGCCACTGCATGGCACCATGTTAACCATGGTTTACTAGATGGTGCTGCTGCATGGCACCATGTTAACCATGGTTCACTAGATGGTGCCACTGCATGGAGCTGTGTTAACCATGGTTTACTAGATGGTGCCACTGCATGGCGCCATGTTAACCATGGTTTACTAGATGATGCCACTGCATGGCACCGTGTTAACCATGGTTTACTAGATGGTGCCACTACATGGAGCTGTGTTAACCATGGTTTACTAGATGGTGCCACTGCATGGCACCATGTTAACCATGGTTTACTAGATGGTGCCGCTGCATGGCGCCATGTTAACCATGGTTTACTAGATAGTGCTGCTGGATGGCACCGTGTTAACCATAGTTCACTAGATGGTGCCACTGCATGGAGCTGTGTTAACCATGGTTTACTAGATGGTGCCGCTGCATGGCACCATGTTAACCATGGTTTACTAGATGGTGCCACTGCATGGCGCCATGTTAACCATGGTTTACTAGATGGTGCCGCTGCATGGCACCATGTTAACCATGGTTTACTAGATGGTGCCGCTGCATGGAGCTGTGTTAACCATGGTTCACTAGATAGTGCCGCTGCATGGCGCCGTGTTAACCATGGTTTACTAGATAGTGCTGCTGCATGGCAGCATGTTAACCATGGTTTACTAGATAGTGCCGCTGCATGGCACCATGTTAACTATGGTTTACTAGATAGTGCTGCTGCATGGCACCGTGTTAACCATGGTTTACTAGATGGTGCCGCTGCATGGCGCCGTGTTAACCATGGTTTACTAGATAGTGCCGCTGCATGGCGCCATGTTAGCGATGGTTTACTAGATAGTGCCGCTGCATGGCACCGTGTTAATCATGGTTTACTAGATGGTTCCGCTGCATGGCACCATGTTAGCAATGGTTCACTAGATGGTGCCACTGCATGGCACCATGTTAACCATGGTTTACTAGATAGTGCCGCTGCATGGCACCATGTTAACCATGGTTCACTAGATGGTGCCACTGCATGCACCATGTTAACCATGGTTTACTAGATGGTGCCGCTGCATGGCGCCATGTTAGCCATGGTTCACTAGATAGTGCTGCTGCTGCATGGCACCATGTTAACCATGGTTTACTAGATAGTGCCACTGCATGGAGCTGTGTCAACCATGGTTTACTAGATAGTGCTGCTGCATGGCACCGTGTTAGTCATGGTTTACTAGATGGTGCCGCTGCATGGTGCGGGGTGAACTTGGCGTTGCAGAGCAATGTTTGAGCTGGCGGCTACAATGAGGTAAACAGGGCAAGGTCTGTTGAAAACAAGTAACTCTAGCCTAGCTGCGCGTGTTTGCTTACATGGTGGGTGGTGGGTGGGGTCAGGTTGGGGTGGGCACAATTTATTTATTTGAAAAGGAGATGGATCTGCTGAAATGCAAACTTTCTCCTAAAAATGACATTGCAGACAATATAATTTGTTGTTAAATGCATTGCTACTTAGTTATATATATATATATATATATATTTATAATTATGCATTGATGCATAAATTGTGCATTTACACAGTTATGAATTTATGCATCGATTACATTTATGTATTTATTTATTCATTTATTAATTATTTGAGTGTACATGAAATACAATGTGGTAATGTAATGCATTGCCTGTATTTTATTGCTGTGTGCTTTTTAAGGAGGAACATTACAGGTATTTTGTTGTAAAATAAATCGAATTATATAACACATTCGGATCATCTCTAATTAAATCGGCGATCCTTGTTCGTAATTCCTGTTTGTAGCTTATTCGCCATAATTAGTTTTTCTTTGCTTTGCGGCGATTTGCGTCCTAGAAACATCTCATTTGTTATGGTTTCAAATGTAAATTAATCTTCCCAATAAATGATTGTATCGAATGCTCAACGAGTATTGAGTAGTTTCCAAAGATGGCGCGCGGCGCCGGTTTGCTGTTTAGTTTTGTTTGTGGTTTTTTTCGCAAATGGAAGCAGTCGATGATTTTCACGCCAAAAAGTCAGTCGAAAAGGGCGGGACTCTGGTGGGCGCGAGCTGGGCAGACGACATGTTAATCAAGACGCCGCCTCTGGCAACCACAGCGAGGCAAACGATCGAAGGCGGCACGCCGTCACTTCAAGTGGGAAGCCCCCGTAGCGCGCGTGGCCGCGGGAACGCTGTACAAACAAATCAACGCCAGTCCACAAATATATAAATAGTGGTGCGCGCAGCATTCCATGTGGAACACTTCAGTTCAGTTGAATACTGCAAGGTTCACTGGGTTAATGCTGTCACTGTCAATGCCACTGTCAATTTCACAGTCATGGCACAACAAACAAGGCACACTTCATAGCTTGTAGCCGTGACTGAATATAATCGGCGAACTTCCACCACAACAGCTGCAGACACACCCACACCCCCACACACACACTGCCCCTCGGGGACCGGAAGTACATCTTTAATGGCGACTTAACCGGCCACCCGATCTGGGCGCCGCCGGCGGGCGCGCCGCGACGCTCGATCGATCACTTCCTGCTGCGCGCGCAGCCGCAGTTTCGCCGGGTGCGCAGGCGCAGTCCCGGCACTGAGGGTCGATGCGCTAAAAGTTTGATGGCCCGGCGTTGAGCATGTCCCAGGGCGGGGGGGGGGGGAGTCGGGGGCGGGGGAGGGGAGGCAGGGGCGGGGGGAGTGACTTGCGGACGGCGTCAAGGGGTCGGGAGGTGGACCCACTTACTTACCTCAGGCCTCGGCAGTCTGCAGTGTATGTCACCACCGCACCAACCAGGCGGGATGGCCGCATCGGTAAGAGCACCCGCTTCCCGGATGTGAAGTCACGGGGCGGATTCTCGGCCGAGTCAAACCAATGACTTCTCAAAATTGATACTTATCACTGTCCGGCATGGCACCCGACATTACTAAGGTAGAGTAAAGGGTTGGTTGGTTCAGTGTCGGTATAATGTGACTGAGTCGCTGGGATACGGTATCCTGTATACTGTATCCTAATGGGGCAGCACTACCAAGTTTTCACAAGTGAACCCTCTTGTAAGACGGTACCCGCCGTGATATGATTATAGATATTTTTAGGACGTAAAACCCCACCAAATAAACAAATTAGAACATGCCTCGACTACAGGGGTCTCGTCATACTCAACGGGACGGCCGTAAAACTATTATGGGATGCCTAAGTTTCAGGTCGTGTAGGTTAATAGTTCAGTTTCAATGTAAAACACAGCTCGGTCGCCTCCAGGTCTGTATCTGCCAGTGTTGGTCCTTACTTCGTCTCAGTGATCCATACACGTCTCCGAAAGGGGGGTTATTTTTGTTTAATTTAGCAATTCAAGAAAACTACGTTGCTTTTGTGGACGTTTCAATGTTTGCGTTTCAGGTTCTACTGATGCCCCGAGGAGGACCGAAGCTGCGACCCCTAAGCCACATGCACCTCTAAAACCACATGCCTCCTTTGGTATGGTTCTTACCACAAGTGTGTGTCCAACGTAGATTGCAGTCAACTTGTCCTAGCAAATATTTCACATCGGATACAAGAAATAAAATAGCACACCATGTATGTATTTACCCCCCCCCCCTCAGCCCCCCCCTCAGCCCCCCCCCCCCAGTTTAAATTAACGCAATTGGATAGACAATGAAGAACGATGTGGTAGACCAAAATTGAGCTATATATAGACATGTAGTGTTATTTATATTTGCTATCCCATGAATAAAGTGGAGTCATTAAGTAGTATATGTTTAGTATTGTTATATTGCATAAATCAAGTCTGTGCATGAGTAGTATGTCAAAGTGTTGCCACGAATCAGGCAACGCATCGACCAATGTTTAAATAGTCGATCAACTCGTAATTGTACAATTTGAGACCACCTACTCCTAGTTAGCACCAATCAACCACAACACCCACCGTTTTCAAACAGTTTTAGTCGTGGGTAATTTATAGATTTAAAAAAAAGTCCTCTTAGAGCCGAGTGGCGCCATTGGCGGCCGCCAGCGGAACCAGAATCCGTCCCTCAAACAAATGGTCGCTAAGTCCCCGTTGTTGTCCGCCTCCGCCCACAGGGGGCGCGGCGGGGCGGGGTGGATTAATTATGTGGGTGGGCGGCGGGAGGGTGTGCATGTGTGGGAGTGTGGGGTTAGAGAAGCCTAACATGGCAGAGATTATTCTAAATCTTAAATCTGGCGGCATCGGGTTGAGACCGCAGTCTGATTCTCCGAGCCGTGGATTGTCATGGTTGCTATGGCGAAAGTGCATGTTTGTTTTGTTTGATGTTTGGGGGAGTTTTAGGTCATGGCAACATCTATGGTCATGTCAGGACGGGTACAGATTTGTGACAGCGAACACTCATGACAACTTTATAGTGCTGACCCAAAAGGTGCTGGGAGACGAAATCACTACACCATGACCCAATTTCCCACTCAGTCACCTTATCCTGATAGTTATACTGAGCTAACCAGTCCCTTGCCCTGTTTTATTAATGCCGAGCGCTAGGCTCGGCAGTGGCAATTATCAATATTGTAAACCCGCCCTACTATATTTAATGACTAAATAACAAATCTAATTTTAAAAAGGACTCTAGTCAAATACTGAAGTAATTATAATTTCCCAATACATTTCTGACGCCGTCATGCAAACCCGCAGTTTTGCGCCAAATTTAGGCCAAAGGGTGTGTGTGGAGGGTGTGTGGATGGTGTGTGGAGTGTGTGTGGAGACCTGGGGGATGCAGAGGGGGGCGGGGTAAGGCGCGCCGGGGGCGACATGCGACAAATCCTCAGCAAACTGAGAGTGGACGCGGGCTGCGGACGGAAGCCGCGCCGGTCGGGAAGGAGGCAGTGACGGGGTTAGGGGCGACGGAGCCGGCCGAGGCTCCCTGGGGCGGGCAGCCGGGCAGCCGGGCAGCCGGGCAGCCGGGCAGCCGGGCAGCCGGGCAGCCGGGCAGCCGGGCAGCCGGGCAGCCGGGCAGCCGGGCAGCCGGGAAGCCGGGAATGGGCGGACGTGGTCGGTGAGTGGGACGGAGGGGAAGCCCAACGCTAGGATTGGTGATCGTGGTACGGCGAGCGTTGTCTGGGAAGGGAGGGTTTGGTGGGGTTGAACGAGGCTACGATGGGAGAGGGGATAGGGGTGGGCGAGTGGCGCGTAGAAGTTATGTGCATTATTAGGCATGGGCGAGTATAGGCCTTGCATGGACGGAGATTAGATGGAGGGGCGGGTAAGGGAAGGGCGGCGGGCGGAGCTGGAGGGGCGGCGGGCGGCGGGCGGCGGGCGGCGGGCGGCGGGCGGCGGGCGGCGGGCGGCGGGGCGGCGGCGGGGGGGGGCGAGCGGAAGGGGACGGGCGGTGGGTTGGAGGCGACGGGTGACCGGGCGCGGGCGCCGCTCACCCGGTTACCCGCTAAGTGGCCTGGGAACGCGCAGCTGGCCGCAAGCCCCGCACCCGCCCGCCGCCCTCCGCCTTCCTCTGCCCGCCGCCCTCCTCCCTCTGCCGGCCGCCCGCCGCACACCGTCCCGCTGACGTTTTGTCTCGCGCGCTTGAAAGCGAATCCGTCTGTCATCGATCGTGTGCGGCGGAGGCGAGTCGAGGGGCGCCCGGGCGGCAGCGGCGCGCCGGGGGCCGCCCGGCAACTTTATGTTTTAATGAGTACCGGGGGCAGAAACAGCGCCGCCTCTCAGTCTGTACCCGGCCGGCAAGTCAACCCCGAGAGGCGGCCCCCTCTCCCCACCCCGCCCCGCCCCCACCCATCACGTGACCAACATTCACTCACAGCGGCTTATTGCAAAATTAACCAAACGCAAAGGCAAAGCTCCGATGGCGCGTGCATAAAGTGACATAAGAAATAAAGTAACAGTAACTAACACTAGTAATAATACTCATCATAATTACAGCGGGAAGCTGTGTTTTTTATTCTTTTAAATCTCACATCTGGGCGGAGAGGACATGATTGCCGTCGACTGCAGTCATGCGCGTGCACTTGACTTGGATATTTTAATTCAGCGCAAAGAATATATAGCATGACGCGGTGCTCTAAGCCAAGGGCGTTTAGAATAACCGCGCGCATTTACCTCGACACTGTCTAGTTCCACAAACAGACACCAGGGCGGGGACGGGAATTAGCCATTCCTCTTATTAGGGACCGATTTGTAACAACAACAACACGAATTAAACAGGAATGTATCTCACTACGCAGTGAAATATAAAGGGATAGTCCACTTCCTTTAGTTACTAATTCCCCACCTGAGTGTGATGTACATTTGTTTTAAAGGACACGTGTGGCTGTTCCCGCATTGTCCGGCCACATAAATAAAGCATAATTTGTGTTGTGCTCACAACGATACCAATTTTGTAGGTTACTTTAAATTAGACAAACTTAATTAGTTGTTGCGAATTCGGTTCTTTAAAATCGGGTCCTTTAAAAAAAGTGGACAAACGGGAAAGTAGAGTCATCAAGAAGTGACTGGTATTGGGGTGACAGACTACATTCCGCTGTACTCACGCCGGGGCCCAGTGGGCAGCATCTACTGGTATTCATATCGCTGGTATTCATGCCGCTGGTATTTATGCCGCTGGTATTCATACCATGGGTATTTGTGCTGCTGGTATTCATACAGCTGGTATTCATACCGCTGGCATTCATGCTGCTGGTATTCAAACTGCTGGTATTCATACCACTGGTATTTATGCCGCTGGTATTCATAACCACTGGTATTCATACCGCTAGTATTCATGCTGCTGGTATTCATACCACTGGTATTCATACTGCTGGTATTCATACCGCTGGTATTCATACCACTGGTATTCATACCACTGGTATTCATACCGCTGGTATTCATACCACTGGTATTTATACCGCTGGTATTCATGCTGCTAGTATTCATGTAGTGTGTATTCATACCCCTGGTATATAAACTGTTGGTATACATACTGCTGGCATACATACAGCTGGTATACATACAGCTGGTATTTACACTACTAGTATATACATACATACGGGTATATATGTTGCTGATATTCAACCGCTAGTATTAATACAGTTGGTATTCATGCCGCTAGTATTCGTAGTGCTGGTATTCAAACGCTGGTTTTCATTACCCTATTAAACATACTGCTGGTATGCACACCACCTATATATATGCCGCTAGTATTCATAATATTCGTATTAATACTGGTTGGAATACCACTGGTATTAATACCACTGGTATTAATACTGCTGGTATTAATACTGCTGGTATTAATACTGCTGGTACTAATACTGCTTGAATTCATATCACTGGTATTGATATTGCTCATGTTCATACTACTGATATTCAAATCGCGGGTATTTATACCATTCATATTTATATCAATTATCAGTAGTATTCATACTGTTGATATTCATATTGCTATCTATACTGCTGGTATCATGCTGCGGGTATTCATACCATTCATATTCATTTCAGTGGTATGCAAACCACTGATATTTATATCATTCAGCTTCATACTGTTGGTATTCATACTTCTGGTATTCATACCACTGGTATTCATACAGCTGGTATTCATACCACCTGTATTAATGCCGCTGGTACTCATACTACTGGTAGTCATACCCCTGATATTCATACTGCTGGAATTAATAGTGGAAATATTCATACAATTCACATCATTATCACGGGTATCCATACTACTATTGATACCGCTGATATTTATACTATTCGTATTCAGGCCGCCATGATAAGGTGCGCCTGAGCTGACTTGAGCTCTCCGCTGTCGAAGGCGGGAAGTGGCCGGCGGACATGCGCAAGTGGCGGCCAGGCGCGTGGTTGGCTGCCCCTCCGCCAGGCGCCGCCACCGGGCGCCGGCCGCGGGCAAACAACCCGGCCGCCAAATCACAGATCTTGGGATAACTCAATAATTGCCGAGATCTCCACGTCAACCGGAAGTTGTCGAGGGCCACACGCTGCACGGCGCACTAGATGTGCGCAGCAAACAGGAAGCCTGATTAATAAGGTAGGGGATGGGCGACAATGGGGGACGGGATGGGGAGAAGAGAGAGGTGGGGAGGGACGAGAAGGACGATGGGAATAGGGAATTATATAGGACGGCTAAGAGGATGGTGGGATAATACTAATACCGATCCCCCCCCGAAAGGGGGAGGCTAAGGACTAACACGTGTACATGTATATATATATATATACATAAACAATACCCACACTCATAGAGGTTGAACATGAATTCACCAAAATCCAGCAAACAGAAACGGAAATAACCCTATATGGGTACAGCCATTTGTATATTCGTGTTGAATAATAAAAATCCAACAAACGGAAACGGAAATCGCTGGTCGAGCTTTGCTACGCAGCAAACAGGGTGGACGACAGGGATTGGTTAATGGGCTTAATGCCTATGGGCTTAATGCCTTGATGATGCCCCACTGCAGAGTAGCGCATGCTGAATTGAGGAACAACTACACTGGTCCCACCCTACAAATCTTCCATATATGGTCCGATGACGTCACCAGGACCAGTGTAAGTGTTCCTCCATGCTACTCTGCTTAATCCACCACAGCCAAGACCTGGGTTATTGGGGTCGGGTTGTTTTGCACACGACGTGTATTTTTTTTACTCCACTCGCAGTGTTATATTTGAAAGTCGCCCGAGTCGTGTTAATCGAATATGGCCCGGGGGTCAGTCCTAAGCATTGCTTATTCATATTACTTTAATAGAGGATGTAGCAACATTTAGTAATAAAGAGGTATGCATTACTTAATGGAACTGACGTGTTTGGGGTAATACTAATAGGATATACTTTTTAGAAACTGACAGAGGTGGGTGGTAATACTAATAGGGAATGTATCAAAAAAAATAAGTGACAGTATGTAGGCGATAATAGGGGGTCTATAGAAAGTGACACGGTGGGTGGTAATAGGGGATTTACAAGAAAGTGATATGTGGGCGGTATTATCACGACCCATACACTGAAACTAAATTCTAAAGATTTGAATCAAATTGGACTAGTGCTGCGCAGCAGTGAAAACAAGTGTTAACACATCCGTTATGAGCAGGGTAAGAAAATTCATCACAGAAAAAAAAATGTATTTAGGGGTTTATAGAAACTGACATGATGGGCGGTAATAGGGGATTCATGTAAAGTGACATGGTGGGCGGTAATAGGGGATTCATATAAAGTGACATGTGGGTGGTAATAGGGGATTTATGCAAACTAACATGGGTGTATGAATATATGGAAGCTATGGAAATTGAGAGCAGAGGACGGTAATAGGGGATTTGTGGAAAGTGACACGAGTGGGTGATAATAGGGTATTCATGGAAATTGGCAGGGGTAGCTGGTAATAGGGTATTTACTGGAAAGTGACAGAGGTGAGCAGTAATAGGGGATTTGCGGAAACTGACAGCAATTGGTAGCAATTGCGATGAGTTGAAAGTGGCAGGAGGGACAGAGATTAGCAGATGGAAGAAAGCTGACAGAAATACTTAATTCCAGCGAATATTAGAGAAGTATGAGTGACGGGAAATAAATAAGGACTGCATGCTGGTATGGGCTGTAGGAAAACTGCCACATGGGACTGGTAGTTACTGTGTGATAAAACTGACATTGATTGATGGTATCCAATATATAAAAAGAGTAGGAACTGAACTAGGAAGTAATAAAGAGTATGCTGGGTTCTTACAAGTTACAGGAAGTGCGGGGTGAACTACTGGGGAGAGGGGCACCAGACGCGTGGGAAAATACCAGGGAGCGTGAGGGGGGGTGTAACAGGTTCACTGAGTCTACTGCGGCTATAAGGCTAATGGAGTTAAGGGGTAATAAACTGTACGATAACTATAGGGCTGTGACAGTGTGAGCGGACTGTCAGTGCGGGACCTGATCGGCTGAGGGATGTGACAGTGTGAGCGGACTGTCAGTGTGGGACCTGATCGGCTGAGGGATGTGACAGTGTGAGCGGACTGTCAGCGCGGGACCTGATCGGCTGAGGGATGTGACAGTGTGAGCGGACTGTCAGCGCGGGACCTGATTGGCTGAGGGATGTGACAGTGTGAGCGGACTGTCAGTGCGGGACCTTATCGGCTGATGGATGTGACAGTGGGACTTGAGTGGTAACAGGAGCTGACGCAGACTGCATTGACGTGCGGAGACATGCAGAGCAAACAGCCCGGGTTATGCGCCTGTGTTTGCTGGTGTTGCATGTTGGGATTTATAGGCTGCCACTGAGACTTCACTCAAGCCCACTGACAGTCTTCTGACACTTGCAGTCGGCTTAAAACTGCGACCAAGCTGTGTCACACACATATACAATGACCTTAGATGTTTCTAGGACGTAAAGCTCCAACAAGCTACCAACCACATATATACATATATATACATATATACATATATATCCACATATATACATATATACATATATATATATATACATATATACATATATATTATATATATACATACATATATATACATATATACATATATACATACATACATATGTACATATATATATATATATATACATATATATACATATATACACATATATATATACATATATACATATATACATATATATACATATATCTACATATATATACTTTATACATAATACATATATATGAAAATATACATATATACAGATATACATGCATACATACAATGATACATATATGTATATATATATGTATACGTATATATACATATAATATAGTGTACATACATGTATATATGGGTCACTCTCCTGAAAACTGGCCAGAAGTGTCACATGGAGAGTTAAAATTTAATATTTGAATTTTTTACATTTTTTGGTTGCAAATGAAAGCTGCAAATCTCCCCTTTATATCTATGTAAAATATAAATTGATGAGATCAAAAATAAAGGTGTAGTCCATGAATAAGATATCTCTTATGGCAGTATTACATGTGTGTCACACGTGTAACACGTGTTTAGGACACCACACAGTCTGCTTAATAAATATCTAATCCGAATTAAATAATATCATACTTAGAAGCATATTAATCATGGCATTATATTTAGAAATATCTAGTGCTTATATTGATAAAAAAAAGTAATTCCCAGCCATGCTTTATTCACTGAATAATTAGTGTACAATATTTGTGTGGCATCCAGACACCACGGTTACATGTGTGACGGAAATTTGTAATGTTATTTCTGAAGACATTAAACAATTTTTTTTTTAAATTTTAGCATGCATACATGTTAATACATACTTCCTCTTTGATTTGGGAACTGTTTTGTTTGATATATCAATACAATACAAGATGTTAATAAGGATTCAACCACGTCCCATATGTCATGTTGCAAATGGCTGACTGTAAAATGGGGTTTTTTGGTACAAAAACAGTTCATAGCTAAAAAGACCAAAGTTGCACACAATTTTATTTTATTTCCCTTATTTCTTTCATCAAATCTGAACATGAATATGAAAAGTATAAGGAAAGAAATAAGTAGGAAGGTTTTTATTGATGTTTTAAAATCCCATCTCATGCTGACCAGTTTTCAGGAGAGTGACCCATATATGTATATGCATGTATATATATATATATATATATATATATATGCCTTGATGCTGGTTGTGGTGGTGATGATGATGATAGTGGTGGAGGTGATGGTCATGATTGTGACCGCGCTGCTGTTAAGTGTTAGTGTTATTGGTGATGATGATAGTGGTGATGGCAGTGGTGCTGTTGGTGATGGTAGTGGTGGTGATTGTGGTGGTAGTGATGTGATATTGGTGATGGTGGTGATGGTGATGGTGGTGGTAATGGTGATGATGGTGGTGATGCTTTTGACAACAAATCTACCTAAATCGACGACATGATATTTATGTTGAGACTTTCCCATCCCTTCTCGCTTCCTCCACTCCACAGTCGCTCACCCATACCGACCGTGGGGAGGAATTATTTAAACAGATTTCTGTTCGCCTGTTTCCTCCCGCGAACCCGCCTCCCCCATTAGCTCCCAATCACACTTGTCGCTCACACCCTCTGGTCACACCCACCGACAACCGACTGCACCCACCCCACCCCGCACACCCACACACCCACCCACCCGCCCATAGCTCTCACCCACCAATCGATCCCCGCCCTAAGTTCGCAGCAACCGATCTCCGCACTCTGCACCCCTCCTCCTCCCCCCTCCTCCCTCCCCCTCCTCCTTCCCCCGCCCCGGCCTGCGCCCCCGGCCCCCGGCCCCCGGCCCCCGGCCCCCGGCCCCCGAGACCCACCCTCCGGTAGACATAGCAGTGCACCACGTCAATGCAAGCACCTTACAAACTGACATAACCTCTCACTAATCTGCGGTGTTTGCTGGGATTTCCTGCGCGTTTCCCCGCAGTCACCCCCCCCCCCCTGTCTGACCCTTATCAGGTCACGTGACTTCCCGTGTGCTTTGTGTTGGCGGCGAGCGGAAGCAAAGCACGGTAGTGTTCAGTGTCACCGCCAGGTGTGGGATGTGATGATGTATTTTGCAGTTAATGCAAGGCCGCAGGGCGGAGCGGGACAGGGAGGGGGTAAACAATATATATATATATACTATATACTATACATGGTATATATATATATGTGGAGATCTCAACGCTAGTATATATATATATATATATATATATATATATATATATATATATATATCCTGCCCATTAGACACCAGCGTAAATTAAGTACTAAATAAAGTCCCTACACTGGCAGTCAGTCCCACCCTTTCACAATCCTGTCCTTCCAAGTCCAACTGTGTTTCAATGAACAGCAATGGTTTGTTTACCACTCCCTAAAAACAGAATTATCAAATGAGAGCTCAGACAAAAGATTGGGACTTGTGGCATATCACGCGGCGTTTTCTGCTGCTCAAATGTCCACATAGGCGGCGGATCAGTATCAGGACGAGCAGGTGGCGCCGCTGTGTCAGTGAGAGGAACTACCCCGACGTAGAGCACTAAAGGCCCGTTTACACTTTTGACGGCGCAACACGGCGCTAGACGGCGCAACACGGCGCAACCCAATGCCCCCATTTAGACTTTATGTCGACGCTTGACGGAGTTACACGGAGCAACACAACCCAAGCATTGACCAGAGTACACCTATGTTGAACTTTCAAGGTCATCGCTTCCATACGTCGGCAGTTCAGACTGACACTCAGAATATCCCAACTTTCACTATTATCTCTGCTTTTGAATCCTTTCAAAGAAAATTGCGCTTAGGTTAAATTAAATACTTCAGATCTTCCTCTTCAATCACGCATTAAGATCTTTTTAATCGACCTAATGAAAGCTTTTAAATTTATTTTGCAAATAACAAATGCTCCGCATAGATATAATATTGCTGCAACACTAATCTTTTTACTGCATTGTTTTACCCATTCGCGAGTAGTTGCCAGGGCTGTGACGTCACGCCGACAACGAGAATAGGTCGACGTGTTGTTTTTTTTGTAAATATTTTTATTCATCTGAATACATATTTTGTTAGCGCCGAGGCACTGTTCTTCCAGCGTTGGCGACCGTGTGCGTCAAAGCATTCAGACTTTCACGGCCATGTTCCACTTGTAGCACTCCCCACAGTTTTGCGCCATTACACGGCACTAACCGGCGCCAACCGGCGTAAAGTTGACGGCGTCACACGCCGTCAAAACTATAAAACAGCCTTTATACAGAGTAGTGTGTGGAACGGTGTTTTCAGCGTACGATCATGAAGGCGCCGTCACGTGTGCTTTAAAGCTGCAGTAATCCCGTTTGATTCTACACATCTAACTTAGGTACTGGTGCACTTAGTTAGCCATTGACAATAACACTTATTTCAAACTAACGTAAAGTAGTTTGTAATGATCAACCTCAGCATATATCAACACATGATACAAATGCAAAGCCATCTGACTAGGCCGCTATAAGTCTCGGGTACACTATTGGTTTCACGGTTCACAATGGACGACTTTCACGCGGTGCTTAGAGTAATTCGTTAGGCTAGATGTCCGGCTGTGACCAGACTGAATGCGTCTCACCCCCCCCCCCCCCCCCCCCCCCCCGGGCCCCAACCCCGCCCCCCGCCCATATCCACACCGTAAAGTGGCAGATTCATGCCTGATCCTGTCTGGACATTACCCATTCCTAATGTTTGTTTACACTTAGCGCTGACTTTGCACTCATTGGGGCGACCTCCAATTGTATCACCACACCATCTATAAATAGGTTGCACATTTATATATCCCAATATTTATAATTATATATATATATATATATATGCCAGGTATGTATAAATAGATTGATATACCTATATATATATATATATATATATATATAGGTATATATAGATATAGGTATATCAATCTATATATATATAGGTATATCAATCAATTTATATATACCTGGCGTATATATAAATATATAATTATATATATGGGTATGTATAAGTGTGCAACCTTTTATGCGAGTATTATATAAACGGAGTTGCTCCACTATTGCTTCTATGCTATTCTGGTATGTTCTACAGTGCGGTTGGAGCAGCATGAAGCTCAGTTGTCTATGCAGGCAAGTAGGCTAACTGCAACCTGGTCAGCAGGTCCTTCCTGCCCTACTACCGGTTGGTCACTTTTTTTAATACTAAAATGTATTTTATTCATCGAATAATATCTCTTGTCAGCGCCAGAGCACTGGTTTTCCGGCCGTACAGTACAATTCCTTGATACATAAATGAAACTATCAGTTGTAATAGTAACTGCATGCAAATCCTGTTTGATACTAAAAGTATTATACATATTATAAATGAAATATCAGCTGTAGTAGTAACTCTGCACAATTCCTGTTCAATAAACGTATCATGCATTCGGTGA
Source organism: Branchipolynoe longqiensis (assembly GCA_030323885.1). Classification (NCBI taxonomy): domain Eukaryota; kingdom Metazoa; phylum Annelida; class Polychaeta; order Phyllodocida; family Polynoidae; genus Branchipolynoe; species Branchipolynoe longqiensis. Next base: position 44,303,844 of record CM059201.1, on the reverse strand, counting down.
ATAGGCCTTATGGTCTTGCATGGTTCTAGAATTTTCCGAGTGGGGTTCCATGCGGGTTTTAGTGGATGCAGAAGTGACGTCACCAACAACAAACACAAGCTTAGTGCCCATTGCTGTCAGAGCAGAGACGACCCGAGATTACATATTAGATAGTACATTACATATACACCCAAAGGACCATTGAGGGGCGGGCAGGGATTTCGAGAAAATAACTACGGTCATGACAATGGCCAGCCCACGTGACTAACGTGGACCAATAGCCAGTCACCTCAATCTGACAGCTGCCATACTGTGTTGGGAATCATGACAGTTACCGGGACCTATTGACTCGGAAATAGAAGTGTAACGATTCTAAGTGGTTACAGAATGTCGTTAGCATCCGGCTATCATACCACTGATAACCGCATTGGCTGTGGCCGTTAGGTGTCCGGTGGGCATTAAGTTGGGTTTCGAGTGAGGTTCCAGGCGGGTTTTAGTGGACGTGGAAGTTAAGTCATCAACAACAAAAACAAGATTAGTGTTGTTGGTAACATCCTTGTAATATCAAGTGAAGTGCATGCTTCAGTGAAACTAATATCATGGGATCACGGGATCCTCTCCCACAGGCCTGTATGTCATCCAGATAGATGTATATAGTAGGCTAAAGCTAGGATTCCTTACACGCGGTATGCGTTATGCGTATGCGAATGCGAATGTGGCAAAAAATCGAAACGCCTTGAAGTCAATGGGCTGCAACCCTTACACGCGGTATGCGAATGCGAATGCGAATGCGACAACTCGATCGGTCCCTGTAGCGATCGGTCCGGCATGCGGCATGCGAACGGGGGTGCGAATAGAAAAGCATCAGTCGCATTTGTCCATTGATATAAGGCTGGAGGAGGCGACTGATAATTACGGACAGCTGGGACAAGGGTCAGGGAGGGGGGTTGTCAAGGCTGATGAGTGGAAACATATGGTAGTGGTTGTGGTGGGGGTTCGGGTTGGTAAAAATGCTACCAGAGCCACAAAAATATGAATACTTATCTATAATTTGGTAATTATAAAGGTAGAAACCTCCATGTGCAGTACCAAGAGGTACATGGATATACATGCCATATTAGGGCATATACAGTGCAGTATGGAGTATACTTGTTTATTTTTATTTTTTAAATATAGCCAGTCATGTGCCGTCTGCCGCATGCCGCATACCATGTAGAAGGAATCTTCCCATTCGCATACCGCATACCGCATGCCGCATGCTGCATGCCGCATACCGTGTAGAAGGAATCTCAGCTTAAGATATCATATACAGGTTAGACAAAAACTTTGGAGATAAAAAAAAAAATCTAACATAGAGACTACTAACACTAAGTAACAGGTAAACACTCGTGGAACTGCTGGAACAGGTAAACACTCCTGGAACTCCTGGAACAGGTAAACACTCCTGGGTGCGGGACCAGACCAAAACCAGTATCACAGCTGTCCAGCGTTGAAAACAAGCACCATCACGGGAGGCTATACATTATGGGCAGAATACATACCTTGTCAATAACTCAAATTATAAAATGCAATATCACCTATTTTCTGTTTGCACATGTGCTGATTTTGCTATGGCAGTTGAATGTTATTTAATGCGTCAGTATTTCACTGCTGCAATCCTGAAGACATTTCCATTGATAAAACAGGAAAGACATCTATTCATGGGTAAAATCTGAATACACTTTATGATCAAAGCAGAGGGGGATAGGGAGTACTAACTTCAGAGTCGAAGTGCAGGAATTATATGTAAATCCAATTGAACACATTGAATAGTGTCAGAAACAAAGCTAGAGATACAAAAACGACAAAGAGAAACACATAATAGCAACAAGAAAACACATAGAGGAACGAGAACAGCTCCTCTCAAACTCTAGGTCTTGTCAAGTAATTCTACTAGCACAATACGTGTACTTAGTATTTAGACTGACTTTTAGAGTTAGAACTTAGAAGGTCTCAGTAGTAAATTGTTGTTGCCATTGTTACTGGTTAAATTTGGCGCTACAACCTGTAAAACGACCATCTTTTAGACGAAATGCATGCTTTAGTAATGAGACAATAAAATGTTAATGTTAGTGTTACTGTTACTAGTGTTAGTGTTCGGAATAGGCAAATAAACAATTCTCAACCTTCACAACAACACATTGACAATTGTCCCTGTATTCGGTTGGTTTATGCACATATGGCTATATATCTATTGCCACCATGACCACACTACCCCACCGCACCCCCAACTCCCGATTCTATTATATACCGCAATTTCCGGAAGTCGATTTATGTATGAAAGTCATTGATTGATTGACAGAAGGTGGCATTCATACACTGCATGGGAAGGAGGACAGCAAACACTGCGCATGTCTTACTCACCATCTCTGTTCATCTTCACGTCGAGACACTTCTTGAAGCGGCAGGCCTGGCACTGGTTGCGGCGCGCCACGTCGACGATGCAGTCACCGTTCTCCTTGCACACATACTCGAGGTTCCGCCGAATGGAGCGCTTAAAGAAGCCGCGGCAGCCGTCGCAGCTCTGAACGCCGTAGTGCTTACCTGAAGCCTTGTCTCCGCACACCAGACACAGGGCTTCCGGTTTGCGCGACTGCGGCTGTCCAGAGGACGCCACAGCCGCCGCCGACGGCGGGGAGAGCGACATCCCGCCACTTCCGGTGTGGTTCACACCGCTTCCGATAGTGGCGGAAGTCGACAGGTGTCCTGGCAGCGGCGGCGACGGCGACGGGGTGGCGTGCGAGCGGTGAGAGATGTGTCCGTTGGTTTGGTGCGCTCCATTTCCTGTCCCGTTGCTGTTTCCGGTTCCGCTGACGATGTGTCCGTTGACGAGGAGGTGGTGCGCGGCCGGGTGGTGCATTTGGTGCGGATGTGGTGGCGGTGGGGGATGCGGATGTGAATGCGGATGCGGAATGCCGTGGTGGTGTGGGATCCCGTGCAGCGCACTTCCGGGCGGAAGTAGCGCAGCGCCACTTCCGGGTCCCAGCCCGCTCGGCCCGACCATGTGCGGATGGTGGTGCGCGTGGTGTGGCGGCTGGTGGTGTGGAGGGAGGTGGTGCAGTCCCATGGACGACACAGACATGACGTTCAGCGCATGCCCGTGGTGGCCGGCGAGCGTGTGCCCGCCGGAAGTGGCGACGGGCGCGACCGGCGACGGGCTGGGCGTCGACGGTGACGACTCCATAGAGGTGGATGACGCCGGTCTCTCATGCTTGATGCCGCCGCCGCCAGTGCCGGTGCCGCCGATGATCATCGGGGCCGGAGACGGAGACCGGGTGCGTGGTCGCTCGGCCCCTGCACGGCCGCCCGCCGGGCTGCCACCGCCGCGCGGCCCGGTGGTCCCGTCCGGGCCGGGGCTGTGTCGGCTGCCACCGCCCCCCGAGGCGGGGGACACAGGGCCCGACCCGCCGGCCGGCGAGCCGGGCACCGAGGCGCCCGTGTACATCCCTCCCCGGGCAGCAGAATCCGCCGAGCTTCGCGATTCTGTCAACATAATGTACAATTTCATTTAAACAACAAACCCAACTGTCAGGTCGTGGCGTCACCGCGTACACAACGTGCGCGTGGTTTCATGTAGTTGTGCGAGATTGGCTTTGAGCGGCTATCTACTGGAGGTGCAGACGTCACGAGGTCCTTATCACAAATCAGACAGGTATCCGCGGACCGGGCAGGTGCTGGAGGAAGGCGCCTTGTGCAAGGTATGTGGTTATGAGGTTATGTGGTTATGAGGTTATGAGGTTATGAGGCACTGTTCCTGCTCCGCTCCAGACCCCTCACTGACTGACCTACGTCCAGGCGTGTGGACGCGCCCTGACACCCCCGCCCTACCACCACCACACCCTCCCACGTGACCCGCTCCCCCCATGACCCTCCCACGTGACCCGCCCCCAGCACGTGACGCTCCACACCCGGCATGACCCCCACACACCCACACACCACACACACAAGACCACTAAGCGCGCCATTTTCAAATGGCGCGCTTCACTCAAAATCTGTGTACGGCTTCTGGCATAATTCACACAAACGCCGCCCCCCCCACCCCCCTCACAAACATAGAAGTGTTATATACATATGACTTTGATTTTAAAGAGTGTAGTTTAACATAAACTGATGTCCTGCATATGCACAATAAATAGCGGAACCCTGTGTTTCACACCTATTAAGAAAAGTCTTCGTAAATAAAATGATGATGCTGAGACTAATGAGAGTAATGGGAATAGTGACAGTAACGAGAGTAAAGAGAGTAATGAGAGGAACGATAATAGTGTGAGTAATGAGAGTAATAATAGTAGAGAATAAGAAGAATGAGAGTAAGAGAATAAAGAGAATAATGAGAACAATAGTGAGAGTATAAAGAGAGTAATGAAGAACAATAGTGAGAGCATAAAGAGAGTAAGGAGAACAATCGTGAGAGCATACAGAGAGGAATGAGGACACTAATGAGAGCATAAAGAGAGTAATGAGAACAATAGTGAGAGCATTAAGAGAGTAAGGAGAACAATAGTGAGAGCATAAAGAGAGTAAGGAGACCAATAGTCAACGCATAAAGAGAGTAGTGAGAACAATAGTGAGAGCTAAATAGAGTAATGAGAACAATAGTGAGAGCATAAACAGAGTAATGAGAATAATAGTGAGAGCATAAAGAGAGTAATGAAAACAATAGTGAGAGCATAAAGAGAGTAATGAGAACAATAGTGAGAGCATAAAGAGAGTAATAAAAATAATAGTGAGCGCATACAGAGGGTAATGAGAACAATAGTGAGAGCATAAGGAGAGTAATGAGAACAATAGTGAGAGCATAAAGAGAGGAATGAGACCAACAGTGAGAGCATAACGAGAGTAACAAGGACAATAGTGAGAGCATAAAGAGAGTAACAACAACAATAGTGAGAGCATGAAGAGAGTAATGAGAAAAATAGTGACATCATAAAGAGCGTAAGGAAAACAATAGTGAGAGCATAAAGAGAGTAATAAGAATAATAGTGAGAGCATAAAGAGAGTAATAAGACCAATAGTGACAGCATAAAGAGAGTAATGAGAACAATCATGACAGCATAAAGAGAGTAATGAGAACAATAGTGAGAGCATAAAGAGAGTAACGAAAACAATAGTGAGAGCATAAAGAGAGTAATGAGAACAATATTGAGCGCATAAAGAGAGTAATGAGAACAGTAGTGAGAGCATAAAGAGAGTAACGAAAACAATAGTGAGAGCATAAAGAGAGTAACGAAAACAATATTGAGTGCATAAAGAGAGTAATGAGAACAATATTGAGCGCATAAAGAGAGTAATGAGAACAATCGTGACAGTATAAAGAGAGTAATGAGAACAATAGTGAGAGCAAAAAGAGAGTAATGAAAACAATAGTGAGAGCATAAAGAGAGTAATGAGAACAATAGTGAGAGCATAAAGAGAGTAATGAAAACAATAGTGAGAGCATAAAGAGAGTACCGAAAACAATATTGAGCACATAAAGAGAGTAATGAGAACAATCGTAAAAGCATAAAGAGCGGAATGCGAGGAAAGAACGTAATGAGAATTGTGATAACAATAACAGTAATAATAACAGTAATATATAATGCAGTATAACCATGTTAAACCAAACTTGAAGACACCCTAGAAATTTGTTTGGATTAACCGATCATTGGTTTAACCAAGCTTTGGCTTCAACTTTGACTTGGTGTTGGGAAAAATGCGGGTGCATTATGAATGTATGTGAACACTTTGATTATTGTTTTTTTATGTATATACAGTATAACCCAGTTAAACCAAGCTCGGTTATACCAAATGATCGGTTAATCCAAACTTTTTTCGTCGGCCTGTCAAAATACTACCATTTATCATATAAAATAGTCGGTGGGGTCTCATATGACCTTATAACCACATGAAAGTTTGGTGTATCCATACCGGAAGTGGCCTGGGGTTCGACAATTTTGTTTGGATTAACCGATAATTTGGATGAACCAACTTTGGTTTAACCAACTTTTTTTATATGATAAATGATAGTATTTTGCTGGGCAGCTGAAACAAATTTGGATTAACCGATCATTTAGTTTAACCAAGCTTGATTTAACGGCGTTATACTGTAATGAGAGTAGCGAGCGCAATGACAAATTGTATTTCCAAATTCAGAAATAATATGTGAGATACAAGGGTTCCATGTTATATGATGTATGTTACGGATATTTGTTTCATAATAATATGAAGGTAGGTGATAACAAGAGCTATTACAATTGTAGCAACTACAATCGGAGAAACCAGACGGGATGGCCGAATGAGTTAGAGTGTCCTTCTCCTGTGCTGGTAGATCGTGGGTTCGAACCCTGGTCGAGTCAAACCAATGACTTAAAAGTTGATACTTGTCTCTTCCTAGCCAGGCGCTCGGCATTATTAGGATAGGGCAAGGACTAGTTCGCTCGGTGTCAGGATAATGTGACTGAGTTATCAGGTCATGGTGCTGGCGGTCTGGTCTCTCAGTGGGACAGCACTATAAAGTTGCCATGAGTGCCTCACTATCACAAGTCAGTACCCATCCTGATATGACCTTAGATGTTGCTAGGACGTAAAACAACAACAAACAATCGGAGAAGCACAAGAAGTCATATCAATTCCAAGTTTCACTGGATTAAAAATACCAATAATAGTAATGGTGATAACAAACAGAAGCAGATACACGTGTACAGACTGCAAGTTTTACGGTTTGTGTGTGTACCGTAAGGCCAAGGGACCAGTGCGAGCAAATCCACCCCAAAACAATACGTGGCTTAGTTGTGTTCAAACATTAACCCTCCCCCCTCCGTCCCTTAAGCCCCCCCCCTCCCTCCACGCCCCCCCCCCCTCCTCCACGTCCCCACCTACACTCCAGTATCGCGCCTCCTTTCTACTGACTCGTGGTTCAATCCTCCTCACCCAGGTACCGCACTACCTCGAATGCTACCAATCTCAAATAAACATCAGAACCTCTCTTTTTTAGGTGTGGGGGGGGGGGGGGTTAAATGCAAAACATTGCGCCAAACAAGTAAACCCCTCTAATAGTATATAAGTGTTGCCTGGATTAATAATTAGAATATTTTTATATTTGAGGCAGCAGCTCTTGCTTCGCTTTCATCACAAAATGTGGAGATTTGAGCTGTTTGAGAAAAGTAATTAATTAAGTGATCTTCAAATAAATATGTATTTCAGCAGTTCTCCACATCCAATCAGTATTCATCGGTTTTCTAGTGATAACGTTAATTTAACACCGATTTATTTCCAACACCCGTGATTTAAAAGCTCAGCACACTCATGTTCTGTTTAATTGTTCATGTTTAAGTTGCACAATCCGTGGGTTTAAATTTTACTTTATTAAACAAACTTGTCCAATAAGGCTAATCTAACTCTAACTTCTAAGTTATATATGCAGACATATTACATTCGTCAACGAAGCATGGGGAATCTCAATTACAGACAATCGCTGTTCCTCATTTTACGGCTTCTTGCCCCGTCATAGTAGCGACAAGTATCCATTTTGTGAAGCATGGGGAATCTCAATTACAGACAATCGCTGTTCCTCATTTTACGGCTTCTTGCCCCGTCATAGTGACGCAGAGTGACAGGCAAAGTAGCGACAAGTATCCATTTTGTGAAGCATGGGGAATCTCAATTACAGACAATCGCTGTTCCTCATTTTACGGCTTCTTGCCCCGTCATAGTGACGCAGAGTGACAGGCAAAGTAGCGACAAGTATCCATTTTGTGAAGCATGGGGAATCTCAATTACAGACAATCGCTGTTCCTCATTTTACGGCTTCTTGCCCCGTCATAGTGACGCAGAGTGACAGGCAAAGTAGCGACAAGTATCCATTTTGTGAAGCATGGGGAATCTCAATTACAGACAATCGCTGTTCCTCATTTTACGGCTTCTTGCCCCGTCATAGTGATGCAGAGTGACAGGCAAAGTAGCGACAAGTATCCATTTTGTGAAGATAAATATATTAGGTTAACCATTCTATTTGTTTGTTGGGGTTTTGCATTCTGTCAACATCTGAGGTCATATTATAATGGGCATTGACTTGTGACAGTTAGCACTCATGGCAACTTTATAGCGCTATCCCACTGGGAGACCAGGCCGCAGGCACCATGTCCCCATTTCCCATTCGGTCATGTTATCCTGATACTGAGCTAACCAGACTTTGTCCTATTCCAGAAATGCCGAGCACTCTGCTAGGTAGCGACAAGTATCAATTTTGTAACTCATTTGTTTGATTTGACTGGGTTTCGAACTCCCAAGCTTCCGCATGGGAAACCTGCGCTCTATCGATTCGGCCACCGTTTCCGGTCTGACCATAATAACCTACTCTACATCAGTTCAAATTGATTGTTATTATAATTGACTAACTTTGGATATATTTAAAGTGAAAACATACCAAATAACCTGTTTGTGCAAATGAGGTTACCATTTGAAACAAGGTGCTATACACCGACGCTATTGTCATGGGGGTGATGAAAATGGGAAATAGTGCGTCTAGAGCGGGACTCGAACCCACATCTCTTTGCATTCCGGGCCAGTGTGCTAACCATTACACCACCTAGGCTTCCTGATATCAAGACACTACCCACGCCTACCTGCCTATGTGGTTACTTGCCTGAGAGGTCAGTGCAGACCGCTACACTTGTCCCCCTGGAATTGTAAGTCTTTTAATGCTTACAATTACATACATACAGGCAATGCACTAACACATACATACACAGGGTAGGTTCAACAACTATACAGCACATAGCTTGTACAGGATCATGGTCATGGCACGAGTGTCATGGGGGTAATGAAAATGGGAAATATTGCGCCAAGAGCGGGACTCAAACACACATCTCTTTGCATTCCGGGCCACTGTGCTAACCATTACACCACCTAGGCTCACTGATATCAACACACTACCCATGCCTACCTGCCTATCTGGTTACTTGCCTGAGAGGTCAGTGCAGACCGCTACACTTGTCGCACTGGAATTGTAAGTCTTTTAATGCTTACAATTACATACATACAGGCAATGCACTAACACATACATACACAGGGTAAGTTCAACAACTATACAACGCATAGCTTGTACAGGATCATGGTCATGGCATGAGTGTCATGGGGGTAATGAAAATGGGAAATATTGCGCCAAGAGCGGGACTCGAACACACATCTCTTTGCATTCCGGGCCACTGTGCTAACCATTACACCACCTAGGCTCCCTGATGTCACCACACTACCCACGCCTACCTGTCTATGTGGTTACTTGCCTGAAAGGTCAGTGCAGACCGCTACACTATGTTAACTAGATCTGTCGAAGCTGACAAGTTTCTATGTTACTAAAAGGCAAATCCCCAAAACATTATTTATGAGTGCATCAGTACCTACTTTGCATATATAGGTCCATATCTAGACATGGCTTTGGTTTTTAAAATATGTTTTCATCGGATTATCGACCTTTAATCCCCCTTAAAGTTGCACAATCCGTTGGTTTGAGTTCCTGCCATATTATTTGAAAATAAATGTATTAGGTTAATCGTTATAACCTACGTTACTTCGGCTTAAAGGAACTTTTATTCTAAGGAGTTAACATTGGAGATATTTTATATGAGAACGTTCCAAATTAATTTTTGAGTGCACACCCAAAAACCTGGACATAGGCTCTGCATAGTCTAGATTTTGTTCATCTATTTTCGAGCATAACATCACATGTTTTAATAAATGTATCACTATCAGTGCCTAAATTGGGGATGTAAGCTCAAATATAGGTACATGTCTTAGTACTGACAAATGTAATGCTTTTATCGGATTATGCAGCTTTAATGAAATATTCCAAAGGGAAGGTTTAACTGACCAATGAGAACGTTCGGGCTGAACATGTGCCAGTGTGTGGGCGTCTGGTGGTGGTGGTGGTGGTGTGTGTGGGGGGGGGGGTATATGCAAATGAGGTTAATTGCTAAGTGCAGGATCTAGTGGCGGTGACTTATGGCTACACCCGCGGTTGCTGCTACGATTAACATGAACAGAAGTTATAAATAGCTTTAAGTAGGTCAAGTCGGCCAGGAACGCGCATGCTCAGCAGTGTTGACATATAATGAAGCGTGGGCAGGGTTTGACAGGAAGCTGCTGATTGGATGTCGCTGTCCAAACATGGTGAACGCGGAGAACTGAGCTTTGAGTTGAAAGAAATGGGTTACATAAACATTCCGTCAGACAGAATGAGCTGGTTATATCTGTTGTGTTCGTGAATGGAATTTGACGCGACGGTCGAATGAGTTGAGCGTTCGCCCCCCGTTCTGGTACCAGTGGTAGGTCGTGCGATTCGAACTCGCGGGTTCGAACCCAGGCCGAATCAAACCAATGACTTAAAAATTGATACTTGTTGCTACCTAGCCTGGTGCTCGGCATTAATAAGATAGGGCAAGGAACAGTGGAATGAGGAAGACCAATTGTCCGTGATTGAAATTTTCCGTGCTTAATCAACTAAAGTACAAAAACAAAGATCACCAATTCCCAGCCCACTTGTGACGATTTGTTCAACTAAGACGCTCTGTCGTTGATGACAACGCGACTTATGCTCACCGGACACCACCCAAGAATACCAATTATCGGCTGTGTGGTGGTTGCTAAGCACTTGAGGGATCCACAATGTATTTTTGACTTCATAAACTTGTTAAAGAAGTCATGTTCTACTGATTTTCTGGGTCTCTGAGGTTCCCGATTGTCAGGTTCACGATTGCCGATTGCCGATTTCGAGGTTCACGATGTGTGTGTAGACGTCTAGTTATTAGTATGACTGTTGACTGGACTTAATGCCATCCAGACACCTACACTATGAAGTCATTGAGTGGTTATCGAGAGTTGTGTAAATGCCATCCAGACACCTACACTATGAAGTCATTGAGTGGTTATCGAGAGTCGTGTAAATGCCATCCAGACACCTACACTATGAAGTCATTGAGTGGTTATCGAGAGTCGTGTAAATCCAGAAATCAACAGAGCATGGCCTCCTTAACATGCCTATGTGGTTGACAAAATGTCACCAAGGCAGTTCGGGTTCTATTTGGTAGGCATCAATTGAGTGCTCTGGCGGCACTAATTATATACAAACACAAAGTTAGCTTGGCCAAAGGTCATCATGCTATGTCTGCGCGGGGGCGTGTTTGTTTACAGCATGCACGCGCAGTTCAAAACACGACACTTGCCATTCTAATTGAACATGATTATGGGCTATCGACAACAGTGAATCACTTAATGCTAATCGTATTTAATATTTTGGTAGTTCACATTATGTTTGGTTTATATATTGCTCATGTTATTGAAATTTAAAATAAAAAGTTATACACAAAACTCCATATGAACTATTTTTTAAAGAGTATATAATAATGTTATAGCGCTACCGATTAAACCACACAGCAGTAATATGTAATCGCCTGAATCAAGTATTAACCTAATTCCAACGAGCCCCCCCCCCCTACCACCAGTCCCCCCCCCCCCCGCCTCCACCCCGTGTCCCCGGGCGGCTCTCCGGGCTTGTTTCCCCTTAAGCTGAGATTCCTTCTACGCGGTATGCGGCATGCAGCATGCGGCATGCGGCATGCGGTATGCGAATGGGAAGATTCCTTCTACACGGTATGCGGCATGCGGCAGACGGCACATGACTGGCTATATTTAAAAAATAAAAATAAACAAGTATACTCCATACTGCACTGTATATGGCCTAATATGGCATGTATATCCATGTAACTCTTGATACTCCACATGGAGGTTCCTACCTTTATAATTACCAAATTATAGATAAGTATTCATATTTTTGTGGCTCTGGTAGCATTTTTACCAACCCGAACCCCCACCACCACCACTACTGCACTCTATATGACCGATTGGGACGGTCCTAACATCCTAAACTGAGCCATGTTAGGACCGTCCTTTTCGGTCAACAAAATCTGGGACGGTCCTAACATCCCTCGGAGCAAGCTAAACTGAGCCATGTTAGGACCGTCCCATTGGTGTAGATACAGGGCTAAAGACTATCAGTCGCCTCCTCCAGCCTTATATCAATGGACAAATGCGACTGATGCTTTTCTATTCGCACCACCTTGTCCCGGCTGTCCGTAATTATCAGTCGCCTCCTCCAGCCTTATATCAATGGACAAATGCGACTGATGCTTTTCTATTCGCACCCCCGTGTCGCATGCCGCATGCCGGACCGATCGCTACAGGGACCGATCGAGTTGTCGCATTCGCATTCGCATTCGCATTCGCATTCGCATACCGCATGTAAGGGTTGTAGCCCATTGAGTTCAAGGCGTTTCGATTTTTTGCCGCATTCGCATTCTGATACCGCATGCCGCATACCGCGTGTAAGGAATCTTAGCTTTAGTGCCCTGACCGACCACCCGGGAGGTGGTTCAGCCATTCTGAGCTGCTTACTTGTGCTGGTTAGTGCACGCGCTCCCCGCTAGGGGTAAGTCAAATACCAAGCACAACAGGTGCACTGCGGGAACAAGAGGCTTGCCGAGAGTGTTCAGACAAATATTACCTTCAAGGTGGCTTTTATTGCATTGGGTGGTGAGCTAATTCTACATGCCCCGCACAAATAACTCCGACACCTTTTCACAAGCATTGCATCATTTCACAAACACCCCACCATTGCACGGGCACTGAAACACGTCACAAACACTGCGTCTCTTCACACACATTTGACCATTTCCCCGACAGTGCGTCACCCCAAGACACTCGTCTATTTTACAGACATACAGCCGTGTCTGAATCAACCTTCCTGCTAATCAACCAAAACAAATAGACTTTATCACAGTGCCGGCGGCATGGTAGGCAAATTGGGCAGCACTATGACGCCGCCATGAGTGTCTACTGTCACAAGTCGATACTGGTCCTGGTATTACCTCAGATGTTGCTAGGACGTAAAACCCCAATTAAACCCTTAGCAAAAGATTAATTAAATATAAAGCACAACTTGCTCCCAAATGTAATCACAATCGACCCATTTCATATGTGGTGTCATGTCTTTGCGTTAATAAATCTGGTGTAGCATATCCCGCTCCCCCCCTCCCCCTTCCTCCCCCCCTCCCTCCACCCCTCCCTTATCACCCCCCCTCCCTTCCCCCCAGTTCTTCACTACCCCGTCTGTTTCCACCCCTCTTCCCCTACCCTTCCCAACCCCCCATCCCCTCCCCTCCCCTCCTCTCCCCTCCTCTCCCCTCCCCTCCCTCCCCACTCCGCCTCATCACTCCCCCCACCCCTTCCCATTCTCACCCACCCTTCCCTTCGTCCCCGTCTCTGCCCCCTATATACACACTTTTCCATCCCACTTTCCTCCACACCAACGACCCCCTCTTCCCCTTCTTTTTTCCCCCACCCGCCTCCACCTCTCCTCTGTCTTCCCCCTCTCTCACGCTTCACGTCCGTCCGTACTTCCTTGCTCTTCCCATTCATCTCCTCACTTCCCTTCCTTCCGCCTCGTTCCCTCTTC
>CM059201.1:43816840-44289840 GCA_030323885.1 Branchipolynoe longqiensis | reverse complement strand
CAGTTGACCTGCCGTCGCCCCCTCCATAACTACAAATTACGAAGAGAACCTACCTTCGGAGTCCATGGCCCAGGTCCAATACTCACCCCTTACGCAGAAGGCAAGCTGGCTCACGGCACCAATGTAATGGCCCACGGCCCTCCGACTCTCTCTCTCTCACGCAGTCACACGGAAGAACACCAAGATTTAATTCAGTGTACGCTTCACCCTTGGTTTATTGAACCATCTGCTCTCCGCGGCGTCAGTAGTTGTCTGACCCGCCCCCTGACTCGCCAGATCCCACATCGACTCTATAGGTGTGTGTGGGGGGGTGGGTCAACCACACGCAGTAGAGGTCAGCCCAGTTGGGGTCTGACCGGTGGTGACCCGTGCCGCCACCTAGCGCAGTGTAGTGGTACTGCGCTGGTGGCGTTGTAGTCTTCGCTGCTACCGCGTGATAGTAGAGCTCATGTTCAGACTACTACATAAGTAATGACCCGATTAATTTCTATCTAATAGATGACCTGCATATAAGTAAAGACATAAAAGAAGTGATAAAGACACAGGTTGTACTACCTGATGATGATAGAATAATTGTAGGTAAATAGTCCAATTGTATTATTGGAAATAGCTAACATAACATGTTCCCAAAGGCGTAGGCAACAAGGCTGTTGTAAAATTTATTATGCCTGAGTAATAAATTTATTAGCCCATAAAATGAATTATCTGTGTCTGGTTTTGAATTATGTGCCAATAGACACTCATTACATTAGAAAGCTCACAATCATATATTTGTGGTCAAGGGAAACAAATTCCCATAGAAAAAGAAAAGTTTTATTAATAATTGATAGAATTTATTTAGTAAACTATATGAGGTGGTACAGTCCAGCTGCCCTCAAAAAGGCTAAAATGTTTTCCTGTTTTACCTTAGTAAAAAGGTCATGCATACTGTCTGCAGTGTAGAATTGTTGGCGCAGGGCCAAAAAATCAACGCAACTTAGTCAAATGTGTTTGAGTGTCAGTGGGGACTAACACCCAATACATTCAGGGGGAGGTTCCCCCTTGAGCAGAAAAGCATGTGTAAGCCACGAGTGGCCAATACGGCAGTGGCTAAGGATCACTTGGTCCCGCCGACCTCCCGCATGAGTCTGTGGTGGTTTTCCCACAGATGGTTCAATTTCTTTAAGTTTATTAATGTTTTCATCCCACTCATGTTGCCATTTGGATTTTATTGTGGGTGGCTATTAGTGGTTTCAGATCAAAGTGAGGGATCATACACAGTTCAAGATCACAGTTCAGGGCCTTCTTCACAGCTCGATCAGTTTGTTCGTTTCCTTGTATGCCGGCATGGCCAGGCACCCAGCACAGGTGGATGTCATACCCATCCGTTGCCAGTTGGTTAATTTTATCAAAGACCGTTGCTAGAATAGGGTGATTCGTTTTCAGTCCAGCAACAGCCAGGAGGCAAGAGAATGAATCACTATATAACATAGTTAGTGTGGTTGGATACCTCGATACACTCCAATGTGAGAAGGAGTGCTCGGTCTTTCGCAGTGAAAATTGAGCTCTGATCGTGCAAGGTATATATATATATATATATACATATATATACATATATATACATATATATACATATATATGCAGACATATATACATATATGTATACATAAATACATATGCAGACATATATAGATGACTATATATATGCATATAAATACATATTGTATTTAGAGATGATTGCATCACATATCTCAGAGTGGTCCTCCAATTGTCACTGCTAAGTTAATCCATATGTAGTCTGTGTCACTCTCAGACTTATTGCAACAATGCAAGGGGCCTAAGCTCTGACACTTTCACCCTCAGATTTTAACCAAGCACTGCCATTACCCTAAATAATGTTACATTTATATTTTATTTATTTTATTTTTGATTGTGCATGTGCATGTACACATACACATAATTATAAAGTTATATATATATATATATATATATATATATATATCTGTATATGCACATACATATCTATATATTATATATAATATATACATAATATTGCAATATCAGGTGAAGAATAACTTACCAGTGTTCCTAAATGTAGTGAGTATGCTTCGGTATAATCACAGTGAGATACAACAGTCCCCACAGGACCGCAAGTGGCAAGTGGAAGTATATGAGTGGGCCAAAGACCAGTATATACCCCCATGGTTGACTGGAGGTGCCCTATTGTCTGGGATTTACTGCTATACCAACACAGTACTATCATGGGAAGTTCTGGCCTGTAGGCATATGTTGTAACTCCTGAATTATTTCCTAATATTCATTGCTAATTTACTCAATCAGGTCCCAACTAAATGGCCTGGAGATATTCAAGAAATTAGATATAATCTTTTGCTTTCTAGTGATGTATTCCAATATGGAAACATCCCAAAACTCAGTGTATCAGAGGCCAAACTGTCAAACTGCACATTAATCTTATATAAAATTCGACCTTGGAAATGGTCAGCAACCAAGAGCTGGTTATGTCTTCAAGTCGCCTACTATCTCTATATTATTTGGTCATAGCATCTCTGGCCTCGATATTAAGAACAATTGAAATGGACCATGTAAGAAAAAGACACTGAAAAAATAAAAAGCATATCAATGAGTGATATTAGGAGTATTTCCCATAGGCCTAACTGCAGTGGCGCATGTTGTTACTCCGACAACACTGTCTCCAAGACAGGTTCCTAAGCAACCAATTAGAACAAGTGTTGGAAAGCTGGGTTGATATATCAACATCACTTTGCCATCTAATATCATAAATATATTATATAAGATGATAATTATAAATGCTGATCTATCATAGCCCCTAATTTCAGCAGAGATAGATAGTCTTAAAAACATTGTTTTTAAAACCTTTTGAACACTACTCTGTTCACAAAAGTATTTGTTCAGCAGTTTTCCACTATGTGCCGACAGCGACCTCTGTGCTAGTTGGGTTCCAGTTCCCATGTTTTCCGATAGGTTCCTGTCTGTGTGCGTCCGCATGGGTCCTGCACAGAGGTAGTCGGGTTCCAGTTCCCACGTTTTCCGCTAGGTGCCGTCTGTGTGCCTCCACATGGGTCCTTCACAGAGGTCGCTGGCGGCGCATAGTGGCAAACTGCTGAACTAATATTGTTCTATCTGCTTTACTATCATGCAGTTACACAGCTTCAGTCCTCACTATCTCAAAAGCACCATTTTGTCAGATAGAACATTTTTATAGTAAGGTCGCAAAATATGCAACATGTTGGGGGTTGGTCCTAAGCATTGCTTATTCATATTAAATATATATTGGCATTGTGCAATAGTAACATGGGTAATATTTTATTTATTTTTTGGTACATCAGTTGATAAAGGAGGGGAAATTTCAATCACGGACGATGGGTTTTCCTCATTCTACTGCTCCTTTCCATATCCTAATAATGCTGAGTGCCAGGCTAGGAAGCGACAAGTATAAATTTTTAAGTCATTTGTTTGACTCGATCAGAGTTAGAATCCCAGGACCTACCAAAATGGGAGATGAACACTCAACTTATTCGTCCATTGGAAACTAGTAGGACTAGTTGGGTAATGCTACAAGTCTGCTGCATCACAAGGAACACCAACCCCGTAACAAATGCCTGTCACCATGAAAACTCCCTTCTTATTATGTTCGTACTTAGCCACCCAACCAAGCAGGACATAGCTCAGGCGGGAGAGTGTCCACCTCTGAAGGTGTGGGTCATCCAATCAATCCTGCTCAGTGGACCCATTTGCAGTTTGGGCTATTTTCTGTTCCAACCAATGGTCCACAACTGGTTCATCAAAGGCTGTTATAGAATCTAATGCTCAGATCTGTGGCTGTGTACGTAGGCTATGGGGAAAACAATACAGACAAAGAGAAAGGAAGAGAGTAAAGTGGAAGAGAAGAGAGTCCAGCCCTCTGGTTTATTGTTTATATAGTTACATGGGTTCATTCTAGAGTATCATACCGCCTCCTTCCACCAATGGGAATTGAGCATTCCTGGTCCTACAAATAGGAATCCAGCATTCCTGGTCTCCATGGATACCAGTGGTCTGCCCATTACCAGTAGCTGTATGGCCCCTTGGCCACCACCAACCTTGACCTTTTGAGTGTGGTGACCCCTACCCCAGCTGAAGGGCTAGGCCCTGAGTGCAATCACACCCAGACCTGCTAGCACCACTATGTCTATTTATATCCCACTCAGGCACAACCACCCCATATGCCCCAGGGGTGAAGATGAGTGCAGATTCGGTCATGTCTGTTCGAAATGCAATGGTAAGGGCCATAAGCAACCAGCTTGCAGAGATTGACACTCGGGAAATGCATGGGTCGTCTATGCGTTGGTTATGGGTGGGGTCACTGGTGCATGACCGGTGAGCAAGGCAGCCAGAGGCTGGTGACGTGTATTGATTGCCTGAATGGTCATTTGAGGACAATTAATGCCAAATTAGTGGTGGTGGGTGCCGACCCAGTCAGTGCGGATATCAGCTGTTCGGAGACGGCGCCACAACCATTCAAGATATATAATTTAGATAATTTGTCTTGTCGGGGCGATGCGAGTACGAGTGACAATTCTTGTCCAAATTGATTTGAACCATGTCTTGCACTGGTTAGTAGCAATGAGAGAAGGTTCTTTGTAGGTGACCGAAGGGTAATCGTGCAGGGAGATGCGAGAGAATTAGCCGAGAAGGTCTTTGCAGGTGACCGAGTGTTATTAAATAAGTGTGATGAGAACGGGGTCTTTGGAGGTGACTGTATCAACCTTTCAACCCCTAGTGGTAGTGCGCATCCATCAACAGTGAGAGACTTAACAGAGACGGTCTTGGCAGTTGGCCAAGAGGTAGCGACTAGCAGTGGCTGTGAAAGTACAACGACTGAACACTTTGACTTCTGGATACTGAATGGTTTATTCACGGCCTAGGGCTCGCTGAACCCACTGGCTAAACTTTCCATGACGTCATCTCATTAGCATAATCCTTTGTCTCAACCTCTGCATCTTGTTAACATATATTAGCCACATACCTATACGTCTATTACGCATATATCACATCCCCCCCTCAAAGTATTTCTGAAACATGAAAGGTTTCAAAATAACATAGCATATAACAGTCAAACGAATGCACAATAACATATATGCATACTTAACTGAAACACAAGTCCTTGCAAATGTCCAAGCGCCGTATGGCACTGAAGTCCTTCACTGTCCGGCTGTAATGCCTCACGGTATACTATAAATTGTCCATTACACATTCAATATCAAAACACACAGCTGAAAATATAACTTAATCCTACATGCACATGCTATATGTGTAAACACCCAATCTACACTGAGCTACTACAGGTCTAACCTGCTCGCCGGCCTAATCAGCCGACCTGACCTACTTAGATTAGCCGCACTGTTTATATTCGGCAACGACGCTGACCTACTTTGCGTCTGCCCGACCGGCTCGGCCCGCCCCCCCATAGGCGCCCTGATAATCTGCACTCGGTTTCTATATAACGTATTACCTGACTCGTTCAAAATTTGATATTCTCTCCCCGAAATACCAGTCCGACGCAAAATAACCCCTTTTTCCCATTCCCCAGCATGATTTTTGTATTTGATTTTATCTCCGACTTTCATAGGTTTGTGCGGCTTTCCACACTTCTTGTCATGAAACGCTTTCTGACTTTGCTGCCATTTTGCCGTCTGGACTTTCTTTGGATTTTGCGTTTCGGGCACCAACATTTCTTCCGCCATCGGCAACCTGCCCCTCAGCCTTCTGCTCATGAGCAGCTGAGCCAGAGATGCGTTCAGGACAGGCAATGGAGTGTTACGATAATTCAGCAAAGCTAACTGAAAATCCGAACCAGTCTTCTCGCACTTCTTTAACATGTCCTTGACCATTTACACAAACCGTTCTACTTGCCCATTACTGCGGGGATACTGTGGACTGGAGTATACGGCCTTAAACCCATAGTGCTGCGTACATTCCTGTAATGGCCCACGGCCCTCCGACTCTCACTCGCACGCTCACACACGGAAGAACACCAAGATTCAATTAGTGTACGCTTCAACCTGGTTTATTGAACCATCTGCTCTCCGCAGCATCAGGAGTTGTCTGACCCGCCCCCTGACTCACCAGATCCCACATCGACTTTATAGGTGTGTGTGTGTGGGGGGGGGGGGGGGGGGGGGGTCAGCCACCCACAATAGAGGGTGATATGATAGAAGTCAACATGAGAACTAACTTGAAAGGGAGAGAAGCTTTACAAAGCTATGTATCCTTATGCGCAATGCCTAGCCCTGCCTGCAGCGAATAGCAATATGTAACTAGCTAGCTGCAAGGCAAACATGTCATTAATCTAGGTGAAGAAAGAGCTTTAAATGAGTCGCACAAAAATGACCTCTCCCAGCCTCTATGTAGTTTGTGTATAGAATGTTTTTTGCGGGGAGAGAATTGTTCATACCCCCCAGGTGGAACCCCCTCGACAAGAGGAAGCAAAGAGCTGCTCAGTCTGCCCTCCGCCGCCCCCCATCTCAGGAGAACCGTTAGAGGGGCACTCCCCCTCCTGCGCGGAGCGGCTCCTCTTGGAGCTTCCTCTGCCTGTCCTTCTTGTGCCCGCCTCGCCTCGCCAGTAGATCACAGACGGTATTACACCGCGGAGGCCGCCAGGACGCCAGGACGCTCGGCGACCCGCTCCGGTGTAGAGTGCATGAAAGTAGAAGGGCGGTGTTACTTATAACAATAGAGAAAGTCTCCGCAGATACAACGTTAGGCATGTAATACATTTCATAAGAAGCACTGGGCGCCAGCGAGAACCCGGCCTCATACAAAGTAAATTACATCCATGTGCATCCTCCCCTGTCATAACAGGAGCCAATGCACACGCTGTGTATCATGTTCTGCCAGAAGATAGTAATCTAAAATGGAAAGAGTGCAGTTTAAAATAAAGAGCCAGGGAGGCACTGCATAGGAAAATAGAGAGTTTGAAATTGAACACTGCCAACCCTCCAACTCCCACACCATCGACAACCTTGATCCACTGAATAAATTTTGAGAGACTGTTTTCTAATAGTGTGGAAAAAGGAAGTCAAAAGGGGTGAAAGTTGAAGACTATCAAGAAAATAATTAATTTATATGTATGTATATATAAAAAAAAATTATTCCGACCCTTACTGCAGAAAAATAGGCAGAACACAAGAAGCTAGATCCTCCAATCGGGAGAAAACTGAACCCATCACCACAACATATAATATCAACAATCGCACTGCAAAGAAAATATAATATTGGAATTAGGCAGTACGAAATGCTAACTACATCGTGGCTATCAATGTAAAAATAGCACCAGAGCACTAAAAAAGGTATATACAATATTATATTATTATTAAATATATATATATATATATATACACAAGGCGGTATCCACCTCCTTAAGGGAGATGAACTGTGAACAACAACAAAATTATTATATTTTTTTATTTATATAAAAAAAATTAATAACCGCCACAGGGGTGCTGGACTTGCAATTACCCCGACGTGACCCCAGAATCCCTCGGACAGAGCTAGCACCAATCACCTGCGCGAGCAGTCGACCACCGCTAACTAACTGCCACCTGTCATCTGATTGTCTACATATGATCCAGAATCCGTCGGGCAGGAGAGAGCAACGCCTAACTGTACCAACAGTTATTCATCATTCACCACCCCGCCACTTGTCATCTGAATTTTTGACGAGACATCCAAAATCCCTCGGGCAGGAGAGAACAACGGCTAACTGTGTTTAACAGTTAGTCATCGTCCACCTTCCCACCACCTGTCATCTGAACATCCCCGTCCGCGTCAGTAGGCGTGCTAGCCGCACGTTCCAGCAGTGCCCGATATGCCGCAGCAGAATCGGACACCAAGCTAGCCGGCAGCCCGTGTAACCTGTCCTCAACGGTGAAGCCGGATAGATCTAAGGATCTTAATGATCCATCCCAGCTTCGGGAGTCGCGGCGAAACGAGGCATGAAAAGTCATGTCCATGTCATTAATGACCCCCGCTTGCCACACCCTCTGCTTGCGCGATGCCTCTAACTTACGCTCGACAATCTTCTTGTCCTCTACAACACAGTCAAAGTCAGCACCGCGCCGACCCTCAGCCTGGCGTGCCAGAACATCCTGAGTCGCCACGGTCGCTGGAGCACGCGCTACCACTGCACTCAGAGTGTCAGGTGTCAGCACAGCTACCAGCTTCCTGCGCTTACGGCGCCGCCCACCTTTCACACCACCCTCCTCCTGAGCTGTTGTCACGACTGGCAACTCTGGCCAGTCCTTCAGCCCCTGCTGTGCAGCAGAAGGAGGAGGTGGAGGGGGCGGTAGGGGAGGTGAGGCTGACCTGTCCGACCCCTGATTGCATTGCAGCTCAATGGCCGAGCCATCGGGCAGCGCCACCAGGGACGAGGTCCTCTTCCCTACTCCCCTACCACGGATGGTTCTACTACCACATCCGTAGCTCGCAGAGACGTCATGCGCCCTCTGCCACAGTGCCTCCCTCCTCACGGCTACTGCACCCCGACCTCGACCCCCTCTCGCCGACGATGTGCCGCGGCCGGTATAAAACCGCTCACGACGCACCTCCACCGACCCCGGGTCATACAAAAACAGGGCAATCAACCTGTGCTGTTTAGGCAGCACAAGGGTTTCCCTGCTGAAGTGGTAGTCGGTGCGCTGCTTCACTGTGAAGGAGACCGCCCGCCTTGACACGGCCTGAGGATTCCACTGAATCTCACTCAGCCCCTCCACGACATCATCGATCATGCGTCCGTGGCCCTCCATGAGATGCTTGATTATTGCACCGCGATGCGCGGTCGTGAAGTACTGCCCCGTCGCTTTAAGCGTCGGACAGCCCTCACAACCACTCGCCATGTTGAACGGTCTGGTGCACCTCCATAGAGGAGCGGTGTGCAGGTGGCCCTCACAAATGTGATGAGCCAACTGTGCCCACCGCAGAAACAACTTAGGGATCCGTCGATGCCCAACATGGTTCAACTCACAGAACAGGCAAGCCTGTCCCGGTCGAAACACACGCCGGATATATCCGAGACACACCAGTTCTTGTTTCGTGTAACCCTCGCGCTTCGCTGGATTCTTCAATGCGCCAAAAAGTGACAGCAAGTGCGCATTGTACCATTCCAGCGGAGCCCGCGGATGGCTGTCTGGCTCGCCCCAGCCCTTGTCGTCGGAGACCTCATACTCTCCGTCAACATCATAAGGCCGCAAAACCTGTTGATAGCCTTTTTGTCATACCACATAGTCTCTAATACTAGGTGGCCCATCGTGGTCATCATGCCACAATCGTGACAGGGTATTCTCAGTCAAGCCTTCCACGTTCCCCGAAAGGAACCATGCTAGCTTGACCGGCCCACCATTATGCGATCGGACGATCCACTCTGATGAAGGCGTCAAGTCCTCAGCTATCTGAAAACCCAGCTCAACACCAAACACACCAGTGACCCGCCAACATGCAAGCATGTAGGCAACCTGACCCGTCGACCGATCAGTCCGCCCTCCTTGTCCCACTGGCTGTCCCGATGGAGCAACACCAGAACAAGAAGCGACCGCTGTCGACGGGCGCACAGTGGTAGTCGGTGCGCTGCTTCACTGTGAAGGAGACCGCCTGCCTTGACATGGCCTGAGGATTCCACTGAATCTCACTCAGCCCTCCACGACATCATCGATCATGCGTCCGTGGCCCTCCATGAGATGCTTGATTATTGCACCGCGACGCGCGGTCGCGAAGTACTGCCCCGTCGCTTTAAGCGTCGGACAGCCCTCACAACCACTTGCCATGTTGAACGGTCTGGTGCACCTCCATAGAGGAGCGGTGTGCAGGTGGCCCTCACAAATGTGACGAGCCAACTGTGCCCACCGCAGAAACAACTTAGGGATCCGTCGATGCCCAACATGGTTCAACTCACAGAACAGGGAAGCCTGTCCCAGTCGAAACACACGCCGGACATACCCGAGACACGCCAGTTCTTGTTTCGCGTAACCCTCGCGCTTCGCTGGATTCTTCAATGCGCCAAAAAGTGACAGCAAGTGCGCATTGTACCATTTCACCGGAGCCTGCGGATGGCTGTCTGGCTCGGCCCCAGCCCTTGTCGTCGGAGACCTCGTACTCTCTGTCAACATCATGAGGCCGCAAAACCTGTTGATAGCCTTTTTGCCATACCACATAGTCTCTAATACTACATGGCCCATCGTGGTCATCATGCCACAATCGCGACAGGGTATTCTCAGTCAAGCCTGCCAAGTTCCCTGAAAGGAACCACGCTAGCTTGACCGGCCCACCCTTATGCGATCGGAGGATCCACTGTGATGAAGGCGTCAAGTCCTCAGCTATCTGAAAACCCAGCTCAACACCAAACACACCACTGACCCGCCAACACGCAAGCATGTAGGCAACCTGACCCGTCGACCGATCAGTCCGCCCTCCTTGTCCCACTGGCTGTCCCGAGAGAGCAACGCCAGAACAAGAAGCGACCGCTGTCGACGGGCGCACAGCACGAGAACTGCTGTCAGTGGGAACATCATCAACGTCCACAAGTACAGCTCGTTTCGAACCATCGCTATTATGATAGCGATAGTCGAACGACCCGTACAACACTTTTGGAGGAAGCGACGCCTTTGCAGGCAATAACGCAAACTCAGAGTGAGGACCAGTGTCACGCTGTACAGAGGCCTTTGCCTTCTCCACAGCAATCCTCACCTGTGCCTCTGTCAAGGCACCAGATGCTCGAGAAGGGGCAGGAGGCAAATGCAGCTCACCGCCCACAACCGGGGTAGACACGACAGAGTCCACGTCCATCCCATCTCCAGAACCGCCCCCTAGTGTCCGTCCTTTGACATGAGGTGCCGGCGCCAGACTCCCGAGGGTTCTAGCACCTACATCCTCAGAGCTCACGGACGTCTTCATAGGGGGTCGGGCAGCAACTGCGGTCAGCGGCACCACCTGGCAAGAACCCGATGAGCCACCGCTGAGAGGCTGCGCCATCCTCACCTCAGTTGGGCTGAGCGAGAACAGATCCGTCCGAGAGGAAAACGCTGACTCCCTCACAGCCTTCTCATGAAGCTGCCACTCCCGAAAGTGTGACAACTCGTCAGAACTAACCATCGTCTGAGCACTAATGACAATGGAGGCAGCACGCTGACGGCAATCCGGCGCAACAGGAGAACGTAACGACAGGCCAGATACTCCCGGAGGAGACACTAGCCCAGCCGCCATCACTCGCTGAGGGCCTCTGGCAACTTCCAACACTGTCGACAGTAGCGGACTAGACAGCTGTGCAGAGGCTGTAAAAACAGTCTCCCCACCGCCTAACGGCCTAATCAAGCCAATGCAGGATAAGCCTGCACTGTCGCTACCCTGGACCTCTGCAAAGAGAAGATCGAGAGACTGAGAAGCCTCAGCTCCCCCTAATGGAGTGCTGGGCGAATCTAAGATATCGTTGGCCATGTTGAAAATACCACGAACTGCCAAGGCAGCTCAGTCGTACCTCCCCCACGACAGACGATCGCCGTACATGCTGTGTACAGTCCGTGCGCCTAAACGCACAAACCAACACAGATGCGGCCGGCCTTGCGATACTCTGATATGCAACAACAATGTTCAATAACAAGAAGTATGCGGAGATGGGATAATTGCCCAAGAACAAAAACACCCACCTCGTCTGCCGGCAGCCGGTAGAGTGACTGGCTCCAAACGTCCTCTCTCGCAGAACCGCAGAGTCCAGTCAGCGTACTAACCAGAGAGCGCTTACTTCACTCGCGAAACACCAGATGCGCCACCGGTACAACTAGCATGACCTAATTAGGAACCCAGCCAAACCACCTGACGGCGGCATTCCCCGCCCCACGCAGCACCGCTGATGTCACCGCACCACGTGATCACGGATAATCCCCAAGCGCATAATATAAGGATGACCTAGTTAGCTCTACCACAAGTCACGCCAGCCGGTGCACAATACCGGGCCACCCCCGGTGACAGATCACCGCCGCTTACGCAATACCCACCAACAACAACACGTACTGCATAGTGACAGCAACCCACTCGCCCGGTTACACGCACATGCTATAAGTGACCCAGTTACGCCCAACTGAACAGTCTACCCTGGTACACACCAATGCCCGCAGTAAACATAAACACTCCCCCGGTGATAGGAGCTAACACACAGTATGCCCCGTCAACCATAACCAACGCATTAGACAAGAAATAGCAGATAATAAACACACGGCTTAGGCGGAGGCATTACACAGAACAGTAGTAACTGCGCCCATTCATTGGCGCCTCCGGGGCCCCCGGTCTTTCCCCACTACTCTCAAATAACCACGGAGCAAAGTTACCTGAACATATGTACTGCGTTACTCGTTGTGTGACAGGGATTGGAGTATCTTATGTACGCCCAACCCCTGGAGACCCGACAACACCAGGGTGGAGTAGCCCAATACCTGTTACTCCACCCAGACCAGTTATCTGCATCGTAATGCTAATCGCTCAGATCGCTGCACAGGCGGTGCATCTGAGCCTACATCAGACCCCTGTCTAACTGATACAAAGCCGCTGTCACTACCCGAGCTACTGCGTACAGAAACAACACTATCGGCATCAGACACTGATCTAGAACGATGCCGACATTTAGTTTCCCGCTTGTCAGGTCTATGGCGCTTAGGGCGCATAGCCTCTCCCACAGTAACTGGAAGCCCAGGCACTCTCTTCCGATTGAATGCATCCATAGTGCCAGCCTCCACCCTTGCAGGTGCAGGCCCGTCTCCTACATGCGCATCCACCCAGGAGGATGGTCCAGCGTTTCTAGACATCTGCTCGGTGTAAAGCTTAAGACGTCTAACATTAGATTTACGGTATTTTCTATCCTTGCCCTTCATAATAACCGTGGTGTCAGAGACAACTTCTGTTATAGTAAAGGGACCATCCCAGTTCTTCGTGAGCTTGACCCGAGCTAGCGGCGCATGATACCGCACTACCCGATCCCCCACCTTCAACTGGCGCCACGCAGCTGGCCCGTAGTCAGATTTCTGACGAACCGTTGCATCGCGAACTGCGCTATACGCGTGGTGAAAGCAATGCTCCAACCATCTTACAAACATGATCTCACAAGGCCGGTCTACTTGACGATTCACCACCCCAAACTGCAGATCATCTGCCAGTCGGAGTTCCTCACCAAATGGTAACTTGTTAGGAGTCACCTCCATAGATGCATGCTTCATAGATGTTATATGTGCCACAAACTTGACCTGTAAATCCCAATCATCTTGAAAGTCATTCACGGTACAAGCCAATGCAAATATTAGCGTCTTATTAAAGCGCTCTACCATACCATCTGATTGTGGACAGTACGGGTTCGTACACATTTTTTTAACGCCCAACAAGCGCAACATGGACTGAAACAGTGTGGACTCAAATTCCCGTCCCTGATCCGAATGGATCCGCATTGGGGCACCGAATATTAATACCCAATTATCCACCAATGCCTGCGCTGCAGTGGATGCAGTGTGATCTTTTAAGGGGTACACTTGCACATACTTAGTGTAATAGTCTTGGACTACCATCATCACCACATTCCCCCTAGACGTCATCTTAAACCCGGACACAAAGTCACACGCTAGATGGCGCCACCGATGCCTAGACAATTCCTGAGTCAACGGTAGCTTAGCAATCCCCTCACCCGGCTTCACCACCTGACATTTATGGCAAGTGTGTACCCACCGCCTAATATCAGAAGTCATGCCAGGCCAATAGAACCGCCAAGCTAAACGTTTGGTGGAGCGAACCCGCCCAAAGTGCATAGCTGTACAATGCCAATGACAAAACAACAACACATCATCGCGCAATGCAAACGGCATGATCTACAGGCGACTGCGTAGGTCTTCACCCACCACCTTCCACCTGCAGAGCACACCTTCATGCAGTTCCAGCAGATCCCATTGATTTATAATCTTACGAGTCTCTGCATTCTCCACCGCCAGCTCGTCATGCAGAGGCTTGGAGCGGCCCTCCTCCAACCACTTGATCACATGCAGTATGGAGGGATCTTGGCGCTGCGGCAAATGAACCTCTGATAACATCCAAAGTTCATCACCATCTATGTCTGCCAGACGCATCGCAGATATTGCTGCAAGCACACAATTATGCGCGCCACAGTCCGTGCAATCACCCCGGGATTCTACTCAGACTATCTGCGTTGATATGATCCACTCCCTTCCTGTACACAATGTGCTCATTAGTCACACCATATTCAGATAAAGTGGCCAACCAACGCCCCATCATCCCCTCCGCTTCTTTGAAATTCAACAACCAACGAAGAGAATGATGATCTGTCCGGATAATAAAATCCGACCCTACCAAGAAATGTTTCCACTTCTTGCTATACACGATGATAGCCATCAACTCACGCTTCGTCGTGCAATAATTCCGCTGCGCTTTATTAAGTTTATTACTCGCAAAAGACAACGGGACCTCCACCCCATCCTGAACCTGACTCAGCACGCCCGAGATTGCAAACCCCGATGCATCAGTGTCCAGAATGAACTGCCCCACCACCCGTGGATACCGCAGCACTGGGGTCTGAGTAAAGGCACGTTTTAAGCCCAGAAATGCCGCTTCCTGAGCGTCGCCCCACACACATTTTATCTTTTTTGTGGTAACGACTAAGTCCTGCAGAGGAATGGCTAACCGCGCAAAATCCGCAATGAAATCGCGGTAATATGACACAGGCCTGGGCCACCCCGGGTCGCCTTAATCCCTCTCGCAGAAACAAGACGCCCTAGGTACTGCGTCTCATGCCTAAAAAGCCTACACTTCGAAGCCTTGAGCCTCAGTCCATAGGAACGCAAACGATCAAACACTGCTTGAAGCCGATCCTGACATTCGGTTAGTGTCCGACCAAAGACAATGATATCATCCAAATACACCAGGCAGATCTTCCACTGAAGACCAGCCAGCATATCCGTCATCATCTTCTCGAATGTGGCTGGAGCATTACACAGTCCAAACGGCATCACGTTCCACTCAAATAAGCCTAGGTGAATACTAAAAGCAGTCTTAGCAATGTCCTCCGGATCCATCGCTACCTGATGATAACCAGATTGCAGATCCAGAGTGCAAAAGCACTCATTACCCCCCAAACTCTCAAACGACTCATCTATGGGCGGTAACGGGTAAGCATTTTTCCGCATCACAGTATTGAGTTTTTTATAGTCAATGCAGAAATGGATTGAACCATCCTTCTTCTTGACTAAGTGGACAGCGGAACTCCACACGGAGTCACTACTCCTAATCACCCCACTATCCAACAGCTTATGCAGCTCTGTCTCCAGTGCATCTTTTTTAGAATGCATGAAATGCTGATAGGGAATCCTAAAAGCAGCGGAATCGCCGACATCAATGCAATGCTTAACCACCTCTGTCCAGCCTAACGTCTCACCAGGAATTGTGAAAACCTGAACATTTCTACCCAGAAATTCCATAACCTGAGAGACTCATCCACCACCTCACACCCCATAGCTAAGGGTACAAGGTGGGCAGGCAAACTGCCACCAAGGGCCCCAGATACCTCAAGGGGTGCCACGCACTCCTCCGTAGTACCAAAGGTAACCATATCAGATACGTTCCCCAGCGCTGCAATGCCCACTTCCCCTCTACTACTCACAACACTAGAGGGACAATTCAACTGCGCCGCTCGCACGACACGCAGCTCAGGCCAACCACTGCCCCAATTACCATGTAACTGCGAACAGCCGACCGCACAACACCACCCCGTGCCAACCCCTCCCAGTGGGTCAACTGCACCAACAGCTGACTCAGCGACCTCGTTGCCGCGAGCAATGTCAACACCGGATTGTTTACCTAACTCAACTCTGGCGTATTCGCAATGAACCTCGCCAAAGTCAGTAGCCTCACCAATCAACCCGATGGTCGTACCCTTATGTAACCTAACCGTATAACGATTTGGATTAAACAAAGGCACTACTGAATCAACAGGATTCCACACTAGCGTATTCTGACCCCTCAATCCCAGTTCATGCAACTCCGAGACTAATGGTTCAAATAAGCTTTGGTGATCCCCGTCAACCCCTACAGCTGTAATTTTAACATCACAACCGGTCAGCGGAGCAATGCAAATATCTTGCACAACC
The DNA here is from genome assembly GCA_030323885.1 of Branchipolynoe longqiensis. Lineage (NCBI taxonomy): Eukaryota > Metazoa > Annelida > Polychaeta > Phyllodocida > Polynoidae > Branchipolynoe > Branchipolynoe longqiensis. The sequence goes on along the minus strand of CM059201.1, from coordinate 44,273,659 downwards.
GCAGACACAGTCTGACTATCGCGACGCAATTCACACTGCACCGTGAGGTGATACGGATATTGAAGATATAGGCTGCCAGCCTGGCGCAGCTCACAACCATAATACTCCAAAAATTCCGCACCCAAAATACCATCTTCTGGCATAATGAAATATTTTCCCCCCGATCTTCAGAGATAGTATGGCTTGTCCGTACTGCTTGAGTGGTGCACCGATGACAGTGACAGGCTTCACGCTATTATCGAAAAACACCTTATCACCGTCTAACTTATCGAAGAATTTTCGTCCAACACATGTGACCGCAGCCCCACTGTCTATTAAAAAATACCCGATAGTCCCTCTAACGCACACTCTCACATACAACGTTTTCCATCCAAAGTCCAGAAAGTGGAATCCACAAACAGGTGCTTACCACAAGGCTGAGACAGGTCGCACCCCTGACGCTGTACTATGAATTGCATACAGTCGTCTAAAGGCGCGGGAGCCAAAGCAGAAACGCAGCGCGCTATCTGCTCCATGCCATCTCACAATACCGACTCCACTGGAATCGAATCACCAGGGGCGATCACCGGCGGTCCCGCGCTAGCATCAGACTGCACATCGGCTTCCTCGTTAGTTAACACCGCATCCATTTTGGCAGTATCCGGGCTTGCCAATTGGGTTGGGCCCAAGCCCACACAGTCCAACCATAGGCATTTAAATTAGGCTTAGCCTTTGCGTCTCTCTCTTTACAGAGACGCGCCAACCTAACCCGATCAACACCTGAGTTGTCCCTACCCTCGCGATCACCGGCTACCACAGCCTCCTCGAGAGTACGCTTTACCCCAGTACATTGTATAGACCAATGACCAAACGCAAAGCAACAACAACACTCGTGATCTCGAGCATGCGTATCTTTTTTAGCTACGCACCTGCGCGCAGATAACCCAGATGAACCAGGTCCACCTGCCACTACCTGCGCAGCAGATTTCTGCTCCCCCATCACATCGCGCACCCAGCCCTGGACTAGCAACTTAGGGATAGGTGGCGACCGATAATCCCCCCCAGAGCTCACACGGAAATTGCCACCCTCGCGATAGCCCCCGCCTGTCGAACCCCGGAAGTTATTACCACTATGATAGCCCCCCCCAGAACTACCCCGGGAGTAACTACCGCCGCCATTACGTCGAGGATCCCATGATGCGTTATACGCCGCCACCTCAACCTCAAACTCACTATCCGACTCATCTGATAGCCGAATAGCTTCCACCGCAGTCGACCGCCCAGCAGGCAGTGCCTTGGCGCAGTAATCGTCGACCACCTCAAACATCTCCTCCAGAGACGATTTACCCGGACGCCAATGGTTATAGGCGGCACGCTGCTCCCCAGGATCAAGGAGTGAGCACACAAAACGTTCGACTATTTTAGTCTCAATTGCGCGTTCACTCATCCCAGTATCTCTAGCAGCCTCACGCTCATCAACCTGCAGCTGTAGACCGTATGCACGGTATGATCCATCAAGGGCCGTTTGGACATGCTTCTTCCACTGATACCAGCACGCCATGGGGTCCACAGGACGGAACTTATACGAGATGATGGGGAGTAACTCCCTCATCATCGTCAACCCATGACGCCTCCACGCATCCACGCAGTCCTGCTCTGGTCCATTCCTCAGCAGAGGCAACAGTTGAATGAGAGCCACATTCTCATCCCACATATTGGACCGCATATCCAACGTAAAATCCCGCCACCAAGTATTCCACTCTTGTTTAATACCCATAAATGGCTTAGGACGCAACGTCGGAATACATGCAGAACCCACCACAGGATATCTTAAAACATTCTCATCTAGCTCTAAAGTATCCCGGTTACATGACTCCCATCCAGCCCCACCCCCAACAGAAGCCAGCTCCCGAATAACATCCATTATTGCTGGATGATTCCGGAACAACCACATCTCTTCCACCGAGTAATGGCAGCCCACCGGCAGTCCAGGTAATGATGCGATGGGTAACGCATCACCGCCCAAACCCCTCGGGTCAGGAATCCTCTCCCTCCGTACATTTTCATGAGTATTACCCACATATACGGAATCCTGAACAACACCACGCCGACGTTGCACAGAACCAACCCCCTACCTCCCCCCCCTGAGAAGTAACATCCTCCCAGAAGAGGGCACCGGCTCCCTCGGAGCCCCATATCCACCACCGCCCCCCGTAGAGGGCGCCGGTAAATGCGGCGGGCTACCCGCGGAAGCCGGGCGCGCACTATGCGCTGGATACTGCGTCTCGTGGCTATTTAACCACGTAGACTCAGTAACCTTCACACAGCTGTCGCCAAGCCCTAAACCGCGTCGAAACGCTAGTTTCTCAGCCTGAAAAGCTGCGCACTCATCTGCAAGGGCCACCAAAGCAGAATCAATGCCGCACCTCTCGGCAGCTAGCAATTGTTCACACCTCTGATTTTCCCCTTGCAACTGAACATTCAGCGCCTCACGCATGGATAAATCCTTAGTCTGTCTAATGAAAGCAGCTTGCTGCTCCTCAACTAGAATCCGATTAGAATTTACCTCCTGTGCGCTTCCAAGCCCGCAGACGGCGAATACGCATCGATTCCTGATGCTCTACCTCCGTCTGCGACCCAGAAAACGTACGACCCATAGCCAAATCATTCTCCAACACGAACGTCAACCAGTCATTAGCTACGAGCCCTGTCTCCAAAGCCAGGAAAATCTCCCTATGACAGGGATCATGGGGATCACCGCGCACAGCTCCCATCCCCACAGAACAGACCGCTGAACTTCCCCACGGCGAATACTCCAGCGGCACTTCTTGCACAGGACTCCCGCGTACGCCCAGACCTAAATCATCACGATACACGATCGAACTGCCACCCTCAAGTACAATCGCCCCTGAATCAGTATTGATCGACAGAGACCGTATAGCATCAAAAGCGAAGCCCACTTTCATCGCACTCCCTGTAATGCCCTCACCAGTATTTTTATCAACCGAGAGAACATTCCACGCTACGTCAGAGGCTGCGACATCTTTCAACGCCGCCACACTATCACCTGAACGAGTGCCCAACTGTGTGTCATGCCCCCCACCCCGCACTGCCACCGGTGTAAACAATGGCGCAATACCAGGCGGTGGACTGCTACTCAGCTGCGCTAACTGCATCCAATAGCTATCAGACCCTGCAACACCTTCAGCAATCCCAGGCGACACCACAGGTGCTGGCGCGGGAGTCGCTACTCCCCCCCCAACCAATTGACACCTGGCGGCGCTCCCCGATGACGCCGGCACCTGGATTCGGAACGAAAGTGTCACTAACATCCCCAACAGGCAAAGAATGAGCGTGGTGCGGTGTACTCACCACAGAAGCGTCCACGCCTCTTGGCGGTCCCTCCGTGTCAGGATGCCTTGTACCATCAATTTGGTACCGGCGCCCACTACGCAGTTGATCTGCCACCATCCCCTCCATAATCAAAATTACGAAGAGAACCTACCTTCAGAGTCCATGGCCCAGGTCCAAAACTCACCCATTACGCAGAAGGCGAGCTGGTTCCCGGCACCAATGTAATGGCCCACGGGCCTCCGACTCTCACTCGCACGCTCACACATGGAAGAACACCAATATTCAATTAGTGTACCATCTGCTCTCCGCGGCATCAGTAGTTGTCTGACTCGTCAGATCCCACATCGACTCTGTAGGTGTGTGTGTGGGGGCGGGGGGGGTCAGCCACCCACAATAGAGGGCAGCCCAGTCGGGGTCTGCCTGGTGGCTACCCATGCCGCCACCTGGTGCAGTGTAGTGGTACTGCGCTGGTGTACGGCGTAGTCTCCGCTGCTACCGCGTGGTAGTAGAGCTCATGTACAGACTACTACACTCCCTATACTCATGGCTCTTAAACTGCGGACCATTGTCCGAAATGACTTGACTAGGAATACCGTGCCTTGCAAAATTATCCTTCAACGCCTCAATAACTGTGACAGACGACGTATCGCCCAACAGCGTCACCTCTGGATATTTTGTGTAATAATCTACAGTTATCAGGTAATTTTTATGGTTTAACTCAAACAAGTCTGCACCGACTTTTTCATACGGTTGACAGGCGATCGGGTGATTTATCAATGGCTCGTTATGCAAACTTTTCCAGTTGTTCTGGCAAGTGCCACATCGATTAACCTTATCCTCAATTTGCTTGTTCATATTCGGCCAAAACATACAGTCCCGCGCCAGCTGCTTGGACTTTGTCACCCCCCAAGTGTGTCTCATGTAACGCCTCAATCATTTCACCGCGGAGACACGGAGGAACCACCACCCGATTGCCTTTCATAACCAGATTATTTTCTATCGTTAACTCGTGTTTGTGTGGGATGTACTGTCTCAGACACGGCGGTGTCTGTATGCGTGTAGTGTCCCACCCATCTTCAATGTGTGAGATCAGCATGGACATGGATACATCCTTTTCATACTTTCTAACAATCTTACTCAACAAACTTGACGATTGAATGTCCACTGCGGCAACGCAGAACGTGTCATCGAACAGGTTACCATGACCTACTTTAGCACTATGCGCCCTGGACAACGTGTCTGCAAAAAACATCAAAGAACCCTTCACATGACATAGCTGAATATCATAATTTTGCAACTGCATTCGCATTCTCTGCATCTTAGCCGAAAGTTTATGAATTGGTTTCTGCATTATCGCCATTAACGGCTTATGGTCTGTTTGAATCTGAACTTCCTTGCTAAAGATATAGTCATGAAACTTCTGGCATCCGAAACATATGGCGAGCATTTCTTTTTCAATAGTGGCATAGCCACACTGCGCTGAGTTAAGCGCACGAGATGCGAGTGCGATTGGCTTGTCATCTTGCATCAACATGGCACCCAACCCTGACTGACAAGCATCTACTTGGATAACAATGGGTTTCTTGACATTGTAGTATGACAACACAGGAGCAGTTCTTAACTTTTGCTTCAACTTATCAAACGCGCCCTGGTCTTCGACTTGCCAGTGCCACGCGACATCCTTAGTGAGGAGCGTGCGTAGTGGTTTGGCTATCTCGGACATGTTGGGTATAAACTTGTGCACATATCCAACCATGCCCAGGAACCTTTGGACACCCTGCTTATCACACAGCTCTGGCATGTCAACTATTGCTTGTATTCTGTCTGGATCAGGCTTCACACCGTGCTGGGTAAGTTGATGACCTACATATTTCACTGTAGTCTTACATAGCAAAGATTTTGTTTCATTTAATTTAAGATTAACCGACCTAGCTCGGTCCAACACGGCTCTGAGCCGCTCGTTATGTTCCTCAACCGTTGACCCATATACCAAAATGTCGTCCGTGACTATCCCGATACCGGGTATATCGCCCATGACACGGTGCATTTCCTGAATAAAAATGTCACCGGCTGTTTTGATGCCAAAAGGCAAGCGGGTGTACCTATACGTGCACAGACGTGAACTTTCTTCGTCTAATTCTATCTGCCAATAACCTGTCATTGCATCCAAAACTGAAAAATATTTTGCATCTGCCGTTTTGGCAATAATTTCGTCAATCATTTTGGTCGGGAAAGGCCCTCTCTTTATCGCCTTGTTCAACTTAGTCGGATCCAAACAAACCCTTATCTTGTTTTGTTTTTTTACAATAGTTATGGAGTTAACCCACTCGGTAGGTTCATCTTGTTCAACTATGACACCTAACTCTACCATGGGATCAAGCTCACTACGTACCTTACCTTGAATGGCAAACGGAATCTGTCTAGGCAGATCAACAACAAGTTGTACAGATTTATCGACATGAATGACAGCATTTGCTTTGATCAACCCCAAACCCTGAAACACATCTTTGTACTCGCTTACCAGCTTCTCCGCCTGGGCGCTGAGACTGTTCGTCGTCTTGGAAATGTTCATCGGCACAGCACAGTGCACCTCATCCACACGCGCCAGCAGGTTCAATGTTACACAAGCCTGCTTGCCCAAAATAGGCTGACAGTTCTGTACCACTTGGCACTTGAGCACTCTGTCACTGACGTCCAGCAGCGCCTCCCCGTCGGGAGTGATCCGATGACCCGAGAACATCACCAACGAACACCTGGTGTTCGTCAGCCGTCCTGGAGCAACCCTGTCAAAGACATACCTTGGCAGCATGTTCGCCTCCGACCCGGTGTCAAGCTTGAACTTGACAGGACAACCGTTCACCCGAACAATCGCGTACCACAGCTCGGCATCTTGCTCGGCACCGCAGTCCATGGCACTGCTAAACAGATCCGTTGCCAGCACATTGACCTCCGCCGGATCCGGGTCTTGCTCAGCATTGTGAGGGTCAGGCTCTTCAACGGTGAGCTCGTTGACTCTGCCCAGTCTGCTCCTGCAGCCCTTACCGAAGTGCCCGATCTTCTTGCAGGCTATGCAAGCCTTGCCTTTCACTGGGCAGACTCCTCGGCGGTGTTCATATCCACAGTTCTGGCAGCGGATCTTGAACTCTCCAGCACCGGCGCCACCGGCATTCCAAGATCATGATTTCCCAGATGGCGTCGCCGATGACCGAACCGCCGGTGCACTGGTACGCGCCGTAGCATAGTTTCTTATAAAATCAATCTCCTTACTTTCCACGTCTGATTTGGTGTCCTCCAACAAATCTGAACTGAACTCACTCATTTCACAAATATTGACACATTTTTCCAAAGTTAACTCAGTAGTTTGCAGCAGTTTGTTATGCAAATTCACATTTCTCACACCAGCCACCAACCGATTGCGCAACATCGACTCCTCCACCATACCATACTCACAATCCTTCACCCTATCTCTTAATGCCGTGATGTACGTAGCCATATTTTCTGTAACCTGATTATGCGTATTAAACTTATATCTTGTGATGATAAGACTGCATTTGCCTACACAATATGTCCGAAACGCCTCCGTGAGTGGCCCGATCTTGTCTTGATCAGCGAGCGCGATATCCATATTGGCGAAAACTTGTTGCGCTTCCTCGCCAGCGACGTGAAGAAAGATGCAGCATTGCACTCGTTCTGTCTTCATAATGACACCTGCAGCTGTGGTGTATATGTTATATGCTCTGATCCATGTTTTCCAGTTCGATCTTGCGTTGTTGCTGAGGACAAGCTGACGAGGCGGCCGCAAACCCGTCAACGTATTAGCGGGCGGCATTCTTCCTCATCTGACACCATGTGAAAGTACAACATCTGAACACTTTGACTTCTGGATACTGAATGGTTTATTCATGGCCTAGGGCTCACTGAACCCGCCGGCTAAACTTTCCATGACATCATCTCATTAGCATAATCCTTTGTCTCAACCTCTGCATCTCGTTAACATATATTAGCCACATACCTATACGTCTATTACGCATATATCACATCACCCTCTCCTAATACATTGTGGGGTGGGTGGGACGGCAATTTGAGTCAGTCTCCAGGCTCCTTAGTTTGTAATGACCGAACCCGGTGGCGACGTCACCTTATATAGCGAATGTCTTCTTCCCGAGAGGGGGCGCATAGGCTAGTTCCAAAAGCTGTGATGCGTGATATGTCATCGGGTTTTGTTTACCCGACTGCCGGCGAGGTTCAGAAATACCCGCTAGTCATCATTACAGGTAATATAAGTAGTACTACAAAATTCCGCTAGTCAGCGACAAGATCAATGCGTCCTTACTACTGACACACCACTAAGCTGTATTCGCGCTCCTAATTACCTTCAATGCCGCAGCATTACGAACAATGCCATTTGTAATGGTACTAACGGTGGCACAGCATTAACACACTGCAACTTAGATAAAAGATTCACCCCGATCCAGAGTAGAAGTCAATGACAACCCTGCATAAACCAGAGCTAAAACTGCTATAATTATAAACAAGCAGTGGTAGTGATGGTTCCAGTGCGCAGTGTGTATCTATTGTGTCACAGAGTTGGTCAAATGGGAGAGAAAGCAAAGAAATGATGAAGTTGATGGTAATAATAATGGTGACGATAATAATGATGGTGATGATATAAATAGTGGATGTACACTGAAGATGTGTGCATCCACTATTTGTTTGAACTTGTTTTCCTTTAATAAACAGTATTATTGGAGAAATATTTATGATTGAACTCAGATGATTAAATTATCAGATAATGAAATTAATGGATAATGATGGATGGTGGGATATCGTTTATAATTGTATTATCGGTGTTGAGTTTGAAGAAGAAGAATATGTGGGTGATGGGGTTTAACAAAACACTACTTCTGGTACCCATCCTCAATAATCATTTCTGGAATAACCCTCACCACGATGGTTAGCTTTATCTCCCTCTGTTTAGCACGTCCCCCGCCCTTGTCTGGGCCTGAGGCTCTGTCCTTGTTTAGCACGTCCCCCGCCCTTGTCTGGGCCTGAGGCTCTGTCCTTGTTTAGCACGTCCCCCGCCCTTGTCTGGGCCTGAGGCTCTGTCCTTGTTTAGCACGTCCCCCGCCCTTGTCTGGGCCTGAGGCTCTGTCCTTGTTTAGCACGTCCCCCGCCCTTGTCTGGGCCTGAGGCTCTGTCCTTGTTTAGCACGTCCCCCGCCCTTGTCTGGGCCTGAGGCTCTGTCCTTGTTTAGCACGTCCCCCGCCCTTGTCTGGGCCTGAGGCTCTGTCCTTGTTTAGCACGTCCCCCGCCCTTGTCTGGGCCTGAGGCTCTGTCCTTGTTTAGCACGTCCCCCGCCCTTGTCTGGGCCTGAGGCTCTGTCCTTGTTTAGCACGTCCCCCGCCCTTGTCTGGGCCTGAGGCTCTGTCCTTGTTTAGCATGTCCCCCGCCCTTTTCTGGGCCTGAGGCTCTGTCCTTGTTTATCACGTCCCCTGCCCTTGTCTGGGCCTGAGGCTCTGTCCTTGTTTAGCACGTCCCCCGCCCTTGTCTGGGCCTGAGGCTCTGTCCTTGTTTAGCACGTCCCCCGCCTTTGTCTGGGCCTGAGGCTCTGTCCTTGTTTAGCACGTCTCCCGCCCTTGTCTGGGCCTGAGGCTCTGTCCTTGTTTAGCACGTCCCCCGCCCTTGTCTGGGCCTGAGGCTCTGCCCTTGTTAGGGAAAACCACAGGTCGTTGCGAGGTAGACATTTACATATGCTGAGGGCTACACCGAGTTGGCATTGTGTATGTTAGTTTTTTTGTTACTCTGTAAAGTGCCTGTCACACTATGCCGGATTGAGCAACGGACAGAATTGTCTAGTCCGGTGGTGATAAGTATCAAAATGTATTAAAATGTGTCAAAGTGTTGCGACATCGGGTCTACGAACAGACATGAAATGGACATGAAACGGACATGCAACCTATATGAACGGATAGCCAATGGATGAAACAAAATCAAACCAGACAAGAACCATAGACGTCAATCCAGCAGCATCCGTTCCTAGTTTTGTGCATGTTCCAAACTTGTACGGACACAAAGCGGACATTGTTTGTTTTCTGTCCGTTTCCCCCAATCCGGTGAGGTGTGACAGGGCCTTTACATAAGTAATTAACTACGCAACAACCGATGTCACTGTGCAGTAACCGTAATACCTGAAATAACTCCTCAGAGTTTTTAATTACCGTAGTTATATAGTTGATGTTTTGAACCCAGCACAACGCCAAACCGTCAGATTGAGTCTCATTTCATCCAGTAAGGACATTGAGACACTTACATTTGATACTTATTGAGCTCTCTTGAGGAATTGTTCCGAGACAGTTGCCATAATACCGAAAACAACGAGATACAAAAAGGTTTCTAGTAAGTCTGTCGAACCGGTGCACAGACAAAAACTCACAAGACAAAAACTCACAAGACAAAAACTCACAAGACAAAAACTCACAAGACAAAAACTCATAAGACAAAAGCTCACAAGACAAAAGCTCACAAGACAAAAACTCAAGCCAAAAGCTCACGCAACAAAAGCTCACAAGACAAAAACTCACAAGACAAAAGCTCATCCCCTTATTGACAAAAGAGACAAAGCTCACAAATGATTTATAAAATATATATATAAACATATACATATAAATGCCACAAGTATGATAAGCTGGGCTTTTTTCAAATGTTTTTCTTAAGGGAGTGGTCACAAGTTTTTCTTTGTTTTCCATTAAAGCAATGAATGAAAATTCACCCCCATTGTCAACTTTCAAAATGACAGCTTTCTTCATATTACATGTCCTAGAATCAAAATTTAAAGCCCATTTTAATAGTAATTCACATTCTTTCTAATGGAACCGGACGCGGTGACCAAATCGGTAGAACGCAGAGTTCCCATGCAGAAAGTCAAACCAATGACTTACACAAATTATACTTGTAGTTACCTAGCCTGGTGCTCAGCATTATTGGGATAGGTCAAGGACTGGTTAGCTCAGTGTCAGGATAATGTGACTGAGTGGGATATTGCACATGGTGCCGGTGGCCTGATCTCCCAGTGGGGCAGCACTATAAAATTTGCCATGAGTGCACACTCTCACAAGTCAGTACCCATACTGATATGACCATGAGCTGTGTTTACACGGGCAAATTTTAAACGATCTAGCCAAATCGATTTATATGAAGCGATGTAGTGCCGTGTTTACACGGACCGAGTTTGAAAGTGTGTCGGCGCCGGGAACCAGCAGCCTTAGTGGTGAGCCTGTAGCCAGCGAGTACTGCTATTTGTTTAGTCGCCGCCCGGGAACCAGCTGAATCGCTTCACATAAACCACCTCACGACCCGGTATACATGAAGCGTTTCATATGAATCGATTCAGCCCTAAAACACCACAGCGTCGCATTTACACGGCAAATGTGAATCGATCTAGGCAAGTCATTGTATATGAGGCGTTTTAAATCGCCCGTGTAAACAGGGCTTTAGACATGATGTAAAGCTCCAACAAACAAAACAAACAAATCTTTCCAACGGTACCAGTTATAATACAAGTACATGACTTTATTTATTTTAGTCATGAGTACTGTTGTGGGGGGCGATGAAAACGGGAAATAGTGCATCTAGAGAGGGAATCGAACCCACATCTCTTGTATTCCGGCCAGTGTGCTAACCATTACACTACCTGGGCTCCCTGATATCACCACACTACCCACACCTGCCTGTCTATCCATCAATGAATCAACAATATAAAGCTATAATAGGCCTTGGATCTGTTAGCTGCTCTTAATTAATAGAAATCAAGACAGTTCTTCAGATGTGGTGGAATGTAGCAACTGTCACTGGCTCCAATATGTACATAATGCTGGACCACTATGCATCCAGTTGGGACTTGAAATAGTTCCCCGTCTCTGCTGCTACGACACTCTCCAGAAAGTCATTCCACAGGTCAACCACCCTAAAGCCGAAAATGTTGCATCATAGGTCCAGTCTGGAGTACCTCTTCTTCCGCTTCACGGAGTGTCCTCTCGTTCTGGTGTTGGAGTTTCTGATAAGGGGGCTGTTTATCTTGTAAATACCATGGAGATATTTGAATAGTTCAATTATATCCCCCTGGGGCTGTCTGTAGTACATACTTGGGGTCCTTAAACGACGCATATGTTGTTTGTATGGTACTTCATCAAATCCATGTACAAGCTTCGTTGCCCTTCTTTGGATCTTCTTGATTGACTCAGATCCTTCTTGTAGAGTGGTGACCACACAACATTTCCATATTCCAAAAGTGGATGTGCAAGGGATGTGTACAGTCTGCACACATCTTCATCTAGGTGTGTGTACGATCTTCGAATGATGGGCAGTATTCCATTAGCTTTGTTGGCTGCTTCCTGGATGTGGTCGCTGAATGTCAGTTTGTTGTCCACATTGACACCTAAGTCCTTTTCTATCATTGTTTTGGAGAACGAAACATTATTCACACCATCATTCATTTCATAGACATACTTGCTGTTTTTGCCTCCTAAATGCATCACTTTGCATTTTTGAAGCATTAAACTTCAGTTGCCAATCACTTGATCACTTCTGCATGTTGTTGAGGTCCTTCTGCAAGTCCCCTGAGTCACTTTCTTTCTCCATACGGTGGAATACTTTAGTATCATCAGCAAACTTTTGGACCATAGAATGTACAACTTCTGGTAAGTTGTTGATATATATCACAAATAACACTGGTCCAAACATGCTGCCTTGAGCTATTCCACTTTTCACCAGGCACCATCCTGATGGTTTGCCATTTACAATGACTTGCTGTCTTCTGTGACTCTGAAAATCTTTTATCCAGTCTATGACATCTCCTCTTATGTCATAGCCATGCAACTTTTTGAGCAGTTGCTGGTGTGGACCAATGTCGAATGCTTTTTTGAAATCTAGATAAATAGCATCCAGATCTCCAAAGTCATCAATAACACAGGTCCACTCATCCACACATGCTAACAGTTGGGTCATACAAGATTTCAGCAACCTACACACTACATTTATGGCAATCTCACGTAGCTGGACTAGCTCTTTTGGATTTCTTGGTATGACTTCATTAATTGCAATGACATCTGGGTTGTAAATTGCAATATTTTCTTACAGTTCTGCTCACTTGTTTACAATTGAATCTGCATTGGTATATATACATTGATTGCAGGCCATTGATGATTTTATGAGATGTGTTGATATGGATTATTTTATTGTTTGAGTTTAAGTTATGGTTGTGGTCCCAATGATAATTTTGTGTTATACATGGTTTAGGTTTAGTTGTTTTTTGCATACTTCTGATGTTATTTTGGCTGACATCTAAATGTGGGTGCGTGGTCTCACTATGGAGTTTCTGATAAGGGGGCTGTCTATCTTGTTAATACCATGGAGATATTTGAATACTTCAATTATATCCCCCTGAGAGGTCAGTGCACACTTCTACAGTAGGGGAGGCTGGGGTTAGTTGAGCATAGTAAGATATTTTTGGCCACCACTCATTAAGTAAAAGATTGAGCTTCAAAACAAAAGTGTGGCAATATACTCTAAGTACCATAGCATCTTTTGGTATAAAAACACACGGTCCAATGGATGTTGTTTTCCAGAAATTATAGGTTTTAGTAAAAAAGTCATTTGGCTCAACTGGAGACCTTTTGGTCGTCAGGAGGTCGGAGGCGGACGCTGACTCTCGTGTGACTGGTGTTTTTATACTATTAGATTTGGTGGTGGTCATTGTAATGATGTGCATGGTGGGTGCACAGACAAAGGTTCACAAGACAAAAGGAACTGAGTGCAAATGACAAAAAACAAACAAGATGGTGGCCACTGAATGCTCTCCATTTGACTTTTAACATTTATTAACCTGCATCATTTATTACATTCTTGATAAATAAGTATTTGAATAATTTATTTAACATACCAGATTGTAATTTCATGTACGTGGCTGTGGCCTTACCTCAGCCTTTGGACGCTTTTTCTATAAGGCATGCCCTGTCACAACGCTGCTGAAGTACCTAGGTGTAATTATTCAGGGCATGCTTGTTAAAGTGAACGATTCTCTCCTATATTAAACAAATGCACATTAATATTGAAACACATAATTTTGTTCTCTTTCATAGTAAAGTAATTAATGTTTATCATTTGCTCTACACCCAACTAATATGACAAACATGTTTGACATTTCAGTACAGGTAATAGTATTACTTACATGTAGGTATTGTTTTAAAATGTCAAAAGTAACAAAGCTACAAATTACAAGTTACATTTGCTAGATTTAGCATGAACAGATTTGTTGTTTGTACTGGGAATGTCTATTTCACGCAGAAATGCATGCTCAATGTTCATTAGAGTGACACTTTCAGTCTGTTTAGACCATGGTGATCCTTAGTTCTCCACTGCAGTGATGATGATGATGATGATGGTGGTGATGATGATGATGATGATGATAATAATAAAGACCACTTTCTTATTCAAAGCTTTATTCATCAGAATTATGTAGATTTTTTAGATTATTTGCTTAAAGTAATGATTAATATAAACATTACATCAATTATTAAGCTAAATACATGCCTAGATATTATATATCTTAGATTATAAGCATTTGAGACAATACATCGACCATACCGATGTATTGTTTATCTCTTTTTGAATTGACTTAGAATTGATGCATGTAATTTAGCCATGTCAGCTGAATTTGAGGCCCGATGCTGGGTCATAACGTGTAAAGCTACGAACACACCGGACACAGGCGTCCAGCGGGCGGACAGTTAAGGCCCGTTTATACTTTTGACAGCATACTTTTAACCAGAAGGAATGGTAGATCATGGAATCGTGTGTTCGAATCCTGGTCGAGTCAAACCAATGACTTAAAAATATATACTTGTTGCTTCCTAGCCAGACGCTCGGTATTACTAGGATAGGGCAAGGAGCAGTGGAATGAGGATGACCAGTCGTCTGCGACTGAAATTTCCCCTTGCTTAAACAACTAATGTGCCAACAACAACAAAAAACTAAAAAATTACCCCGTCAACTTTACGCCGGTTAGCATTGCATAACAGTGCAAAACGGTAGGGAGTGCTACGAGTCGAATGTCGCCATGAAAGTCTGAATGCTTTGGCGCACACGGTCGTAAAACGTTATAGTAGAGCATGTGGCAGCGGCCTGACACATGAGCAAAGTCTACTGTCACTGCCGTAAACATCCGCGAGCAAACGTCAATATGACCCAAATAACCATCAAAAAGCGAATTTCAATGAATATTCCACTGCTTCTGATCATAAACTGTCTTACTCGACGGTCTTAATCTGGCAGAAATGCTGTTCGATTTTGACATATGCGCAGGGCGAAAGTGTAGGTTTTAAACCCGCAGAGAATTAAAACCATGATACCGGTGTGGCGGTCTCCGATGCCACAAGGCTGATATGCCAAATGTCGCTTCTGCGCATGCGTCAGAATCCAACAGCGTCGTCTAGGCCGTAATCGATTAACACGACCCGGGCGACTCGGGTCATCCGAGTCGTCAGAATTTCAAATCGAACACCGCGAGTGGAGTCGTCATGAGTGCGCGCAGTTACAAATCGGTACCCGTCCTAATATGACCTTAGATGGTGCCAGGACATAAAACTCAAATCCTATTTTGCTGTACGTATATTTGTTATTAAAATAAATAATTACGCGGAGAACCGTATTCGATTATTCGACCCGAGTCTGCAGGATGTGCGCATGCGCCAAAAAGTGGCTCGGGTGATTGGCATATCAGCCTTGTGGCATCGGAGACCGCCACACCGGGCGACTCTGGTTGACGTGTGGAAGTGCTGACCTTGAAAGTTCAACATAGTTGAACTTTGGTCAACACTTGTGCCATGTTGCGTCATCTAATGCCGTCAATCGTTGACGTAAAGTCTAAATGGGAGCGTTGGCTTGTGCCATCTGGCGCCATCTGGCGCTGTCACATGCCATCAAAAGTACAAATGGGCCTTTAGAAGCTAACGTAAAAAAATCAAAATATATGTGATAAAGCTAGATCGAACACACTGGGGGGGGGGGGGGGGGCGGGCGCGATTGACTTTACACGACTTGACTTACACGACTTGACTTTACCTGACTTGACTTTACACAACTTGACTTTACCCGACTTGACTTTACATAACTTGACTCTCGGGCACGAGTGACTGTGTAGCGTCCAGGGTAGAGTCGCGCCGATGGCGGCGCCACCGGTCACGTAAGCCACCCCTCAATAATAAGTAGGAAATATACATATAATCATTGTCGTACCTTTATACTCGCATAATGCTTATACATCACTTATATATATATATATACATATATATATATATATATGTATATTTTAAATAATATATATATAATTATATATATATATATATATATATATATGTATATATATATATATATATATGTGCAAAGTCGGGTTGGGTCAGGTAAAGTGAGGTCGGGTAAAGTCAAGTCATGTAAAGTCAAGTTGTGTAAAGTCAAGTTGTGTAAAGTCAAGTCGAGAAAAGTCAAGTCGGGTAAAGTCAGGTCGGGTAAAGTCAGGTCGGGTAAAGTCAAGTCGGGTAAAGTTATATATATATATTAGTGTGACCTACTTAGTGTGACCTACTTTCCTTTAGTTCTGAATATTGCTTATGATAAGTGGTTAACTTTGGAGTGATATTTGAAGTGAAAGCAGCCAAAATAATGCATGTATGCCATCAGGTAAAGCCACGTGCAATATGTCACTGCTGCATTAATTAGGTCACATGATTGTCTGTCAAAGTAGGTCAGTTTTCATATTTTTGCCGGGAAAACCACAACAAAATAATTACTGAGTGCAGCAGTAGCTAAGATATGTCAAATCAAATCTAGGGAAGTGCCTTGGTTTTTTAAATAGTTGCTTTCGTCGGATTGTGCAACTTGAACGAGTACAATTTCAATCTAAGTAAGTCGCTTCATCGCCAGATCCTCACGACGGGGGTTGCAGCGTAGGTCAGGAGCTGCCAATAGTGGATATACACGTGATCATAGGCTTAGACTCATAGAGCGTGAATACAACACGTAAATATACATAATACACACGTAATGTAATGGTTTCTTTCATTAAATAACACAAAAGTTCCGGTGGTCCGAGCTTAAAAGAATAGATTCTAATATTGCCCCCGGAATAATCGCCCCCCCCCCCCTCCCCAATATTATACTTGAATGAAACTGGTGCGGGCAGGCTTACATCAGGAGTACGCTGCCTCCCAGAATAATAAGTAATATGCCCCAGTGTCAATGCACTACCCACCACTCACTCTCCATGCACATAGTTGGTTATGTTAACTCTATAAAAAAAAAAACAGCCAAAGTTGTGCTGGTGAGGATTAGAGTCTAAGAAGCACAATGAGCGTGGTATTGTCACCGGGGCAGCTTTATTCCAGTATATCTTTGCCCCTCGGCAAGTTTGTTCCATGGCGACCAGAAACCTTTCCCACGTAGTGTATGTGCTCTACACCAGGTGGCGCCACGTTGCATGTGGCCCTCTAGCGACGCGGCACGCCGGAGAGCAGCTGCTCCCGCCGACGTCGCTCTTGTGCTGCCGTCAGCTTCTTCTTGCCCTTTAGGTTGTCCTGCTCCATGTACAGCTTGGGCCGGTCGGCGGGCAGAATGGTGTCGGCCAGCTGATACATGGCCTCCACCGACTGCATTGGACGGAACAGCGACAGTTAACAGGGCAGTGACACGACCAGCACCACTTTACTCATTCACAATTATCAGGGTCGAATATAATTAAACATTGTTTGTATAAATGTTGAAATAACCTATTCTTCATGAGTTATTTAGGGCCCACCTATGGTCTGATGGTCTCTATTGTCAAATTGTGGTTATTAGTGTCATTCAGTTTCGAATGACTGACCTCAATGACCATAGCTGTAACTAGGATTTGTTATTTGGGGTTGCAGGTAAATTCTTGGAACGAATGAGTACTAAATGCGCGAGCCACTAGGTGGTGGTGGGGGGGGGGGGGGGATCTGAGGGCATGCCGTCATGAATTTGTTTATTGTAGAGGCTCTGAAATGCAATTTCCAACCATTTATGAGAGGTTGCGTCCTGGGGTATTGTTTGTGTCCGGTGTGGGGGGGGCGGCGCCCCCGTTAGCCAGTTTGACACTCCGCCTGGTGTCAAGGGGAAGAGAGGGTGGAGATAAGGGCAGAGAATGGGACAATTGAAGAATAGAAAATGGAAGGAAGAGGAAAGAAGGATGACAGAAGCGGAGCCAGGGCGATGAGAGGAAAGTGGAAGGGAAGGGAGAAAGGGTGAGGTAAGTGGAGGAAGAATGGATGAGAAGAACCAAAGGGGTGATGTGGGAGAATGCGGGTTGGGAAGAGGAGGCGGTGAAGGAGGGAACCGTCGCTGAATGCGGGCGGGAGGAGAGCAGGGACGAGTGGGCAGGTCTACTCTCCGATGGAAACATTTCATTTCATTTCTTTCAGCTGTTGAAGTAATCATTGGAATTTCTAATCTTTTTCCTGGAGCTATGATTTTGCATAAATGTACATAGTAAACAGGTTTAAATAACCAAGTTGGTAATGGTTGATTTAGTGCATTGCGTAGATAATGTGCCGTTGTCTATCTCCTCGTGCCTACCTGCTGTTAATAATACTCATCATGTATATTAACCATAGGCTCTGTAAATAAATTTTCTTTCTTTGACCAATGAAGTGTCGACGCCTGTTTTATTTATTCGTTTGAGTCTATTCTTTAAAGATCAGCTGTAGCTCCCTTGGGTTTCCTCATCTCCATCAGATAGTACTGCTCAACAAATCTTTGTATTAGCTTCCACGAAAGAAGATTGGTTTGAAGGAATGGCCCTACTTTTACAGCACTGAGAACTATCCTGCTAGTCAGCAAGTTTCACGTGTAGACCTATAGCTAGTGTTGTGGATACATAGTGCGTCTATAGCAGGATTTCGAACCTCCTTTCTTTCCATGCAGGGTGTAGCATGCAAACCATGACGTGGTGCTAATGAAAATGGGAAATATTGCGCCTCGAGAAGGTTGTGGAACCCATAGTTCTTGCCATTCCTGGTCTTGCATGCTAACCATTACACTACCAAGGATCCCTGGTGCAATCACCCTGTCCACGCTTACCTGTCTATGTGGCTCCTTGTCTGAGAGGTCAGTGCAGACTACTACACTAGTTAGCATAGTTCTACAACTGTACCTTGTACATCAGGGGAAATAGGCCGATTCTCCTTATCAAAATAAGAAAATCACTGTGACTTATTGCACAAAGCAAGTTTGTTAATCCCCCCTAAAAAAAAGAGAAAAAAAACCATAGAAATAACATGCAGTATCCCCGTCATGAAACATCAGGGGATCCGTCTGGAGTGGAACTTAAACCCATGTTTCTACGATCCCATGGCGGGCGTCCTAACCGTCAAGGCATTCAGGCTCCCTGTATATCCAACCCGCTCATGCCGCCCTGCGCATGCGGCCCACCACCTGGTGAGGTAAGTGTAACCCTACTGCGCCTGTAACTTGTAAGTCGTCGCCTTATTTCTATTAAATGGATTGGGACGACCCACCCCTGCCCCAACCCTTCACCCTTGTCCATCAATTCCGGTGGACAATAGGATCGCATGCATGTACCCCCTGGAGAACTGCTTGAGCGACTTGGATACCTGTTCTACTCGCGTCTAAGCAAGCTGTAAAAAGGGATTCTTATTCAGCCCATTTAGCTCATGGGGTTTGTCGCGAATGATACATGTTTGTGTGAATATTCAAATTGGTAGCCGATTGGACACATATTCATCATCTATATTTAGAGATGTAGGACCGACTTTCAGTGTCCCATTTAGGGAGGTGGTGGGTTTAGGGAGTTAGAATATGGTTACAATGGTATTGTTGGGACCCAAATAAAACAATCGATATAGAGGAGTGGTCGATCTGTGGAGGTGGTCGGTTAGAGAGGTTTTACTGTAGTTGGTTACGAATGAATACACACGCCGGTGTGAATATCCAAATGAATACGGAGTCGGGCAAACTGACAAACACAACGGTGCATATTTATCAAATTGGGCTGATTGCAACAAACCCTGTTCAGTATATTCCAATTTGTTTAACTGAATTTTGATCAATTTGAATAAAACGTCTGATATGGGTTCATTTGACTTGTACATACTTAAGTTTTATTATATATTTTTTGTTGGAAATAAAATGTACTAGAGTATTTGTGGTCTGTAAGTATAATTCTCCCATTATTTCATTTATCAGAAATTATCGTTTATCAGAAATTATTCTATAGATAAACTGTAATAGTATTTGTAATCATTATTCATTCCACTTAGCATAAGTAATTTATACGTTTTCATGGCAATATTAATGTTAGCTTGCTACGTTTATTCTAAAATCCAAAAAGTTCTGAATTGCGAAACACAACTGGCGCCAAGGATTTCGGATGGGGGATTGCCAGCCTGCATCATGAACAATAAATAATCGGCCGAAGCACGCACCACCTCCGGCTCCTTGAGCTGCTCTATGACGGGGTCCTGGTACGGCTTCGTGACCCGGGAGTGCCGTTCCGGTTGGCTGAAGTCGCAGGTGCACCCCTCCTCATCGTGCAGGAGGCACTTCCGGAAATGCGCGCGCCTCTCCTGGAACAGGAAGTTAGGGACCCAGACGGATTATAGACTACATCACCATTGCAGCCGCATGGTGCATTGTGGGATGCATAGAAGAAAAACAAACCTGCGAGTAGCACATGGCACATGCCAATACACTGGGTGCAGCTATGAAATGTGCTAGTTTGAGCTCTTGTTTGAAACATAGAATACCAACTAAAAAATATATATATAATAAATTAGGATATTAATCTTTTATCCAGCATTGCATTTACATTAACATAATCAGCATATCTTATGCCATGTGCATTTAGATTTAGACAATTCTGGGCACTCAGACTAGTGTTAGAGCCATAGCCAGAGTCAGTTTTACTTATTTTATAAATGTTTTTATTTATATCCTATGGTTAATGACATATGTAGAACTAGAAAATAAGTAGGGTTAATCAGATATTGGTTATATATTTCTCTGTTGACACATTTGGCATTTAAATATTTAGAACAAGAATTAATAATGGTGATGTGGATATCAGCCTTAAAGTGACTGATTGTTTTGTGTGGAATTGTATGTTTCTTAGCTCAAAATGTTTAACTATGGTTAGCTTTGTCTTAGCTATATTCATCAGATCATTATATTGCATGTGTGCATACATGTTTATGCCAAATTGTTATCTATTTCTATTCATTTTGAATAAAATTGAAGTTTTACCCTACGCGTATCAGCAAACTCAATGACCAGATGCATTTGCTTTGCTGCCAATGCTGTTTTCAGCGCATGCGCAGTCGGAACGGTGATCTCGTCTATAACCGTAGTAGTAGGTTGATTATCGCTTTCGGCTTCTTTTGTTGGCTTCGGATTCTTGTCTTAGAGCTTCATTGGTTTTTAGGCCGTGGATGTATTTGCACATGCACATGTAGGATAGCATATGCACGATGTGCATGCAGCTGCACATGTACATGCACTGTTAGCTGCATATATAAGTAGGTCATGGTACATGTACGTGCATATACACATGTGTATATGCACGTAATATAATGTGTATATATACACATTATATTATATGCATATACCCAATGATATGCACATGTGTGTACGCATGTAATATTATTTATATATACACATTATATTAAATGCATATACATCCACATGCATATGCATATGTTCAAAGACAATTGCATAGACATGCACAGATATAGCTCTAGGTGCATATATGCATATGTAAATACACATGCAAACGCACGCACATGCTCATGCATATGTAAATACACACACATGCTCATGCATATGTAAATACACACACATGCTCATGCATATGTACATGCATATATAGCTCCGTGTGCCAATACAGATGCTAATGCTTAAGATTTAGTTGGCTTGTTTTTATATGATACTTGGATTGTATAGTGGACGCTTTCTCCGATGCATCAAAGAAGTTTGGCCTGAAGATTAACATCAAGAAGACGGAGGTGCTGTACCAACCCAACTCTACAAGAACCCGAGAGGAGGAGATCATGGTTGATGGAAACAAGCTGAACTCTGTTCCGGAATTCACCTATCTCGGAAGCACTATATCAAGTGATGGACGCATTGATGCTGAAATACAGAGGAGGATGGCCAAGGCTAGCGCATCTTTCGGCCGACTACGCCAGAGACTCTGGAACAACCACCATGTGTCCATTTGGGTCAAAGGTAAGATCTACCATGCAATCGTGCTATCCACCCTACTATACGGAGCCGAGGCCTGGACAGTGTACAGACGACAGGTGAAAAAGCTGCATGCCTTCATGATGTGACATCTGCGTTCAATCATGAGGCTAACCTGGAAGGACAAAGTGACAAATAAGGAAATACTCGAACGGACGGGGCTGCCCTCTATGGAAGATCTTCTGATCAAAAAGAATCTCCGGTGGACTGGACACCTCATGAGGATGTCATCAGACAGGCTACCAAAGCAGATCCTCTATTCTCAACTGTCTTCTGGTTACAGAAAGAGAGGGCGCCCTCGTCTCCGGTTCAAGGATACCATCAAGAGAAACCTGAAGCTGAGAGACATTAAGACCGACTCATGGACACAACTCTCACAGCAGAGAGCTAAATGGAGAGCGGCAGTCAAGTAATGAAAGCAGTCTTTGTCGCATCGCGACCGACAGCATGATGATGATGATGATGGGTTGTTAGGTAAAGGTCAAGAAGATATAGATGAGACTATTTTAATTCAGGTTCCCTATCTAGATAACAGTTTATTATAGATGCTATCTAAAGATTGTGTATCCTTACGAAGGCTACGTTTCTAACATGTCACTAAATGCCTATTATTACTAAAAAAAAACTATGGTCGTGTTTATATATTTCTGAATAGTTATATATGTTTTGTTTGTTTTAGTTATGTATGTAAAAATGTACTATGCATTATATGCCATGATGCATATAGTTAATCAAATATAGTACATCATACATAATATATAGTACGAAGTAAATATTATATATAAAGCTCACATCAGTTATTTATTTTAATAGACGTAGATCTATTCAAAACAGAGTAGGTTGAGTAAATTCTGACTGGACCCAAAAAGCCCCTTCGTTTAATTAGAGTTAAAAAGTCACGGTGAATGAGGCTGTGTGCTTGGAGAAGGGCGCTTTTGCACGTGTCCCCCTTTCCCCAAGCCGAGATTGCTGTAGTTGTGCTAGTTTAGCTGGTGACCAAGTGGCTCGTGGCAAGCAAATAGCGCTGAGTGCAACTGAATTATGACAAGCAGTTAACACAATCTACAGCCGGAAATCGGCAGAACAATTCAAACAACCAGCACTTGGCTTGGAGCAGGTTAATTGATTTGATTGATGATAAATAAATGCCATGTTATACCCCTGTCACACTACGACGTAACGAGCGAACGTGAGCCTAACGTGGTGATTTTTCGTCATTACGTTGATGTACGTTGGATTACGTTATGATGACGTCATAATGACGTTAGACTGACGTCGAGCTACGTCACATTACGTCGTGTTACGTCGAGTTACGTCGAGGTTTTGGACATGTTCAAAAATGTTGACGTAGCTCGAACGTAAGGGTTTACGTTCGCCGTATGTTCTGTTCACGTTCAGCGAACATCAATGACATTAAATGGACGTTAGGCAAACACTGCTCACTATGTTCAACTATGTTCCACTACGTTGACCCACATTAAACTGGGTGGAAATGCCCATGCGGCGTAATGGGAACGTCAGGAGAACGTCAGGAGAATGTCAGGAGAACGTACATTCAACATACGTTCAATGTCTCATGACGTATGTAACATCACGTAATGTTCTTCTGGCGATGGAATAACGTTCATAACGTTCCGTGAGCGTAATGACGTTGTCCTCTCTCGTTGAATGACAGTATCACTACGCTTTACCGATGTTATGCTCTCGTCCACTACGCTGCATCCATGTTCAACTTGTGCCCAAATTTGTATACTACGCCGAGAAGTTCAACGTTCTTCACGTTCTCCCTACGTTGACGTCATTACGTCGTAGTGTGACAGGGCCATTAACAGCAATGGGCATATTCGTGGCAAAAGGTTATTGGTATTTATTGTGTCAGTTTTGTTAATCACATTTTTATGCCTACATTGAAATTTACACGGAAATCTGAAACGGTCAGATTTGTGTCAAATGAGAGCAATATTGTATCCAATACAATTTTGAAGCGGTTCAAATGTGGGTTGGAACAGGAGGTTTGGGGAACGTGCAGAGGTTTGGTTTGTGTGTGTGTGGGGGGGGGGGGGCTGAATAGAGTACAGGAGAGAATATATCGAAAGAATGTGCAAGAACCCGTGTTGCTTGGATCTGCTTCCCCTTTGCGGGAGTTGAGTTCTCACATGAAAAAAAGGATTGCATCACCGTTGCGCCCCCGTCGGGTGGGGTCGGGTGATTTGAGCCAGAGACCTAGCCAGTGAGGCGCGCCTGACTGCCCACTGTCTATGTACATGGTTTGTTTAGTTGTTAGCTATATAGGGTATTCACGTGACGTCACGAACCGGATGCGCGGCCATTGTGGCGATATCAACATCCCATAGAGTTTGCCTGTACACTCACTCAGAGGAAAACGTCTATTTCATTCAAAATTAATAGAAATCCGGAACCCTAACCTTATAAATTTAATATAATCTATTCGTTGAATATGTTTTCTAGATGTGTACCAAGTGATTTGTTTCTAGGTGGTGTGGTTTTAGAGATATTTCACTTTTTCTGTATGAAGATTGCTCACGACCATTGACAATGCCTTGAGTTTGCTGGTACGCGTAGTACAAAACGTCTATTTCATTCAAAATTAATAGAAATCCAGAACCCTAACCTTATAAATTTAATATAATCTATTTGTTGAATATGTTTTCTATATGTATACCAAGCGATTTGTTTTTAGGTGGTGTGGTTTTTGAGATATTTCACTTTTTCTGTGTGAAGATTGCTCACGACCATTGACAATGCCTTGACTGGCTTGAGTTCGCCGGTATGCGCAGCGCAAAACATTAGTTTTATTCAAAATTAATAGAAATCCAGAACCCTAACCTTATCAATTTAATATAATCTTATTGGTAAACATGTTTTCTATATGTGTACCAATCGATTTCTTTCTAGGTGGATTAGTTTGATAGATATTTCACTTTTTCTGTACGAAGATTGCGCGTAGCCATTGAGTTTGCAGTGTGACAGTGTGTTATTATTGTGGTTACTATCGCCACAATGGCCGCACTTCCGCTTAGCGTGATGTCAGTGCATACCCTATATACTGGCCATGTGGACCATCCTCACGACACAAACCCTGCTGTGTATTAACAACTCAATGCTTACTACTACCTTTTGACTGACCTAAATTTGCTTAATGCTGCTCTTTAACGGACCTCTTTTTGTGTGCATATACGCATCTTTTTGTTGTAATCAGACGTGATGGCCGGATGAGTTGAACATCCGCTTAATGACAAGTCATGGGAGTCGAACACATGGGCTTCCAAACCTGGCCGAGTCAAGCCATTGTCTTAAAAATTGGCATTTGTCACGAGCTAGCCTGGCGCTCGGCATTTCTAGGATAGGACAACGTAGCAGTGAAATAAGGAAACCAATTGTCCGCGCCTGAAATTTCCCCTGCTTAATCAATGAATGTAATACAAAATATAAATAAAACTCTTCTGATCGTTGCGTTCGACAACACCTTCTACAACATAATGAAACTACTGAGGTAGATTGTGAATTATATGCCAAGAACAAATAAGGATACTGGAATAACCAGTAGTAATACTACATCGCTTACTGCCTGTGCAGACGATCATTCCTGTGCATTGACTCACCGACTTTGCTGTGACCTAATTGTGTACGGACAAAGAAAAGGTAAGTCATATGTAGCAGGGTAAGCTATTCTGTGCAATGTTCGACTTTTGGGTAAATCTACCTTTAAACACAGCAGAATGGGTGCACAATATGTTTCTTTTGGGGGGGAGGGGCGGGTGAGAAACTTCTGAATTTGGCTCTTTAGCTTATTTCTAAATGGCGGACCTTGAATTGGGCGAGCAGAGACGTGAAATGTCAGAGGGTTGAATCTGAGTGGCGCAAGCAGGTCTTTTCGTATCTATGCATTCAAGAACCGATTAGAAAAAGCATGGGCTGATGATATAGGGAAATTTGACCACTTATTCACCACATGCTACTAATTTATCCCTTGTGTTGCTAATTACTTGCACTCAAGCAAAAATGAGAGACAAATAAGTCTTCACACTTCCTGTCTACCAATCACTATATCACTATATCATATAAGTGATAACATATAAAACAATGCCGACCCCGCCATCCAACTCATTCTCATTACCGCTGTGATTCCCACCTCAAGCAAGCAGAAGTGTATCTATCCATGGCCTAGATATTCACCCCTTCCCGCAGTTGGTTTGTTTGTTGTTGTTTTACGTCCTAGAAACATCTCATGTCATATCAGGACGGGCCCGCAATAGGAGTGAATGGCAACCATGTTTAAGTCTAAGCAGAAATTGGTTTAGTATAAAGAAGCTCTAGAGCTCCTGGTCTCAGTGTCCAGTGTTTATCTATTTTAGTGTAGACAACCAAACATTTTTGGACCACTTTGCCCCGGTGTCGTGGTTTGAAAGCCCGGCCAGATCGGATGCCCGGCCGTGGCTTCTGCGCATGCGCGGATTTTCGGAGGCCCTGCAAACTGCAGCATGTCGGAGTTTGAAAGCCCGGCCGTGGCTTCTCGCTGAGGGGGAGGGGGGTACTTTGGTTGGCTTGCGAGGGGGGGGGGGGGAGATTACTTTGGTTGGCTTGGTTTCTTGCTTGGAGAAGTGACACTGACACTCCGATACTAGTATTACTAGTGACAGTGACACTAATAGTAATACTAGTGGTAGTAGTAGTAAGTAGTGTACTGATGTATTCTTGTACACAACACACTGACAATGTCACTGACATAGGTTGCTACTATTAAAGTGATAGGATTCTGATATTCACATAGTGATAGATGCGGATCCTAGGATCTCGGCATCTGCACATTAATTTAATCGGAATCACGACAGTGTCATTCTTTTTTTTTTTTATCTCTATAGCTTTGTTAATAAAATATTTATGATGATTTTCATTTCACTCTTTTGTCTTGATTCCTGGAAACTTTACTATGTAGTGAATATCTTAGTCAACTGTCTTCATCCACGGGTGTTTGAAACTGGGGAGAATTTGATGCATGCGCAGACGACGCGCTTAAAATCCGCGCATGCGCAGAAGCCACGGCCGGGCATCCGATCTGGCCGGGCTTTCAAACCACGACACCGGGTTCCCCTCCAAGAGTTGATGAAATGGGAGAGAATGGGGGGGGGTGGGGGGGAACCCAAGATGGCGCCGACTGATTGCTCTCGATTTGACTATTAAGTTACATGATTTCATCAATTCTTCACTTCAAAAGTATGGCACGATGCTAGATAAGTATTTAAACAATATATTTAGCACATTGTATTACAAAATCATGTGATTATTTCCATAACCCAGCCTTCTTCTAGTGGGTTGTTTAGCAGCCCTGTCACGGAGACTGTGGTGCGGGAGTCTCCATGGACTGGCTTTGACGTCATTCACTAACCTGGCTGTCGTTCTGCTCCTCGCTGCTGTTTAGCAGAGAGATCTGCGTCTCGCCGTTAAATGAACTCTCGCTGTAGCGCGGCGTCTGTTTACAGGGCGATGTCCCCTTCCGGTTTGACGGCGCACGCGCGCTGACGGCCTGCGCATGCCCACGGGAGGAGGCGGGCGTGGTGCCTATCTGTGGGCAGTAACATGTGCATCAGTGCTTGTACTATAAATAGCCCTTAGCAGGGCATGGGATGGAGGTGTCGATATAGTTGTCTCAGCTGTAGCTTCCTGAACTATGGATAGCCCTCTATGGGTGTAGTGTGGGACTTGTTTGTGTGTGTTGGGGGGTGGATAGTTCCCATTGTCCCAGCCATAAAAATATGGGGCTGTCACACTAGGATGTAATGCAGTAGCGTAAGCCGACGTAGGTGAAATTTGGCCATTATGTCGAGATACGTCGAGAAATGTTGAGATATATTATGCATTTGTTAAGCCTACTTCAAGGTATGTCGAGATACGTCAAGTTACATCGAGATATGGTGACACACATTGGTCGTAATGCGAAGCATTACGCTTGATGCGAGGAGAGGAAGAGACCCTCCCCCGCCCCGGGCTGTCGCGCTGCGCTCACACCTCACCAGACCCCGCCACGCGCCGCTTCCTCCCCCGCCCCCGTGTCGCGCAGCATTCGCGCCTCACCCGACGCCCGCTGCTCACCCTCACTCGCCCTCCCCCGGGCCGGCAGCTTTCACAACTCACCTGCTGTCGCCCGCCCCCCCCTTCCCTTATAAGGTCGCCCGCCGGCCTCCCTCAGGCACTCGCCCTCCTGCCGCCTTCCAGATCTCTGCCTTCTTTTCCTGTCTTGGGATTTCTTCACCTCGGACAGATCCACCATGCCCGGGCGCGGAAAGGGGAAAAGCCGGAGGAGCACCAGGACGCCGGGAGGCTCCGCACCCTCCTCGGGCCCGGCCTCACCCTCGGCGCCCTCGGGCCGCCCCTCCAGCGACACGGCCCTCCTCCTGGAGGCGATCAGCCGGCTCTCTACCCGCCTGGAGGCCGTCGAGACCGGGGTCCCCCGAGGAGACTCGGACAGCCCCCAGCCCGCCTCAATGCGAGAGGCCGCCTACAGACCGCCGCCCGCCCCAGCGCCTCGGGCCCACGCCGCGATCAGGAGCCGACCGCCTCCCCCGCCTCAAGCGACTCTACCTGGGGCGGTTCATCCACAGTACGAGGGGTACAACCGCCTCGCCGCCGCCTCGGCCCCGCCGCCCGCATACCGCCAGGAGACGGTGGACTACAGCCCAGCATCCGCGGCCGACGCAGTCCACGAGATCCTGGCCTCCGCCAAGGTGCGCCACACCGATCGGCGCCGAGGTGTCCCCTCAGACTACGTCTTCCCCTCCGACCTGGTAGAGAGGGGCCCGGGACGGAAGCCGGTGAAACTGGGTGAGGCCACCAAGGACGAGTACCACCTCGCCCTCCTCACTCTGGTCAACCACCCCTCCTTCCCCGCCCACTCTCTCCAGGGCCTACACCACCATCACCTCACCATCATGAGGGACAACCTCGTCCACCCATGGCCGGCCGTCCGCCGGTACTCAGAGACCATCTTCTCATGGATCGCGGACGGGAGGCTCCCCCAAGGGTGGCACGATCCCGTGGCCCTCAACATGATCCGAGTCGACAGCATGTTGACCATGGACTCCCCCACCACGCCCCTCACAGCTCCCCGAGGCGACGATGGGGCCCGAGGCGCACACCTGCCCCGGCAGCATGTCGACACCCGCACCGCCTACGATAGGCACGCTCACGGGGCCCCCTGCTCCGCTTGGAACCGCGATCCCGCCTCGTGCGATCGGGCCCCCCTCGGAGAGGCCCACGGCGAGGTGGGAGACAGGCGCCGGCACGTCTGTGCATATTGCGCCAACGTGCGGCGCATATTAACGATGCACAGCGAGGCCGGATGCCGCACCAAGCAAGCCCGTGAGCGCCAGACCCCGGCCGCCTCGGCGGATTTTTGATCCGCCGGCCTCCCCCCGGCCGGCCCGGGGGGCCTTGCCCGGCGCCTCACCCCAACCACTGCCGACAGCCCCGCGACTTCCACCGACAGCCCCCCAGCGAACACCGATCGAAACGCCGCCCAGACGAAGCCGAGGATCATCACCTCGCACCTCACACCTCAGACGACTCAGCCCAGCCTCACGAGAGACCCTCCCCAGACAGCCCAGCCACCGACCCTCACGACACCGCCTTCATGAACCCGCCCGACCCGACCCCGACTCCCACCCCGCCCAGCCCTGAGGAGTTCGCTGCCCCCCTGATCGACCCTCGCCGGACCTCCTCCCCCCAGGCCTCAGGAGCGGGCCTCCCTTTTTTGGCCGCCCGCTCCCCCTCCACGTAGGCCCCGGACCTTCCTCTCAACCAGACCTGCCTCCCCGGGCCCCCGCCTCGGGCGCCCGCGCCCCCGCCTCGGGCGCGCCTCGAGCCCTCTCCTTACTCTTTGGCGGAGGGCTCCTCGGCCCCCCCTCTACCAGAACTCTGACATTGCTCCTTATGAGCCCCTCCTGTATTTATCTCTTCTGCTCCTCATGAGCCCCTCACTGTATTGCTCCTCACGAGCCTGTTTCTTTGCTCCTCATGAGCCCTTTCCTTGTTTCTTTTGCCTGTTTTACCTGTTCCTCTGTATGCTCTGTTTGAGGCGTTAATAAAACGCCTTTTCTCCCACCCCCGCCTTCCCTTCTTCCTTTTCGCGCATCGGTCGTAATGCGAAGCATTACGCTTGATGCGAGGAGAGGAAGAGACCCTCCCCCGCCCCGGGCTGTCGCGCTGCGCTCACACCTCACCAGACCCCGCCGCGCGCCGCTTCCTCCCCCGCCCCCGTGTCGCGCAGCATTCGCGCCTCACCCGACGCCCGCTGCTCACCCTCACTCGCCCTCCCCCGGGCCGGCAGCTTTCACAACTCACCTGCTGTCGCCCGCGCCCCCCCTTCCCTTATAAGGCCGCCCGCCGGCCTCCCTCAGGCACTCGCCCTCCTGCCGCCTTCCAGATCTCTGCCTTCGTTTGAGGCGTTAATAAAAACGCCTTTTTCCCCCCCCCCCCCCCGCCTTCCCTTCTTCCTTTTCGCGCATCAAGGTTTTGGACATACCCAAAACTTTTGACATAGCTTGACATAAGACAACATGTGGCTTATACATTAGCATACAGTATGTATACGTTAGACATATGTCGAGTATGCAAGACATATGTTACACGTACGTTATACATACGTTGAACTATTTCAGGTGTAAGTCAAGCTGGCAGAAATGTATAGTCCATGTTTTGACAACGCATTGAAAACGTACGGATAATGTATGTCTAATGTATGTCTAATGTATGTCTAATATACGTTTGGTGTTTCTCCACCGTGTTTTGATGTATTTAACGTATAAAGATATACTATAACATTCAGCGACATTCTGCGAGCATTCTGTGAGTGTTTTTTTAATGTTCTCATGCGTTACCACTACATTGGATCGACATTTCGCCTATGTCCACTATGTTGCACTGACATCCAACTTGGCCCTGAAGGGCCAAACATTTCTATGTATCTCAACGTAAATAAGTGATTTCTATGTGCCCCACTCACTGGCCTGTTACATTGTAGTGTGACAGGGGTATTAGCAAGAATTCATCTTCAAACAAACCCTCCTATATAACTCTCTTGATTAGGTGACCAGTTATTAAGTTTCATAATTGACGTTTTAAGGTATATATCTATTTGTTTACAGACACAAAATACTCCTCTTTTTAGTATTGTGTAATGCCTAAATTCCCCCACTCGGGTGGCGCCACTGTGTTGATATTTGGAACTAGGCTATGTTTAGTGGGCTAATATTACAATTGAAAGACATTGTTTAGTATACACGTAGGCCAACCAAACAGTCTCCATGGATGGACATCGGGATTTTAGTTGGTCGAAGCCGAATGCTGAGGCTCATTTGAAATCATTCTCCATCCCTATGGACTATTATGATGCGTACAAGTATTGAAGTAAGCTGTTGTTCTACGTCCTAGCAACACATAAGGTTATATCAGGATGGGGATACAAGTATGTACAATCACCCCTTTTATTTATAGTTGCGTATGTACTGGGCTATTTTGCTATTCACTGTTTAACTAAATTCTAGTGAATAGATTCTCGTGACTTGGTGGAACTAGTGCCATTCCACCAAGCAGAAGTCACTGCTGTACGGAAACAACATGAGTGCAATAAACACATGACATAACAGTGAGAGTTAGTGAAGAAAAGGTGTTTTGTCTTTTCAGACAAGTCATTACTCAGAGATGTCATCACATATGTACCAGTGTCGTGAGCTATAAATAGCCCTTTACTGGACATGGGATGAATGTGTCAACCTGGTATATATACTATTAGTATTAGTATATATTGTTATTATTATTTTATTACTTTATTTACATGCTCTTTGTTAAACTAGTACAAGTTAGATTTGCTTGATAAAGAACGGTACCACTTATATTTTAAAGGGGCAGACAAATTCGGGTTTGAATGTGATGGGTTAAGGCCTCAGTCACACAATGGCTTGTGACCACTTTGTGACTAAACGCCAGCGACCTCCTTGCGACCAAAGCAAAAAAAAACGGTGGGGGAAAAAAATGGCCAGCGATCGGTCGGTGAATGCTTGGTGACTGGTCGGTGACCTCCATGTGACCATTATGGTCACAATGAGGTTACAGCGGCTGCACCAAAAACCTCCTTGTGACCAAAATGGTCACAAGGAGGTCAACGACCACTTTCAGTGCTTGTGACCCATTGGCGACGACTCAGCGACCAGTCACAAAGTGATCGCCACTGGTCGCAAGCCCTAGTGTGACTGGGGCTTAAGGTGCGGTTTATTTAACTGGGTCAGTGGCTGCTGCTTAGCGTTGTCCGCCTCCATACTTATTATGGGAGAGAACTGTGCATTATTAGCATCCATATTCATACACACAATTAGATACACAGGCAACTCTCATCAGTGGACGAAGTAAGACAATGAATAGGCATTAAGGCATTAAGCATTGAGGCATTGTTTATAACGTAATTGCACATCCTATGAATGCATATGGAATCATACTAATTAATAACGCATAATAATACACATTATGCACAAAGGGGAAGATTAAAATATCCCAACGTAATGCTGTCACTTGAACGATATACTGTTTTATTAGGCAAAGGGGGTTGGTTATATAGAGTATTTCATGCTTGCATATTTATCAAAATCCCACTACTGTTCCGCAATCTGATGAAAGCATAAGATTTTCACAAATAAACCTAGATTTAACAGAAGTAAACCTAGATTTAACCCTACATATTCAAGATACTTATCTATACATAGGCCTACTCGTATATATGAATACACTTATTGCAGTTTGGTGCTCCTGTGCTGTATTCGAAAATACATAAATAAAGACTTTGCGATGCATATTTCCTGTATTTTGCTGTGCACACCAATATCAACTTTGAATGTTTTCATTTCAAATGGTATATGGCCAAAACTCAAAGCGACCGAACAACTTTAGAGCCGTGTTTACACGGACGATGTAAATCGATTCGTAGAAAGCGACTTGTATAGTTTGCCTCACATTTCTCGTGTGAACGGACGTCTGAGGCGGATTAGGGCTGATTCGACTCCTGTGATCTGGATACTCCAAACCACTTGGCTAGGTAGTTTACGTGAGGCGATTTCTGTGAGGCGATTTATTTTGTCCATGTGGACGCATCTGAGGCGGATTAAGCAGATCACACGCATGCGCAGTCGACTTTAGTTTGTTGACTTTCCGGTCGATCAAAAGCGCATATTATATAATTTAATTAATGAAACCGCTATCTATGCACAGATATTTTTTTCATCATTTATTTTTAGGGTTTCACTGCCCAGCAGAAGTTTTGACCGTTCCAAACCAATAAGATTCATTAAATACATATCTAGGTCGAACCCACACTCTCTGGTGCCAGCATCGTCGAACCCAAAATGGCGCTGGTTAGCCTGGACTTGCTCATGCGCAGCATTCAATTTCCGGCCCAAGTACTGTCCGTGTGAACGGGCCGCTAATTCGACTCACCTGATTCGATTTGTGTGATTCGCCTCACATTTTGTCCGTGTGAACACGGCTTAAGTTCTACGTACGAGCTGTGGCTTTGTAACATGGTGGCAGACCTCATGTTTGGTGTTTTCTTTGCTTGTTTACATCGACTTGAAACACATATGTATATTACTTGTATTTACTTATACAAATGCAGTTAGCTATCATCGCACTACTTACCAACTAGCATAATAATAAAATCCGCTTGGAGGTAGTCTACGAGTACTATATAGTCATGACTATTTAAAACCACATTCATTTATAAATTGCTGTTACCAAGCTGACACTCGTCCAGTTGAAGTTGAATAATCAAATTTTCTAATCTGAAACAGCGCCCCCTGTCTGTACCCGTGTATCTAACTTAGATACTAATCCATTGATTAAACATTCATTGCTGCATAAAACGAACCATGCGTTAATTTACTAGAATCCGGCTCTGCTGCAAGTAATGCAAGCCTATGATATCCAGAAGTCCGGTAATTCGTTTTGTATGTCTTCATTTCAAATACCTCGAAAGTTAGCAGGTTAGCCATTTATAATAAAGTAACTTCAAACTAAAGTAAAGTAGGTTAAATTACTGCAACTAGAAGTGTGTGTTCTCTGCTGTTATGTAATTAGGTCACGCACAAAGTAGGTCACGAGGAGAAAGCGGCCCCTGGGGGAGACGTTTGTGGTAATTTACGGCAAATTGCAAGGTTTAAATGTCTACCAAACAAAGAAGGACGGGAGTAGGCAACAGGATCAGCAGTGGGTGGGAGGGAGGTGCGAGTTACACACAGTCGTCTAACCTGCTAACAGGTTGGGACACAACAAAGGATGCATCTAAAACCAGAGTGACAAGCTCTCAGGCTCGCCTGTTGGTCTGCGAGGACCCGCTCATTGGGTCGCGTCCTGTATGTATAATTACCTGGAACCAGTCAGAGCTAATCAATGAGACTATGGACATACTTCACACACAGGATCGCTTCTGAGCTGGAAGAATAACGCTAGATATGTAACTATTATGCAGGGGGGGGGGGGTAAATGTGAGGGGGGGGGATGTTGGTGTGGGGTTAGTGTAGGTTGCGCATGCGCTGTCCTTTGTTAGTTAAGGTTCGATGCCAGTGTTCAATCTAACAGTAGAAAACGTGACGTTAGGTGAATGTGGATCCGGTGTGGACAATTACGGTGTGGCATAGGTTCACAACAACAAAGTCAGTATATGCACATGTGAATCACAGCTCAGTGACTACAACTGATGCATTGATTAATGCATGTGTGGACTGTGTGTCAAATAAGTAGTTTCTGGACTGGAGGAGTTGAGTGATATCTGGCCTAATGATCATTAGTTATTGTATTAAGAGATTTAATTTAAGTGCATTAACTGATGAATAAGCTCTGTTCATTTATCTGGAAATGTATATTCTTCTTAATCCAGCAGCAACAATAAAAAATAACTAAAAATAGAACGAGACTGAAGAACAATGCTTCTATATAGATAAGGTTAGGTACCCACGACCTAATTGGGCGTCCCAAATCTACTTCGTTGACACAGAGTACTGAATTCGGGACTCGTAATATTGATACCAGAACGAGGCTTGTACCGCTAACAAACTCAACGTTATCAATGTTGATGTAATGTTTGATATCATTCTCTGAATCCTGTATGCAGGTATCATTCTCTGAAGATTTTACACTGATGCCCCAATGGTTAAACAAATTCATATTATA
Organism: Branchipolynoe longqiensis; assembly: GCA_030323885.1. NCBI lineage: Eukaryota > Metazoa > Annelida > Polychaeta > Phyllodocida > Polynoidae > Branchipolynoe > Branchipolynoe longqiensis. The sequence goes on along the minus strand of CM059201.1, from coordinate 44,238,772 downwards.
TCATCTTTTTATACTCCCCTTTTATTATACTGCTATTTTATTATAAAACAGCATATTTGTCTATTTCAATGATGCCGTTAAATACAGTGAGTTGTGCTTGCCTTCACGTTTTCTTATCCTTCTAATAATGTGAAATTTAAAAGAGCCCCCGTTGCTAGCAGGGGCATGACTATTCTAAGCTACTGTACAATCAAACCACAATACAACATATTCCCAACTTGATTTCATGAACAAGTTGAAGGGTAGAGAAATTTCATTTACTCGCATTTCATATAACGTATTTCTATGAGTATCCATTTTTTTTAAACTATGGATGATGAATTAGATTCAATACACAAAGAAGTGATTGGAATGGAATATGCTGCCGTTGTCACTTGTTTGTGCAGCCAGCCTCGTTCTGGCTCAGGAGTTCCAAACCTGAATATAATTTAGGAGTCGCGAATTACAAACATGTCCAGCAGCATGTCCTATTTGTGCCGTGACGTCACTGCTGGGCCAGCCTCGGTTTGGTCACCCCAGGGTTCACTGGTTTCCGGGCGTGTGGAACCCGGATGGTGGAGGATACTAACACAAACTCTGCAAATATATAACCTTTACTTAAAGAATCTATATAATACAAATGCAGGTAGAATTGGTAGATGGACTAAATTACCTATTCTGGTTGTCATGCTGGAAACCCACATTTATTGTTTGCTGTCATCAAGTTGCATAATTCGATGGCTTTGGGGTTTTCGTATATTTTTAAAACAGATATATAAAAATTGATCACATTAATCTAGCTTACTTTAGTTTAGATCAACTTTATATTAAAAATAATTGACTTTGGATATATAAAATAATGGTGGTGTACACACTGAAATGCAGCAGTGGCGGGTTCTTTTACATTGACTTAATATTCCCTCTATGCAGTAATAGGTGCTGACATATGGCATATATATAGCATTGGACCTATATGAGAAAATGTAGGCAAGTTCTTTGGTTTTGAAAATTGTATGGCTTCATCGGATTTAATATTTGTGTTAATATTTGCGAATGACGCTCCTCGTTCCAGGCATTAGACTGCGACGAGTGGTTAAAGCTGGAGTCTGATGAAACCACTGGAAACTGAAGGCATCACATTTCTAAACCGATGAACTTATGTAGATGTGATTCTACATATCCAACTTAGATACTGGTGCACTTGTTACACATCGCTGCATAGAAGTACATGTAATAGAACCTGTTAGTGCTGAAGCCCATGTTGGCTGGCATTTCGACGTGCATGCCAAAATTACTCTTATAGGTTTTCACTTTAAAAATCTCCAAAGTTAGAAATTCATAATAAAAGTTACTCTAAACACCTAAGGTAGACTTTAATGCTCAACCTAAAATATTTCTCTCAAAATATCGCACAAACACAAAGCCATCGGACACTGCAACTTTAACGGACCCTTGTTTGGGCAGCTTTGGGAGGAACCCGGAAGTGACGTAACCTGAAGTGACGGTAGCCCCGACGCTGTCTGTGGGTGCACATAGTTACCTGGTTACGGGTTTTAGGTTCCGGTGCACTTTTGCTTCTCCAGGTGGAACCTCCGCCGCGCCTTGGCGATAAAACCTGGTGGGTAATGACGGCATGAGCATGCGCAGTGTGAATCAGGTCACCACGCATGTGCAGTGAGTTGTTGCTGTCACAGTAACGGTGTATTCGAATAACCAACTCGGGTCACCCGAGTCACTTTTTGGCGCATGCGCACATCGTACAGACTCGGGTTGAATAAACGAACACGCTTCTCCATACTTGGGGTGAAAAAAATGGTGGCTTAATCCAAAACTTGTTGTTGTCAAATAACCGATATAACTACAGCAAAATAGGCTTTAAAGTATTTTACGATTGCATAGTTTAGTTATATTTCCATTTCAATAATCTGGGTTATTTTTTTTTTAAAAGGCATTCAAACAACAGTGGGACTCGTACTGGCAGCTGTTATCCTACAGTTCCAGCACAAATGTGACGTCATCGCTCCTAGCCACCCCCAGCCAAGATGTGGGTGTCTAGGGGCAGGACTTTTTGCACACAGCACTTGTATTTATTGACTCCACTCGCGGTGTTCGATTTGAAATTCTAGCAACTCGGGTGACCCGAGTCGCCCGGGTCGTGTTAATCGAATACGGCCTAAGCGAGTAATGGTACTGCAGTGGTTCAACTGCATGTTCCATTACCCTTAAGCTAAGCTTCGACCATTACCCCATCGTGTTAATGCCAAGTGCCGAGCCCCTGGACATGGGAAGCCGGTTTAATTTAGTGAAGCACGTCAGCTATAAATAATGGTGTTTATTTTCGGCTGACGATAGGACAGGGTTGGTTGGATGGTTGTTGGAATGTTACGTCCTGGCAACATCTAAGTTCATATCAGGACGTGTACCGACTACTGACAGTGTGCACTCACGGTGACTTTATAGTGCTGCCCCACTGGAGACCAGACCACCAGCACCATGACCTGATATCCCACTCAGTCACATTATCCTGACACTGAGCCAACCAGGCCTATCCTAATAATGCCGAGTGCCTGGCTATGAAACAACAAGGGGAGTACTGTCAATCATACAACATTGGTGTGGATTTGATTATAAAACCGTGACTTTCCTTTGGAACCAACGTATTTCACACCACTTGTTTGTTCTGTACTTTCACTCATAGTTTAAAGGAATTTAGCCTAATTTGGGTGAAATTTATATTAATGTTAGCAAAAGTTTAGTGACTGCATCAACAAGCTAATGAAACATACGGGTCCTGTTAAGTCGCTACTTAAATTGTATTAATCTTCAAAGGTTTGTTGGAACCGTACAGGATGCATACCTGCATGGGTTTTGCAGTAGTGGATAACACTAGCAAACTACCAGTGCTGTTCTGCCTTAATTTTCTTAGAATCCTTTTTCTCTGTTCATTTGAATTACCCCCCCCCCCCCCCACACACACACATATAATAACATGCGTCGTGAATGTGTGCATTGCTACAACACACTGTTCCACAATTGAATCAGATGTAAAACGCAATAAGTGATGGATTCACACACAAGAGAAGAATACATGTATCAATTACTGGTGGAATATTAATCACAAACATCTCTGGCGTGGTTGGGGGCTAAGGAGGGTTGGGGAGGTCGATTACCGTAACACCTCTCTAAATCGACCGATCATGGGGCCGACTTTAAGTTTAAGTGGTCCATTTAGGGAGGTGGTCAGTTTAGAGAGTTAGAATATCCTTACAATGGTAGTGTTGGGACCCAAATAAAGCGATGGATATAAACGAGTGGTCGAACTGTGGAGGGGTCGGTATAGAGAGGTTTTACTGTATATTCAACATAACGTGAACTGTGGCCGCTGAGCGCCGACCTTTGACGTCATGCTGGGCATTAACCAACCAGGGTGGCTGACAAGATGACGTCACACATCGTGGGATCACCTACATGAAGTGATGGCATGTTGGTGATTATGTTGTAATACAGACAACTTGCTGCCCATTAGAGACAGAAAGAAGAAATAATAATTAATAAAGGATAAGAAATCGAGGAATTATGTATATAAGTCTTATAACGTATGTACATATATGTATAAGACAATGTTTCATCACTAATTTTCATTTTTATCAGGCTAATGCACAACTGCTTGTGCTTTCAATATGCTTGGCACCAGAGCATGTCATCAGCGCCCCTTGTGTTCGGCAAACCCCTGTCACGTGCAGCCCTTTCATTTTAGCATATTAACTGCTTTATACTCGTTTAACTATTCCTCCAATGAGAAGACACCTTCCAGGTCAGTACAACATTGGTCTGGCTGTAGACGTGTCCTTTGAAGACTACCGTGCAACTCCATCAATACCCAGGCACACCCCACATTCCAGAAACACTCACAGGAAAAGTCGAGGCTTAATTAGTTCCACCGCTCATGTGGACGCCGGCCAATGCCTGACACGACGATGACAGGGAGTCACCGGGTCCAAAAGCTGAGAGCGGCGATGCGACATGCAGACAGTGGGAAGCTCACCTTCTTGTTGCTATGTGGGGCCCCTTTCCAGGAGGGCGAGATGAAGGTGCGCCCCCTGGTGTTCAGGTACCCCTCCTCCTGCAGCGCTTCCTGTCCGATGATGCCCTCCACCATCAGTCTGCGCATGCGCTGTCGCTCCAAGTCGGCGCGCTCCTCCTCCTTCTTGTCCATCAGGTTCTACAGCATAGCAGATCTACGTCAGCGTAGCAGATATGGGTCAGTGTAGCAAATGTAGGTCACCTCAGCAGATCTAAGTCAGCGTAGCAGATTTGAATCAGGATAGCAAAATCAGGTCACCCTAGCAGACCTATAGCAACATAGTAGATCTAGGTCAGCATGTCATATCTAGGTCAGTGTAATATGGTTGGGTCAGTGTAGCAGACATAGGACAGTATAACAGGTTTAGGTCAGCGTGCAGGTCATGCAGTTTATGTGAGAGGGGGGGGGGGGGGGCAATGGGCGAAAGGGCAGGAAATGCAGCAGCCAATCAGGAGGTGGTACACAAGGCGACCCGAGGGGAGGGGTCTCGCTTGTCATTTCATGCCGAATCAAGCACAATTTGACAATTGCAACCAAAGTAGGTTTTATCGATCAACCAAATATATTTATCTAAAACTCATGGCAAACACTCAAAACCATCGGATTAAGCAACTTTAAGGCGAGCCGGTGTTCTGTGAATGGTTTGTTTGTTGGGGTTTTACATCCTAACAATGTCTAACATAATATCAGGATGGGCACTGACTTGTGACAGTGCATACTCATGATGACTTTATAGTGCTGCCCCACTGGGAGAACAGGCCACCAGCATCCTACTGTCACATTGTCAATTTGCCACTAGTCCCAATACCCTGATAGTGACACTGAGCTAACCAGTTCGGTGAGTGTGAGATTGAGCATACCTGGTATTGCTGCTCCAGCTGTACCTCCAGCTTTATCATGTACTCCCTGTCCACACAGAGCAGCCTCTCCTTCCCGCCGATAGCTAAGTTGTAAGAATGATCCATCATGGCCGGCAGGAACCGCTGGGACGAAACCCTGAAGTAAACAAGACAGTGTCCATTAACCACAAGTGCTAGCCACCCGTGTATGTTCATACACGAAGAGTGTCGGGTCTTAGTATTGATATAATAAATGGTACCTTCTTTGGTCATTTTCATTGCTTGCTTCAGGTTTTACATTTCTTTCGAGTGACAGATCCATGGAACAGTCTTCCACACCAAGTGGTTGAAGCACCAACGGTAGAAGCATTTGAGAGAAGGCTGGACAGACATTGGAGAAGACACCCACAATATACATGATTTCAGGGCTCTGTCGACCTCCATTTGTGTGCAATAATTCCCCCCCCCCCCATAACAAGCTGGCATTAGAGGCCCATTAGGGCGTAGATCAGCCAGAAGAGGATATGAAAGTTAATCTGTAAGTAGCAGCAAGAGTCATCTCAGGGCAGACACCCACTAAAGGGTGGATTCCTTAAACGCGGTATGCGGCATGCAGCATGTGGCATGCGGCATGCAGTATGCGAATGGCATGATTCCTTACATGTGGCATGTGGCATGCGGCATGCGGCACACAACTGGCTATATTTAAAAAATAAAAATATACAAGTATACTTAATACTGCGCTGTATATGACCTAATATGGCATTTATATCTATGTACCTCTTGGTACGTCACATGGGGGTTCCTACCTTTATAATTACCAAATTATAGATAAGTAGTCATATTTTCAACCCGAACCCCACCACCACCACTACCATATGTTTCCCCTCTGCACCCTTGTGGGTGACCGTTCCGTAATGCTCAGTCGCCTCTCCTCGTCTAAAACTAATGGACAAGTGCGACTGATGTTTCTATTCGCACACCGCATGCCGCATACCGCATGCCGCACTGATCGCTACAGGGACTGATCGAGTTGACCCATTCGCATTCACATTCGCATTCGCATTCACATACCACATGTAAGGAATGTAGTCCATTGACTTCAAGGCGTTTCGATTTTTTGTCGCATTCGCATACTGCATTGAATTGATCACCTTATTAACACTGCTCACTACAGTAAAACCTCACTAAATCGACCGCCCATGGGACTGACTTTAAGTGGTCCATTTAGGGAGGTGGTCGGTTTAGGGAGTTAGAATATCCTTGCAATGGTATTGTTGGGACCCAAATAAAGTGATCGATATAGGGGAGTGGTCGATCTGTGGAGGGGTCGGTTAGAGAGGTTTTACTGTAGTTGTATTCCACCATAGAAGCTGCTTGCCTGTGACATTATCTCAGGCTTATTTTTAGCACCTGCTTAAAGTTGCATATGTACAATGAAATATAATTTTGTCAAAATTAAAAGAACTACTTACATTTGATCCTATATATCCAACTTAGATACTGGTGTATTAGGTAATGATTTGGGACAGCATATACAGAATAACCAGTGAATTTATAACCTCACCCCTTTGGACACTCACTTTGAAACACCCATTATGCAGGGAGGCCATTAACCAGTTAGGCCAATCTTGTGACCTCATTAGCCCCCCCCCCCTCTTACAAAGTAGGCCTACTGTGCAACGCCATAGAGGGGAAGAGGAAATGAGGTGGATGTTGCCCCTCCCGTCCATGTTGGATATTCAATGCTGCTTGGTCAATTCTATCAATATAATTAATCAATTTGGGTAATTGAAATTTTGAAATTTTGAAATTTGTCAATTAAAATTACATTTGCCATCGGGACTATGTATGGTATGAGGGAGGATGCGACATGGATGACATAACAGTAAATAATAACAGAACAATAATATGTACATGAGAAATGCAAGCAGTACGCATATCCTTGGCAGTCTAAATGTATGTGAGGATGCACATGCATGTGTTTTGCGCACATCCGTTTGAAATTTGTCAGTTACACTGTATTTATTGCCTATGCATTATCATTTGCATGGGATCCATCGCAAATGATCCAGCCGGACCTGAGCATTATTGGCTTGATGGGATCCGCCGCAAATGCGTAGATCTCCAGGTTTAATGCAGCAACTGTTCTGGTCATGCGTTATCATGCGCTGGGTTCTGGGCTTAACGCTATGACGGCAGCAGCCATTCTGCAGTGTATGCACCGGCAGAAGGCTCGGGATCGCCGAGCGTGCAGTTCGCCATAGGCGAGTGTAGAAACTGATCTGGTGCTATGACCCCAGGCCATCCTCCGACACATACGCTGTGGAACGACACATTTGCAATGGATCCCATTCAAACCATAAAACATAGACACAACCAGAATGGCTGCTGCAATCATAGCATTAAACCGAGAAACCTGCGCAATTGCGGCGGATCCTGTCAGATCATTAATGCTCAGTCTCAGCTGAATCATAGAATGTGCAGTTTGGTGGGTGGTTGCATAGTTTGATGTTTTGAAATTTCTGCCATTGGGATGATGTCAATCATATACCGATGTATATGTGATGTTGGATACTCAATGCTACATGGTCAATTCGATAGATATAAATCAAATTAACCTTTCTACAAAATAATATTGTAGTAGTCCAGACATGAGCTCCACTACCATACAGTGGCAGCAAGGACTGCTCCATCACCATCACAGTTTACAGCGATAGGTGGTGGTACGGTAGCCGCCGGGCAGCGCTGCATCAGGGCTGCCACCTACTGTGTGTGGCTAGTGTAACCCCTACCCCCCCCCCCCCCCCCCCCAGATGAAGTTGATGTTGGACCCGGCAGAACAGAGGCTGGTCACTCGATCGTGGACGCCACAGTCAGCGGAGAATAAAAGACTAAGAAGGGAGCGTACTCATTCTCCTGCTTGCTTGGGTGGTCTACAGCATGAGGGTCGAGTTCCGGGCGGCTAACAAAGGGGCCCCATCACTCTGACACCAATCCATTCCCAGAGTGTTCAAAAGCCAAACAGAAATACCTACCTACAGCCCTGTCAGGTTCCAGGATTAGTAGGTCATCTCACATCACGTGGTCACCGCGAGAAGACCATCTGGGTCATAGCCACAGGACTTTTGGCAAGGTTGTCAACATTATTTTGGGTTCTTTCAGCTCAAATTGCTTCAAAACTAGTCATTTTTCATCAAAATGACTCCGCACTAATGATTAGTAGCTCATACCGATCAATTTGATATATTTATCTAAAAAATAAGACAAAAATTCAAACGCCATCGGACCATGCAACTTTAATTGTTGGCTGCAGGTTTCTGCATAATGAATAAGCAGGAAGTAACTTCCTCATACTTAAGAGCGCCGTCTACATATGCTCTACATCTAAGAGTGCTGTATACATATGCTCTACATCTAAGAGTGCTGTCTACATATGCTCTACATCTAAGAGTGTGTCTGCATGTGCTCTACATCTAAGAGTGCTGTCTACATGTGCTCTACATCTAAGAGCGCCGTCTACATATGTTCTACATCTAAGAGCGCCGTCTACATAAGCTCTACATCTAAGAGTGCTGTCTATATGTGCTCTACATCTAAGAGTGCTGTCTACATGTGTTCTACATCCAAGAGTGCTGTCTACATGTATTCTACATCTAAGAGTGCCGTCTACATGCGCTCTACATCTAAGAGTGATGTCTACATGTGTTATACATCTAAGAGTGCATCTACATGTGTTGTACATCTAAGAGTGCTATCGAAGAGTGCTGTCTACATGTGTTCTACATCTAAGAGTGCTGTCTACATGTGCTCTACATCTAAGAGAGATGTCTACATATGTTATACATCTAAGAGTGCCGTCTACATGTGCTCTACATCTAAGAGTGTTATCTAAGAGTGCTGTCTACATGTGCTCTACATCTAAGAGTGCAGTCTACATGTGTTCTACATCTAAGAGTGCTGTCTACATGTCTTCGCCGCCTGGACGTTGTGAGAAAGTCGGGAGTTTGGTTCCCAGCCAAGTCAAACCAATTACTTAGCATGGTGCTCGGAATTATTAGGATAATGTAATGACTGATATTAATACAAACAAGGAAGCGTATTCTTCAGTGTTATGTGTGGTCTACTCTAATGTATGGGGCTGAGACATGGACAATCTCTAAGAAAATGTACAAACGTTTAGCAGCATTTGAGATGTGGACTTATCGAAGGATGATGAAAATATCATGGACAAAGAAGATCACCAACAAAGAAGTTCTTAGAAAAATTAAAAATAAGAAAAGCTTGTTTGCCACTATACAGACAAAGAAACTTATTTATTTTGGCCACATCATTCGTCAGAGTTCAATATACCATACATTGTTGGAAGGGAAGGTGAATGGCAGCAGAGGGAGAGGGAGCCCAAGAACATCATGGTTTACAAATATTTCACAGTGGACAGGCTTGAATTATTCACAGTCGATCAGAACAGCACACCATCGGGACAAGTGGAGAACCCTCGACTAGAGGACGGAACTATTGATTGATTGAAGGACTGGTTAGCTTCGTATCATGATAATGTGACTGAGTGAGAAATCAGGTCATTGTTCCATCAGTCTGGTCTCCTATGGGGAAAGCACTATAAAGTCTCAATGAATGCGTAATGTCATAAGTCGGTTCTCGACCTGATATAACCTTAAATATTGTAGGATGTAAAACTCCAACAAACAAACATGTCTTTTGCATCAGAGAGCGGGAGGGTGGCCGATTTGACAAAACACTGACTGGCTTCCTATGTCCAGTGACTTCTTCAAGTTCTTGTGGATATCTAGCTCGGACTTGGCATTACTAGGATAAGGCAAGGACTTGGCGTTACTAGGACAAGGCAAGGAGCAGTGGAATGAGCAACACCAATAGACTAGATCACCATTCCAGCCTTGCGGTGTATTGTGGGATGCGTCGAAGAAAAACAAACCTGGGAGAAGCACATGGCGCATGCTAATACACTGGGTGCAGCGACAAAATGTGCTAGTTTCAGCTCATTTCAGCTCTTGTTTGAAATGTAGAATACCAACTAAAAATATATATATATAATAAATTAAGATATTAATCTTTTATCCAGCATTGCATTTACAGCAATATAATCAGCACATCTTATGCCATGTGCATTTAGATTCAGACACATCTGGGCACTCAGACTAGTGTTAAAGCCATAGCCAGAGTCAGTTTTACTTATTTTATTCATGTTGTTATTTATATCCTATGGTTAATGACATATGCAGAACTAGAAAATGAGATATTCGTTTTATATTTCTCTGAAACAAGTGTCTGTTGACACATTTGGCATTTTAATATTTAGAACAAGAATTAATAATGGTGATGTGGATATCAGCCTTAAGGTGACCGATTGTTTTGTGTGGAATTGTATGTTTCTTAGCTCAAAATGTTTAACTATGGCTAGTTTTGTCTTAGATATATTCATCAGATCATTATATTGCATGTGTACATACATGGTTATGCTAAATTATTATGTACTTCTATTAATTTGGAATAAAATCGAAGTTTTGCCCTATGTGTATCGGCAAACTCAATGGCCGTACCCCGTTGCTTTGCTCTCGACAGTTTTCAGCACATGCAAAGTCGGAATGGTTGAAATTTCCCCTGTTTAATCAACTAATATACACATAAATAAAGGATACCAAACAAAGTAGGGCTGGTTTGCTCAGTATCACGATAATGTGGCTGAGTGGAATATCGGCTCATGGTGTTGATGGATGGGTCTCTCAGTGGGACAGCACTATAAAGTCACCATGAGCGTGTACTGTCACCAGTTGGTGCCCGTCCCGCCGTGACATCAGATTGTAAAATATTCCGACTTTTTAGGTCTGGTTCATAAATAAATAATAGTTAAAATATATTCTAAAATATCTCCTTTTCATAAAACTCATATGTGAAGCATTGAGAAAACTGTTTTAATCATATTTAAATCATCCAGTTATTTCTATAAAGTCATTATAATAATATTAAAATTATATAAGTACCACTATAAAACCTCTCTAATAATACCTAATTCATTCTATCATGTTGCTAAATACATGTGCATAATATTCAAACCAAGTTGTGAAACCATGGTAGATTATGTATATTAAGTGAAAGGATAATTAATATCAGATTGTTCTAAGGTTCTACATCAAATATAACCACTGGAGATAAGAACTCTGGAAAATTATTACTGCATTGGTTTATTTACATGTATTCCTGAATTGAAGTCTGTTGGTATTATATATTGTATGAAAGGAGGTAAATGCTGAAACTAAGGGCAGCATATACAGTTGATGCAGACTGGTTTCTTCACCCAGACAAATAGTCTGTGAAGAATGCCACAGAATGGGTATAATAATTAAGTCAAGAATTTCTGTGTGCTTGTTATTGTTATGGTATGACTTACAGATGCCAGTATCTGAGGGAGTGTTAGGACACAGGTGACAATGCATGGGGGTTGTGTGTGTGTGTGTGAGTGTTTGCAGGACCTGCCAAAGCCAGGTGTCAGGCTGGAGGTGGGAGGAGTGTGTGTGTGTGTGTGTGTGTGTGGTGAGCCCTCCCTGCCCCACCTGGTGGCAGTTTGCTGAACTAAAAGATTATAAAATATCTAATTCTCAAAGTAAGGCATGTAGAAACTCCTACTATTTTGGAGTTGTCCCAATCTAAGGGACTGGTGACCACGGGTGTTATGTAAATATAAACAGAGTTGATATTCCCATATAAGTGTAATTGGTGAACTTGATGGGAAAATATGTATCTGACTTGGGGTGGGTGGGTTGGCCCCCCACCCCACCCCCCACCACTGACTGGAGGGGTTCAGCCAATGAAATGCCATGTGACACTCTCTGACTGAGGAGACTCCCAGCAACTGTACCTGTATTTTGAATGTTGAATCTGAATAAAAGAGCTGGGCAGGGGGTGTGGCAGGCAGATGACCTGGAGACAGCACAGCAGGAGGAGCCAGCCACCCCTCCCTACTAGACTTTACCACACTTAAATTCTGTTGGTTTGATATTTCTTGGAACAGATATAGTAAGCAGATATAGTAAGCAGATACAGTAAGCGGATCATCGCTTGAGTAATATAATACATTAGTGCTTTCCGGCCTCCACACACAGAAGTTAGGGTTATATTTCCTATAAAGATTCTAGTGTGAAAAATACCGCTAGTTAACAAGATGTTGCTAGGACATCAAACTCCAACAAACAATCATGCCTTCTGCACCTCAGGCAATGGCATGTATGCTGCTCAGGGCACACTGCATTAACAATTCATATATATGACAATGTGTATATGGTAGCATACCAATATGAAAGGAACCAGACTACCCTAATTCTTGTTTATGCATGAATTGGTAACAGCGCAGTTCCTCGCTATGAAATGTACACCTCAGGCGCATTCCACGCATGACTGCACATCGGCATTTCTATGGATGTGGGTTTGGTTTGCTATTACAGTTAAAGTCCAGACCTGGACTATATAAAGAACCCACGCCACCAACCACACCCCGGTCCAGGAGCTCTGTTGGCCCTGGACCACCCACCCTGCGACGGGAGCCTGGAGGACCAATGCGCCGACCATGGCCCTGTTGCCAACGACACTGGATCGCGCTTTGCTCTCCAGTCGAGGTACAGGACCGTGGCCCCCAAGAACGTATTGCCACCTGCTGGGCCACCGCCGCACCATGCTACCACCACACAAGATGCCGCGAAGAGCACCTTTCCCCCCCTACCACCCCTAAAGCTGCAAGGACAAAGAAAAAAGAAAGACCCCAAAACGGCACCGTTTATCAATGTTGCAGTTCTGCAGCCAGTGACCGCTAGGTCACAAACCCCCCAATAACTAACTAACCAAGCTGCCCCCCCCCCACCCCTTCTGCCTTCAAATGCCACTCTTCTCCGCCGCACCTCACAGAGTACGTGGAAAATTATCATGGAATTAGCTGGTTATTCACCCTATGTTACCACTGTCTTTATGAACATTCCCTACATACAAATAGCTATGTCTTTAGAAATCGGATATTACCTAATGGTTATAAACCATAGTTCTGCACAATGTTAAGCGCTTGGAGGTCACGTGGCCGGAAGTGAGGGGCTGGTTCCGGTGTGGTTGCATTTAACATGAGGGTCAGTGAACCCGAATAACAAAGGCATGACAATCGATAACACCACTCAGAATCCGTATTGGCACCGAATAGGAATTTAATAAATATATGTCCATATATCATTCATGGAAAGCCGTCATGCGGAAAGTGAACGGCTTTGGTGCAGTGTGGGAAAGTCAAAGGTGTGGCACTTGTTACTCTTTTTGATTCGGTGTTCATTGGTTAGAAATGTATTCTTCACAATGTCTTTTTTTTCTCTTCAATGTGGCCGATTAGTCTACTGACCACACCAAAGTTAAAAGTGCATCCCTCAAATGTGCGTGGATAAGTTAGCCAAGTGAACAGGGTGCACGCCTCTGTGTGGGAGGTCATAGGTTCGAAGACATAAATTGATGCTTGTAGCTTCCTTGGTATAAAACAAGAAGAGAGAACGAACGATGGAATTAAAATGGCCGACTGTCTGACGTTGAAATATTCTCTGCGTATAGTTACATAGTCCGCTTGTTTTGAGTTGCTTTCTTCTTTATTATTATCTTAGATAACTCTATTATCTTGATTGTTATAACCTATTTGATTTAATGTGAAGTGACTTTTATTTCAAATGGCAAACTTTGAAGATAATTGAAGTGAAAACCTGCCAAATCTATTTTGGTGTGCACACAATAAAAGATTGAGCAGTAATAGATTCTATTAGATTGACTGAGTGTTGCCTCCTTGTGCTGCAGCAGCTGCTTAAAGTGACTAGCTATACGCGGTGGCCACGGGAACCGTACTCCGACAAATACTCTCCAAGCACAACCTTGTTTAGTTTTTTGTTTAAAGAACCAAATATGTGTGGGGAGAGTATAGTGGACCCACTTCACCACCAGAAGTGGGTCAGTTCTGAGGCTGGGACTAGCTGGCAACTGTTGTTTTAAAAATGGCTAGGTGAGTGGAGAGAAGGGAGAGTAAAACTTGGGTATTTTCAATGTTTTTAGAGTAGTTCAATCAGGAAATATATTTGCGTAATGTAAAATATATGTCAGTACAATTACATTGCATAATTCAATGAGAAACACATGTAGATGAAAAATGTTTTTTTGTTGTTGAATGTAAAAACATTTTGGAGTGTATGTGGTTTGAATCCACACCACCAAACAACTTCAGATTACAAGTTCAACACTCTAACCACTAGGCCACAGAGACCACACATGATTACTGCTCTCAGTTCAGGCTATTTGTGTATAGGACGTCACATATACAAGGTGTGTATGTATGTATGTATGTATGTATGTATGTGTCATGGGGCTGATGAAAATGGGAAATATTGCGCCTAGAGCGGGACTCGAACCCACATCTCTTTGCACTCCGGGCCAGTGTGCTAACCATTACACCACCTAGGCTCCCTGATATCAACATGCTCCCCACGCCTACCTGTCTATGTGGTTACTTGCCTGAGAGGTCAGTGCAGACACTACACTCGTCCCCCTGGAATTGTAAGTCTGTAATGCTTACAATTACATACATACAGGCAATGCACTAACACATACATACACAGGGTAGGTTCAACAACCATACAGCGCAAAGCTTGTACAGGATCCTGATCATGGCAACCAGTGTCGTAGGGGTGATGAAAATGGGAAATACTGTGCCTAGAGCGGGACTCGAACCCACATCTCTTTGCACTCCGGGCCAGTGTGCTAACCATTACACCACCTAGGCTCCCTGATATCAACATGCTCCCCACGCCTACCTGTCTATGTGGTTACTTGCCTGAGAGGTCAGTGCAGACCACTACATATGTATGTATGTATGTATGTATGTATGTGTGTGTGTGTGTATGTTTGTTTTGTTTGTTTGTTGTTGTTTTACATCCTAGCAACATCTAAGGTCATATCAGGATGGGTACTGACTTGTGACAGTGCACACTCATGGCAACTCTATAGTGCTGCCCCACTGGAATACTAGGCCGCCAGCACCATGACCTGATATCCCACTCAGTCACATTATCCTGACACTGAGCCAACTCAGGCAAAGTCAGGCAAAGTCAGGCAAAGTCGGGCAAAGTCAGGCAAAGTCGGGCAAATTCGGTCAAAAGCTAAGCGGGGCCACACGTCAAGCATAAAAGAGTTGCTCCAAAAGCAATTTGTGATGCTCGTGCGGCACCTGCATGAGAACACCCCACGCCAATGTGTTCGGGTTCTCTTTATTGCATACATTTTGATTTTTGACGCACGCGCGATGCTTGATGCCCGCACCAGAAACGCGTCCAGTGTGTTCGCAGCTTTACTGACAAATTTCAAACGGATGCACGCAAAACATACATTTACATACATACATGACCAGATGGGATGGCCGAATGAGTTAGAGCATCTGTCTACCATGTTGGTAGATCATGGGGTCATGGGTTTGAATCCTGGTCGAGTCAAACCAATGACTTTAAAATTGATACTTTTTGCTTCCTAGTCTGGTGCTCGGCATTATTAGGATAGAACAAGGACTGGTTGGATCAGTGTCAGGATGATGTGACTGAGTGGGATATTAGGTCATGGTGCTGGCGGCCTGGTATTCCAGTGGGGCAGCACTATAAAGTCACCATGAGTGTGCACTGTCACAAGTCGGTACCCATCCTGATATGACCTTAGATGTTGCTAGGACATAAGACAACAACAAACAAACAAAACAGACATACATACATACATACACACACACACAAACATACATACATACATACATACATACATACATACATACATACATACATACATACATACATACATACATACATACATACATACATACATGCATGCACACCTTGAATATGTGACGTCCTATATACAAATAGCCTGAAGTGAGACTAATCATGTGTGGTCTCTGTGGCCTAGTGGTTAGAGTGTTGAACTTGTAATCTGAAGTTGTTTGTTGGTGTGGATTCAAACCCCATACAGTCCAAAACCTTTTTACATTCAACAACAAAAAAACATTTTTCATCTATATGTGTTTCTTATTGAATTATGCAATGTATTGTACTAACATATATTTTACATTAAAGCAAATATATTTCCTGTTTGAACTACTCTAAAGAAAATTGAAAATACCTCAGTTTTACCCTCCCTTCTCTCCACTGACCCAGCCATTGTTACAACAATCTAGGTCACTCTACTCTACACCACCAAGTGGAAAAGTTCAGTACTAAGCATGCACCACACCTGTGGCACAAATCCGAACTATTCCGAGTTTGTTTGTTTTCAAGATGACATATAGCTCGCCACTTTAATGACTGGCCCGCTATCTAAGTTAGATATGTAGCACGGTAAATGCTGTAATATTGAAAATAGGAAGTTTTAATCGGACTTTACAGCTTTAATAAAACATGGGGGGGGGACTAATTAAAAGGAAATAGGATAAGATTAGACGCAGTGGCCGTGTTAGTAATTACGTTAATCTTTAGTTGTTGTTTAGTTCATCCGTGTTCTTTTATTGTTTAAGTAGATTGTAATCTATCTAATTAAATTGGCGGGGCGTTGCGTGCTCCGGTGTGTATCTGGTATTTGATGTTGTCTTCCTGTTTGACGGAGTGCGGGCGTCTGTCAGCACCTGGTCACGTGCCAGAACCTGCGGTCAGTGACTCGGGTGGTGGAACCAGGGGCGTGCTCAGAGCAAGCGTGCACGCTACAGTTAGAGGTGCAGCAGCTGCCTACCGAATTGTCACATTTAATACAAAAGCAGCACAAATAGTAAGATCCGTATTGAGTAATTGAAAGAGCAGTAACTAGAGTATCAGAAGCTGCCAACGAATTGTCACATTGAATACAAAACCAGCACACCAACACCCACCACCCACCATCCATCACCCAACACCCATCACCCACCACCCACCATCCACCATCCATCACCCTTCACTCACCACCCATCACCCACCACCCATCACCCACCACCCATCACCCATCACCCACCACCCACCACCCATAACCCACCACCCAACACCCATCACCCACCATTCACCACCCACCATATACCACCCACCACCCATCACCCACCACCCAACACCCATAATTCACCATCCACCACCCCCACACACCATATATCACCCACCACCCACCACCCATCACCCACCACCCATTCACCATCCATCACCATCCATCAGTCACCACCCACCACCCACCACCATCACCCATCACCCACCACCCACCAAACCCACCACCCAACACCCACCATTCACCATCCATCACTCACCACCCCCACCCACCACCATCACCCACCCAACACCCCACCATTCACCACCCATCATCAACACCACCCACAATACCCACCACCATCCCACCACCCATCACCCACCATCTCACCACCCACCATTCACCCACCACCACACCCATCACCACCACACCATCACCCATCACCCCACCCCATCACCCACCACCCCACCACCCATCACCCACCACCCATCACCATACCCCACCCACACCCACCCCCATCACCACAATCCCATCACCCACCACCATCACAACTCTCACCCCACCCACCACACCCACAATTCACCTTCCATCACCCACCACCCACCATATATCACCCACCATATATCACCCACCATCCACCACCCAACACCCAACACCTATCACCCAACACCCACCATTCACCACCCAACACCCAACACCCACAATCCATCACCCACCACCATCACCCACCCACGCCACACCACCCACCACCCACCACCCACCAACCTCCACCAATCACCCACCTTCACCACCCATCCACCACCCACCCTCACCACTAACCACACCCACCATTTAGTACGCTTGTCTGTCCAGCTATGACGCCACCAGTATTAGCGTGATACTATTTTCCCAATTCGCAAATCGTGGCTATATTTGGTGCTCTTGTCCATCCTGCCACGATGTGACTGGCACTCGGTGCAGTGGTGCAGTGAGCTTGCCCAGAGATAGCCCGGCAATATGGTGCAGGTGGTCTGGTGGTTGAATGGCAATGACTGTCTAGTGCTATATGACCGGTTGCTTCAATTATTTAACTGCACTCCCCCTGTCGAGCAACGCACGATAAACCGTAGACTGGTTCCCGCCTCTGACATAGCAACAAAGGGGCCGTTATACACGACATTCACCGCCTCGTTAATGTCAGTGTAACTTGTAAGTTAACATTTCAATACAAACGAAAGGGTTCCAACATTGGTACTTCTCGAGTCCTTGCTAGCACTCCGTATAACTTTAATAGGGCAGGGTGCAGTGGGGTGCGAATGAAAGCTTTTCCTGCTTAATACGTTGGTTTACTTAGGTTGTTCCTTGTCGAAGGTCCCGACATTATCTGTCAATCCTTCTTCTAGATTCCTTAGTACTAGGGACCGCCACAACAAGACTCGAGACCACATATTTTTAACTTTCTTGGTTAATACAATTATTTATTTAAAAAAAATGAAATAACATAAATAAAATGAATAACTTAAATAAATATATTTAATTCATTAATCAATTATAGAAATAAATATATCAAACGAAATAAATCTAATAAATTAATTAAATATATTAAATAAATAATTAAATAAATGAATGATGCATGTATTAAATAATATAATAATAAGTATGCAATTAAAATAAATAAAATAAGCTAAATAAATCAGATAGATTAATTTTAAAATAATTAAAATAATTAAAACAAATAAATCAATTCCCCAGCCTTACCTATCTGCTCTGTCCCCCCTCCTGCTCCTCAGCCTCTGGCTCGACCCCTCCGGCATCCCCCTGAACTTGGCCAGCGTCTGCTCCAGGGTCACCTCCCGGAGGAGTCTCCGCATGATGGTCACCTTCTCCTCGTGAGTCAGCGCTGACTCACTCTGCCCTGACTCACGCCCAGCACCAGCTCCCGGGCCGCCCCTAACTCCCAGCGTCGTCTTGCTAACCAGCGCAGCGTCGGACGACGTGCTCGTGATGTCATCGTCGTCGTCATTGTCGAAGCCGTCATCGGAATCAGTTAGCGTCACAACTGAGGAAAGCGTCTCTTCGCTGTGATGTGGGGTGACGAGGTCAATGAAGGACGGCGACGACGCCATCTTGGACCGGTTCAAATGCTACTTCCGGTTTTGTTTATTGGGGCGCCATTTTTCGTTTTGCGCAGGGCACCTTACTTGTCGGTCCACTGCCCGTCAACCTAATTTATAGTTGTTTGTGGAAATCAGCTTTACTTAATTGTAAAGTATTATTTTTATTATTATTGTCATTGATGTATTATGATGGGGCTTTCCGATACATGTATTATGCGTTATATACATATATACATAATTATATATAGAGAGAGACAAGAAAGGGAGAGAGAGAACGAGAGTTGGTGGTGGTATAAGAAGATTTATATTATATCCTGAGGTATAGTTAATAGTTTGTATCATCCCAATATGGAGGCTGGTCACCGAAGGGGGGGCAGCGAATGACTGGAGCCAGAGGTGACTCAGGTGTCGGTTTGATATGAGTTGGGTGTCAGAAGTTGTTATTTATATCCACATAATAAGTTATATATAGTATATATATGCATAGTCACTATGTGGTGGTATATGAAGGTAGGCGTATATAGCCGTGTTTACACGGGGAAGTGTGAAACGTTCTAGACAAGGCGATTTATATGAAGCGTTTTAGATGTGTGTTTACACGGCGGAGTTGGAAAGTGTGTCGGCGCCGGGAACCAGCAGGCGCCTGTAGCCGGCAAGCACTGCTATTTGTTTAGTTTACACACGTCGATTCGACGCCGATGTAGCTGCTACGTTAATATCGCTTGGAATTTAAGGTTAATTTAATTAAATTTCATTATTTGAGTCTGTATTTCTGTTAAATATGATCGCATTCACTAGATTTCGGCGTAATCGGGCCCTAACACTGCCGGGCACCAGCGATTAGTTACTGCTCTGCCTGTAGCTGGCAAGCACTACTATTTTATACTATCGCCGCCCAGGAACCAGCTGAATCGCTTCATATAAACCACCTCCCGAGGTGGTATAGATGAAACGTTTCATATGAAGCGATTCAGCCCTAAAACGCCACAGCATCGCGTTTACACGCCAAATGTGTGTCGATCTAGGCAAGTGGTTTCATATGAAACGTTTTAAATCGCCTGTGTAAACACGGCTTTAGAGAGGTGGTGCTATACACATAATTAGTTATTCCACTATGGTAGTGTTTTCCCAATGCTTGAATAATAGGCAGTGATCATTTAATATATGTATATATAAGTGAGGAAGTGGAGGTTGTATATATATATATATATATATATACCCTCCGAGTGGGTCTGGAGGCGATAATGACCAGGCACAGCTGGCATACAAGTGTCAAAGCCTATGACTAGTGGCTCCGCTGTGGCTGAATCTGGAACTACATGCAGCATGCAGTAGAGCCTAGATATATGGTATGTAATAATAGAGCAAACTGAAGAGAGTTAGTGTCCTTGTCTATATTCCCATAATAGATTATAGAGCACATATATAAATACACATACATATATATATATATATATATATATATATGTGTGTAATCTATGTAGCTTATGTCAATGTAGCTATACTACTATTACTAGGTGGGGATATTCCGGTGCCTTTCAAATGTCAGTGCTTGTGGATTCTGCAACTGGGACTACCACAGTACATATGCATTATATGGCCTACTAGTTAGTGGTATCTAATCAGTATTAAATATGTAGTAATGCCATAGAGTTGCATAGGTTATATGGCTAGTCTAGTACCCTCCCATCTGGAACTGGACAGTTTATAGCTTTACGTCAGACAAATAAAACTGCAGTTCAACAATGTGTGTAGTCAATAAACTCAAAGTGCTATAGCACCCCATTAATATCTATTCTGCTATTGTCTGATATATATAGATATATATATATATGCATATATAGAGTGACTCATGTGAGCCCTTGATAGAAGAGCCTTCTCAAATGGGGGATGTGGACCGGGTAGAGCCACCTGTAACTCCCTAATTATCATCCGTAATAAGGCGCTTATCACCATACATATATTTATATATAAATATATGCATAACGTCTGCAAGATAATAATCCAGAGAATATCAGTGTCTAACGTCATGAAGCTCTTGATATGCAAATGAGGTACAATGAATGTTGTCTGCCTTAGCTTAAGCGTGCCTTAACGAAGCACCATCCGCTCAAATGTAACAAGTGAAGTGGAGCTGGACGTGGAGCTGGACGTGGAGCGGAGACCCAGCTGGTACCACCTTATCTAACAACGGGGAGGGGCGTGTTCCCTGTCAGATCCACCAGATCGAGGCTTGATTCTGTGATCAGGTGATGTGTTCAATATCGCATCAGATCCACCAGATCGAGGCTTGATTCTGTGGTGTGTTCAATATCGCATCAGATCCACCAGATCGAGGCTTGATTCTGTGGTGTGTTCAATATCGCATCAGATCCACCAGATCGAGGCTTGATTCTGTGATGTGTTCAATATCGCATCAGATCCACCAGATCGAGGCTTGATTCTGTGATGTGTTCAATATCGCATCAGGTCCACCAGATTGATGCTTGATTCTGTATGTGTTCAATATCACATCAGATCCACCAGATCGAGGCTTGATTCTGTGGTGTGTTCAATATCGCATCAGATCGACCAGATCGAGGCTTGATTCTGTGGTGTGTTCAATATCGCATCAGATCGACCAGATCGAGGCTTGATTCTGTATGTGTTCAATATCGCATCAGATCCACCAGATCGAGGCTTGATTCTGTGGTGTGTTCAATATCGCATCAGATCCACCAGATCGAGGCTTGATTCTGTGATGTGTTCAATATCGCATCAGATCCACCAGATCGAGGCTTGATTCTGTGATGTGTTCAATATCGCATCAGATCCACCAGATCCAGGCTTGATTCTGTGATGTGTTCAATATCGCATCAAGTCCACCAGATTGATGCTTGATTCTGTATGTGTTCAATATCACATCAGATCCACCAGATCGAGGCGTGATTCTGTGATGTGTTCCCTCCCTTCAGCATCAGATCCACCAAGTCGAGGAATGATTCTGTGATGTGTTCCATGTTTTGAGGGCCAGATTGACCATATCCAGACACGATTTTATGTCGTGTGAACTAACGTGTATTCGTTAATTAACGTGCATGACGTCACTCTGATTCACAAGTTAATCCATAGCGTTATTAGCAAATATATCCAACAGCATAAATATCCAGAGCCGATGGCCGATTTCGGCTAAATGCTCATAGACATATGTAATTATATATATATGTATACATTCACGAGAGCAGTCTCTCATGACAGTTCGGCAGAGAGACACGTAATGTCGGCGAGACCTCCAGGAGTGACACATTCACTCGCACCGGTGGGTGTGGGTGTCTGTGTGTGTGGGGGTGGGGGTGGAGCGTCCCTCATTCTCCAAACATAACAACTACAGTTACTGTCAGACATTACCTATATATGCCAATGCTGGAATGTCCGCGAACTCAGCTTGGAGAGTGACTTCGAGTGGTCATTTACGCATGGAGAGTGCGTATAGGGCTGGACCGGATGTGGATGCCGGATACTTAATCCGGTTGTTGCTAGGCAGCTTCATGGGCGCGACCATACTGTTTGGCTAGTTGCTAGGGACTTAATTCAGGATGAGCTAAGCGGATATATGCACGAATATAATGATCAGTTTTTGTCTGATATTACGTTTGTGGCCGGAGAAATCGTGGATGGATATTTACTTATAAAACGTATACTTGTTGCTTCCTAGCCTCGTGCTCGGCATTAATAGGATAGGGCAAGGACTGGTTAGCTCAGTGTCAGGATAATGTGACTGAGTGGGATATCGGGTCATGGTGCTGGCAGCCTGGTTTCATAGTGGGGTAGCACTATAAAGTCGCTGTGGGTGTTCACTGGGACAAGTCGGTACCCGTCCTGACATGACCTTAGATGTTGCTAGGACGTAAAATTCCAGCAACCAACCAACCTGTTAAATGATACTTGACTGACACCTCCCTATCCCTGTTGTATGTTTTGCACAAACATGAAAATGTTGAAAACTTTGGATGACCCCCTTAAACCTAAGAGATTACAATTTTGTTTGTTTGTTCAGGTGGTTTTATTCCTCGTTTACTAACTGGCTCTCACTTTTCGACTTTGACCATTGTAGAAACTGAAATTTATATGGCATTCTCCACCACTCTCCTAGCTCGGGACAGCCGGTAGTTGAAGAGGCGCTTCTCATTTGTCAACCCCTCCTGCTGTACGGCTTCATCATGGTCGGTCGCAGGGCGAAGGCATCGTCACCAATTAGAAAATACGGCACATCCTTCTGGCCGTCCACGATCAGTTCGGGGTCCGGAAAACCAATGGTTCCACCTTCAGTGCCCGCCTTCAGCTCTGAGTCGTTGTAGATCTGGGCATCAGATGCGGAGCCCATACCCCAAAGATCTGCCCAGATGAACTTGTAGTCCGCGTCTACAAGTGCCAACAGTACCATGGAGTAAAAGCCCTTGTAGTTGTAGTAGAGTGACCCACTCTTTGGAGGGCACCAGCAGGTGATGTGCTTCCCATCCAGAATGCCACAGGTATGGGGGAAGTTCCACTTCTCTAGGAATTGGTCGGTGATGGCACGCCATCCTTCTGGAGTCATTGGACACGTCATGACCTCAACCAGGTACTCATCAATGGGGGCCTGACAGACTTCATGCACTATGAGTGACTGTGTGTTGTGGGGGACCCTACACCTGAACTTCATGGACGAGTATTTGTTCCCAGACGCCAGATGCCGCAGAGTAAGGGCGATCTTCAGCCCAGGCTCGAGCGGCACCTGGTATGTTGTGTGTTTTTTGGTGATCCTCGGTCCCACTCCCGCCACAATCTCGTCGAACAACTGGGGAGGCATCCGCATGAAGTTCACGAATGATGCAGTGTCCTCCCTGCAGAGCTCAGCGATCAGCTTGTCATACAAGCCAAACTGTGGCCACCTCCCGATCCAGGGTCTGACCCACGTTCTCCACTGTTGCCCCCTCCTTCTCCTCTGGACACAGGCTGCCAGAAGAGCCATGAGGTAGAGATCTAGCTCATGCTGATAAAGGGCAACTCAGTACTGATGCTGGAACTGTAGATGGAGTGCCTGGACACCCATCCTGTCTGAGCAACCCAGCCGGTCTGCCAGAAGAAGCCTGGTGGTGCCTTTATATACCGACAGCCAACATGTTGGACATACGCTCGCCATATGCTCGCAATACGCTAGGGGTATGCCAGCACATGCTAGGGACACGCTTGCACATGTTACCAGCAGGTTAGACTACGCTCTTTACGCCAGAGATACACGGAGGGCACCAGTTCAACGTACAGCTAACGTGTAAAGGCCCTGTCACATTACGGCGTATGGTGGGAGCGTATGGCGGCATAGCGGCATTACGTCATATACGTCGGCATACGCCGCATACGCTACTCATACGCTACTCATATGCTACTCATACGCTACTCATACGCCGCCAGTGCCGCAACATGCCGGCGTATGTGAAGCGTATGAGGCATACGCCGCCATACGCTTTCATAAATTCGTCCGTCCAATTTCTTTTGTGCATGCTCAAAAAAACACGACCTATGAGGGCGTATGGCCCATAATGTCAAAAAATGTCACAGCACGCTCCCATACGCTCCCATACGCTCCTCATACGCTCCTCGTACGCTCCTCATAGGTCCCCCATATGCTCAAACACACCCGAAAGTGGCACCAGCACAGCGTACGTAGGTTTTCAATACGCTCCCGCCATACGCCGTAATGTGACAGCCCCTTTACAACCTATCCCGACCTACCCCTAACGTGTGCATACCGTATACCAACGTATGCCGAGCGTATGAGAAATGTATGAGCACTACGGCGACAAATGTTGAAAATTTTGAACATGCACACAAATATTTTAGCGGCTCGACCTACAGCGACCTATGATGACCTATCACGCCATATCCCGAGCATACTCGACGTATGCCCAACGTATACGTAACATATGACGATGTATGCTGATGTGTTGGTCGAAAATCGCATACGTCAGCATACGCTAAGGCCATACGTCGTAGTGTGACAGCCCCTTTCGGTCCCAAACGATGGCCCATACAATACCATTGTAACGGGGGAAAAAACCTGCCTAAACCGACCGCCTCCCTAAATGGACCATTTAAAGTCGGTCCCACGGTCGGTCGATTTAGAGAGGTTTTACTGTACATAGGCTGTATATCCCGTCGGAGACCAGCTGTGTTATTTGAATGAGCCGGGTGGCTGATTGCTTTATTAATTGATTGATTGATTGATGGTGCAAAGGCCATATTCACAACACGAACATGATGTAGAATATGGCTGAATTGATTTGAACATGGGTTAACCTTTCATTTGAACCTTTCGTAGACTGACAGTTTTGAGTTTCTGCCCTATTTAAAAAATAAATGTATATATAGCTTGGATATACGATGCATATCCGCATGTGAGGGGCGCAACACGGCGCTCCCCTCTTGCGGTGCGCAAGACACTTTAACGCAGTTGGTTCAGGAACTATCCATTGGGTAACGCTGCGTTCCGTAGCCGAGGCAGTCTACGCCTGGTGCATTCGACAGCGCTCGCCTGACCGCCCCGGCCGCCGCACGCACCTCCGAGCGGCCGTTGGCGGACCTTATTGCTAGAAATGTGTCCGTTACGTTGCTACACTGTACGGCAGAGAAGTATTGCTCTGTGTGCTGGGTTTGCATTGTGGAAAAGGGGGCAGCAAGTGCCCTCGTCGACGGCCGATAACCCATTTGTTGCTGCCTTTATTTATATATAAATAATCTACATTAATTTAGTTTGAAATAGCTTTGATTATAAATGTCTAACTTTGAGTGGAAACGTGGTCAAATTAATTTCGGGATGCACATAGAAATTCTGACACCAGAAGCAGGTTCTATTATTTCCTTCCTTGCAGCAACAATTGCTTAATAAGTCCAATAGGATCGAAGTTGGATATGTACAATCAAATGGCCAAATGAGTTGAGTGTCCGACTCCCCTTTTGGTAGGTCGTGGGATTCCAAGCCCATGGTTCAAACCCTGGCCGAGCCAAACCAAGAACAATCTATGTTGCAAGGAGCAGTGGAATGAGGAAGACCAAGTTTCCACAATTGAAATTTCCCCTGCTTAATCAACTAATATACTTTAAAAACAAACCTAAAAAAAACACCAAAAAAGGGACCGTGCAAGTTTTAATAACAGCTTGCTCGTTATGGTGGCACCATGATTCGATGCCTCACTCGCCCACATTAATGGCGCCAGTGACTGAGTGAGCCAACTCTCCTCTGTCCTTGTGAGGAATGTACTCAGCGCCACCAAGCGGCGCTCACCCGTACCTTGGCCCGGCGCGCCGTGACGTGTATTCATGATGCTGATTCAGGTGGACTTTGTGTTGTCCCGACAAAGTCCCGCCCGACACGCCCGGCACGCCCAGAGGGCGGAGGTAGGATTACCCGCCACATAGACGGGTGCGGTGGCCGAATCGTAGAGCGCGGGCTTGGCGTGCGGGAGATCGGGAGTTCTGTTCCCGGTCGAGTAAAAAAAAAGAAGACTTATAAAATTTTATACTTGTCGCTTCATAACCTGGAACTCGGATTTAATAGCATATGGAAAGGACTGATTAGCTTGGTGTCAGGATAATGCGACTGAGTGGGATATCATGGATATCGGATACATAGGTGGGCTGGTTAACGCGGCACAGTCCGATCAAAGTACAACGTGTTGGAAAACACTCACATGCATTTGAACCTACTGGTCCAGCTTCAGCGCCAGTCACACTACAGCTTGCAACCACTGGTGACTACTTTGTGTTCACTTTGCGACTACTTTGCGACCACTTTGTGACCAAAAGGCTAACTGGTCGGCGACTGGTTGAGGTCTGGTCGGCGACTGGTCGGTGAGTGCTGAGAGTGATCACCAACTCCTTGCGACCATTCTGGTACAGAACCTGCGACCTTCTTTTGGCCGAAATGATCGTGCAGAGGTCGCTGACTGATCGCTCACCGATCATCGACCGATTGCCGACCATTGTGTTTCCTGCCTTTGTTGTTGTTGCTTTGATGGTATGGACATCGGCAGGTTTTGGCCGCAAAGTGGTCGCAATTGGTCGCAAGCCATGGTGTGACTGAGGTAATCGTGCAATCATTAAATATTTGTTGCTGCATAAAAAGGAATGCTAAGTGAATTTAAACAAACCTGTTAATACTGAAACCTATGGGCCGTAATCAATTAACATGACCCGGGCGACTCAGGTCACCCGAGTCATCAGAATTTCAAATCGAACACTGCGAGTAAAGTCAACAAATACACGTGCCGTGTGCAAAACGATCCGACCCAAGTAACCCACCTCGTAGATGGGGTTGGCTACGAGCGATGACGTCACATTTGCGCTGGTACTGTCCTGCAGGATAACAGCTACCAGTACCAGTCATACATGTTTTATAAAAAGAATAACTTAGATTAATGAAATGGAAATATAGCTAAACTAGGCCATCATAAAATACTTTAAATCCTATTTTGCTGTAGTTTTATCGGTTATTAAAAAATTTAATAGTTTTTTCCACCCGAGCACGGAGAAGCATATTCGATTATTCGCCCCGAGTCTGTAGGATGTGCGCATGCGCCAAAAAGTGGCTCGGGTGACCCGAGTTGATTAATCGATTACGCCCCGGTGTCCAACATTTCGAGATGCATACCAAAATCAATATAACATAGGTTAACTTCAAACATCTCCATAGTTTGTCGTTCGTAATCAAAGTTACTTGAAACTGAAGTGAGTTAGATTATAAATGATGAAACCTAATATATATGTCTCAAACTGAAGTGAGTTAGATTATAAATGATGAAACCTAATATATATATCTCAAACTGAAGTGAGTTAGATTATAAATGATGGAACCTAATATATATATCTCAAACTGAAGTGAGTTAGATTATAAATGATGAAACCTAATATATATATCTCAAACTGAAGTGAGTTAGATTATAAATGATGAAACCTAATATATATATCTCAAACTGAAGTGAGTTAGATTATAAATGATGAAACCTAATATATATATCTCAAACTGAAGTGAGTTAGATTATAAATGATGAAACCTAATATATATATCTCAAACTGAAGTGAGTTAGATTATAAATGATGAAACCTAATATATATATCTCAAACTGAAGTGAGTTAGATTATAAATGATGAAACCTAATATATATATCTCAAACTGAAGTGAGTTAGATTATAAATGATGAAACCTAATATATATATCTCAAACTGAAGTGAGTTAGATTATAAATGATGAAACCTAATATATATATCTCAAACTGAAGTGAGTTAGATTATAAATGATGAAACCTAATATAAATGATGGAACCTAATATATATATATCCAACTGAAGTGAATGATGATGCCTAATATACATATCTCAAACTATGACAACAATTCAAAACCATTGAACTATGCAACTTTAACTCGCCAAATCGAGAGTGAAAAGGCCATGCCCTAGTTTAATTTATTAGCGTCTTACCTCCCAGCAACATCTAAGGCCGCATCCAGACAAGGAGTTACACTTATTTCCACTTTAAGAGGTGACCGTATAGCTAAAGGTGATGGATTCCCGTATGGAAGGTCGTGGGTTCGAATCACACCCGAGTCAAACCAATGAGTTACAAAATTGATACTTGTCGCTACTTAGCCTGGTACTCAGCATTAATAGATAGGGCAAGGGCTGGTTTGCTTAGAAACAGGACGATGTGACTGAGTGGGAGATCAATATTGGTGCTGGCAGCCTGGTATCCCAGTGGGACAGCACTAAAAAGTTGCCATGAGGGTGCACTGTCACAAGTCAGAATCCGTCTTGGTATAACTTCAGATGTTGCTAGGAATTAAACCCCAACAAACAACAACTTTGTTCCGTAGGTAGGGATTGATCCTGCCCGGGATCGTTGACCTAGTTCACACTTAATGGGCATCCAAAACAATTACTGGGGTAGAGCAAGGACTGTTTGGTTAGGTGTAGTGGAGTCAACTTCGGTCCGTTGTATGGGGAGCGGGGGCGGACTCCCCCTTTATGAACCCCATGGGGTTCATAACCAAAGGCTAAGGAATACACTATTTAAGCACTGAATATTGAATATTCCTTGCTGTATTTTATCGAGATGATTATAAATAACAGGCGAGTTGGCTCAGTCCCAGTGCCTCCTCTCTGAATCGTACTAAAGCTACCTAATCGAAGAAAGCATCAAATTGCCGAAATCAAAATCATGACCCAGATTTGACCTACATATCGAACTTAGGAACTGGTGCATTTGTCGCTGCATTGACTGAATTCTAAATCAATTCAATATAACCTCTTTTCCAATTTCGCAGTAAATATGTCCACGCATAGCCATTTATAGTAAAGGTTGTGTCAATCTAAGGTAAAGTAGATTATAGTGACGAACCTGGTATATTAATGGCAGAAACTCAAAAACATCATATTGTGCATCGTTAAAGCCGCATAGTCCGGTGAAAGCGGCAAATCTTCTTAACCAAAACACGTATGTGTATTTAATTTTACATAGCCTGCTTAGATACTGATGCACTCATTAAGCATATGTTGCTGCATAAAAGGGAATATTAAGTCAATTTAATAGAATATGTTACTGCTGAAGCCTGTGGGGTCAGAGTTTTTAACTAAATTAATTCCCCATGTTCTTGCTTCAAATAGTTAACCATTCATAACAAAAGTTACTTCAAAGAAAAGACTGGTAGATCAGAAGAATCAACCTCATATATTGATCTAAAACAGTAAAAGAAATATGGCGGAACCTCAAACACATCAGACCATGCAATATTAAGTAAGCCCGTGGCTGTTTACCGGGATGCTGAGGCAAATGCAGAACGTTTGCCAACATTGCATCGATGTCTTGTTCCCGAGGGAACGAAATCGGCTGCCAATAAGAGGGAAAAAAAACTGAACAGAAAAGACATAAAAAGAGCCGAATAAGTTAGCCCCGCCCATCAGTGGCTGCCGTGAAAGTGGAGGCCGAAACGGAACGTGTCAATTAAAGACCACGGAACGACACAGCCCGGTATCGCGGTTTAAATTCTCAGTGGGTTTAGACTATACGCTCGGGGTTCTGCGCATGCGTCAAAATCGAACAGCATTTCAGCGTATTCGATTAATCAACTTGGGTGACACAAGCAACTTTTTTACGCACAAATGTGACATCATTGCTCCTAGCCAACCCCAGCCAAGCTGCAGTCGGGACTTTTTGCACAAGGCACGTGTTTTTGTCAACTGCACTTGCTGTGTTCTATTTGAATTTCTAGCAACTCAGGTGACCCGAGTCGCTTAATCGAAAGCGCAGAACCTTGCGCATAGACTCTAAAGTCTAAACCCACTGAGAATCTAAACCGGGACATCGGGTCAAGAGCCTGTAGGGGACCTTTACAAAGAATTCTTTTTTTTAAGATATAAAAGGAAAACCGAAATCGGCCAAGTTATTTCTAAGAATACAAACCCAAATTTAATCCAGTTGAGTAATTTCATTCAGCTGAGCAAACCAGTCCTTGCCCCCTCCCAGTGATGCTGAGTGCCAGGCTGGATAGCGACAAGCATACATTTGGTAAGTCATTGGTTTGACTCGGTCGGAATTCGCACTCCCGACCTTCCACACAGGAAGCCTGCGCTTTATCGATTCTGCCACCACTCTACAGAAGAACTTGGTATATCCTGATCAGGCACTACTGGAAGAACCAGGTATATATATATACATATATATAAATATATATATATACATATATACATATATACACACATATATATATATGTATATGAATATAGTCTTACCTAAGCTCTTCGCTCACTCTACAAGTGTCAACAGTACACTCAGCTATCAACAAAATGCCAAAAGGTTTAGATCGTGCGCACATTAAAAACCAAAGCCTCACCTCGTTGACTCATAGAGAATCCCTGAGAAAATATTCATATTTTCGCTGAAAATAAAATTGAGCGAATCATTCAGCGAGTAGCTCATCTCAGCAGGTCACCCTGCTCTAATTGCAATCCCGTTAATTATAATTAACTCAAACGTCTTTTTGTTTCATCAAAATCTACATGATTAGGAATGTGTTTGAAGCAATATATCACCCCCTTGGTGAGGACACTTTTCCTTTCACATAAATAAGCAGCAGAGAGCAGCAGCAGAAGCCGCCTGTGGCAGCGTGGGTCGGCTGGCCTGTACACACTACTATACGATCGCCACAAAACTCGCGACTCGACCCAACCCGCTTAAAACTGAAAACGGGCCGATTCATTTTTCGAATCGCGAATCGCAATCGTAATCGGCCCATTTTAGCCCTAAAACTGAGTTTTTAGTCGCGAATCGCAATCGCTAGGTGTTCGCGGGGAGCGCACACCTAGCGATTTTTGTGTGTGGAACGGGCAGTTTTAGATTGTATACGGTAGGTGGGTGCGCACAAACGGTAGGTGTGTACTAGGCATTAGATTGAGCGGGGCAGGTGAATAGTTAACACGTGTCTAATTAGCTTCCAGAATCACGCTGCCTGCATGCGTGTGTTTGTGTGTTCGCCGACACCGCCCTACTCGGCATGCATACACCACTGGGGGCGTGTTCGATTAATCAGCTCGGGTGACCCGAGCCACTTTTTGGCGCATGCGCAGACTCTACATCCTCGGGTTGCATAATCGAACACTCTCGAACACGCTCGGGGTGAGAAAAATGGTGGCTTAATCTAAAACTTTAAATTTGTTTAATAACCATTATAACTACAGCAAAATAGGATTTAAAGTATTTTTGATTGCATAGTTTAGTTATATTTCCATTTAATTAAATTGATTTTTTGTTAAAGCTTAAACGCATAGGACTTGTACTGGCATGTCCTTTCCCACTCGCCTTCTCTCACGTCCTTTCTCCTCGCGCCCGTCTCTCGCTTACTCTTTCTTTCTCATGATCATTCTCTCTCATTCTCTAACTCTCTTTCTTTTATATTCTCGGTCGTTCTTTCACTCTCGTGCTCTCAGATTCCATCGCGCACAATTTCCTCACTCACTCTCTCAATTCTTTCCCTCTTCCCTCCTCCTCTCTCATTCTGACACACTCTTTTACATTCTCTCACACTCTCACACCCCGTGCTGATCACTCTCTCACACCCCTCCTTCACTCTCACGCATTCTTTCTCGATTCTTTTTCTCGTTTTCTTTCTCTCTATTACTTTTTTTTGGTGGTAAATATGTTTATTCTGCTGAAAGGTTCTTTTGTCAGGGCCGAAGCACTGGTCTTCCAGCCATTTCTTTTTCATTCTTTTCTCACTCCTTTATCGCTCCTTTTCACTCCTTTTTCGCGCCTTTTTCTGTTCACTTCTCACTTATTCCTTAGACAGACCAAGCTACTGGTTGGGCTATGGGCTATGGAAGCTAATTTTGCCAAATATCCAGTCCAGTCTAGTTGTTATAGGGCGCATGCATGGATCTGATATTGATTGCTGACACAGAGTAAAATCATGACCACTCACTCATCAGTCATTGTTGGCATTTTGCTCTGGTGCTTGGGATATGTGTGCTCTTTGAATGATCGCCACATAGAATTTACTCAAAGACTGTGGTTTCAATAGCTCAGTTCAGAACTGGCACTGAACTGAGCTATCCTTCAATCTGTAAGCCGAATTACACCCTGATAAAACCATAAGGCACACACATGAGGCACAATTGGTACAAGCCCATCGATCCTCCCCCACACCGACCGCCCTGAAGGGGTCGATATATAATGGCATCATTCTTAGTATCCCAAGGATTGATTATCGATTATTGATCTTTCCTTCTTGTATTGACCACCATGTTTTGATGAACGCAGATCAGTCATCAAAGGCTTTAGTTACACTTACAGGCCGTTTGCCTGTCTAGGTGATCATTAAATGTGATGCTATGTTTAAGCTCAGGATATTTAAAGGGTTTTGGGGTGGTCTTTTAAACAAACAAATGGACCACTCGGCTTAAAGCTGGATTAGAACCCAGGTCCTTGTCATACTAACCTGAACGTAATAAGCAGTGTACCAACTAGTGGACCTAACCTGTTCATACTTCTACATGTGTGTTAAAGCGGCAGTCACGTGACCAACACAACTTTACTTGTTCATAATTATCACGATCGAAGATGAGACTATCCAGGGTGTGTCTATCTTGAAGCACCCGATTCTCTGGGAGTTATTTGGGACCCAATTAAAACGAAGGGCCATGATGGTCAACCTGTTGCTGTGAGGGTCATTCATCCCTAATGACCCTTCTCAGCTGCATGCTGCCATTTTGTGTGTGTGTGTAAATGATCATCTTATTCAGCGAATAAATAGTAACTATACAACAATAAGACACTACTGGGATGAATTTAGTTTACTGTACATCTGCGACAGGAAATTGCCCATACCATATAGAATCAACAATTTTCAACAAGGTATAATATTACTGAATGCCCGGCCACGTTTGGGACACCAGATAATACTACAAAAACCCTCCCCTTCATATCACTCATCTATCAACTCATTAACCAATGCTAAGGAAGAATGAAGACAAGTCACACAGATAAACAGTGGGGAAGTTGTGTTTTAATAACACCAACTCCTGTCCACCTACCACTGTACCAGTGACCTATCATCCACACCCCTTGCCCTCTACCCACACAAAGTATCATTACCTCTTTAGCCTATATAGAAAGCAGTGCCTACAGCCCATGGGACAGGAGTCCTATGGCTGTGTACAGACTCAATTGGAATAGATGAATGTTGATAGCATCAGACAGAGTGTCTGGGGTTCCTGCTCAAGAGTAGGTGTGTCTCACTCAAGAGCCAGGAGTAGAGTGATCTCTAGTCAGTGTGTCTGAAGCAGAATCTAGAATAATGATCTCAGGTTTGAGGCTAGTGTGGTCAGAGGGCCAATGGGGTGCAGGTGACTGGGCAGTCCACAGCCAGCCAATCAGGCACCTCCACAGTCTGGGTGGGTGGCACCCCCCCCCAGTAGGGGTGGCTGTCACTCAACCCAGCTGCAGGTGGTGCCCTGTGTGTATATGCAAATTAGGCTGGTGTGCCCACCCAGTGGTCATGTAGGGACAGGTAGCTGCATACAGTTACAATAGATCTCTGTTAAAATGGTCTTTTCTCCAGTTGCACTCTTTATGGATGCATAGAGAAACATTTCAACAATCATGTACTGCCTCTTATATAGGAACATCTCTTCATTAATCTCAGGCCTAATATATGAACATATATTTCACACAGCTTATATCATGTCATAATGGGAGTGGGATAGTATTACCTTTAGTTTTCATAACATTGTCCCCACTCCATCACCCAAGAATAATAATGCTCTCTGCCAATATATAATTCCGAACCGAAAATCCGTATATTTTTACAAAGGAATGAAAGCGATCGCCAGCAGCCTAAGCAGCCGAGTCGCCGTAACGCGTCGCCACCGTCCAATGAGGAACTCCGCAAATTACCAGCGCAGAAGGGGTTGTAACGGGATTTAATGAAATACAATAGTAATAATATATAATCGAATAACAAATAAACTATTCCTTCCGTACATTTATATTTGTATAATGCGTATACTTCAATTAAACGTATTTTTTCAGCGCCGTTCACTGGAGTTACTTGATGAAAGTGTCACAAATCCAACTTTGACTAAGAGTGACATTGAAGCACTAGAACTATATCTTAAATGTATGTAATTCCACTTATTGCTTCCCTGCACGACATCACAGAGTGGGCTATTAGTAGTGAGTTCCAACCCAAGAGGTAGCGATTGATATCTTAAATGTATGTAATTCCACTTATTGCTTTCCTGCATGATATCACAGAGTGGGCTATTAGTAGTGAGTTCCAACCCAAGAGGTAGTGATTGATATCTTAAATGTATGTAATTCCACTTATTGCTTTCCTGCATGATATCACAGAGTGGGCTACTAGTAGTGAGTTCCAACCCAAGAGGTAGTGATTGATATCTTAAATGTATGTAATTCCACTTATTGCTTCCCTGCACGATATCATAGAGGGGCTATTACTAGTGAGTTCCAACCCAAGTTGTAGCGACTGATTTGTGCGGGGACATTTACACTGAGTATCTCATGGTTATTCTTAGTTGCCAAACGTGCAGAAAGTGCAATATGTCCTGAATTGTATTACTTTATTAAAGTTCTATGGTCCGTTGAAAGTATCAATAGTTTAAAACAAAACAAAATGTTTCTTGATTTGATTGTACATATCTAACTTAAATATTGGTGCACTTATTCAGGTATAATTGTGTGGATGCACAGAAGGGAATACTAAGTCAATTGATTAAAACACTTGTTGTTGCTCAAGTCTCTCATGTCCGAGTTTTGACGTGTATTGCGACATTAATTTGGAATCTTTGCACTTCAAATATTTCCTAAATTAAATGTTTAAAATAACAGTTACTTTAAAATAAAACAAAGTGGATTATAACGATCATCCTGATTTATGTATCTTTTCTTCTTAATGACAGAAACTCAAGACAATCATTATATGCAACTTTAAAATGTAGAGAGTATTCATGTAAAGCATCCTTGGTTTAATCAGGTGACCGGTTTGTACAAGCAGCCACTGAGCCTGACTTCTGAGACTGCAGCTTAAAGGGACCAGATATAGGTCACTGGTGACGGGAACCATACTCCGCCAAATGCTCTTCAAGCACAACCTTGTTTAGTTTTTTTGTTTAAAGAACCAAATATGTGTGGGGAGAGTATGGTGGACCCACTTCACCACCAGAAGTGGGTCATTTCTGAGGCTGGGACTAGCTGACAGCTGTTGTTTTAAAAATGGCTGGGTGAGTGGAGAGAAGGGAGAGTAAAACTGGGGTATTTTCAATCTTCTTTAGAGTAGTTCAATTAGGAAATATATTTGCGCAATGTAAAATATATGTTAATACAATTACATTGCATAATTCAATGAGAAACACATGTAGATGAAAAATGTTTTTTTTGTGTTGAATATAAGAAGGTTTTGGAGTGTATGGGGTTTGAACCCACACCACCAAACAACTTCAGATTACAAGTTCAACACTCTAACCACTAGGCCATAGAGACCACTCATGATTACCAGTCTCAGTTCAGGCTATTTGTGTATAGGACGTCACATATACAAGGTGTCTATGTATGTATGTATGTATGTATGTGTGTATGTGTGTATGTGTGTATGTATGTTTGTTTTGTTTGTTGTTGTTTTACATCCTAGCAACATCTAAGGTCATATCAGGATGGGTACCGACTTGTGACAGTGCACACTCATGGCAACTCTATAGTGCTGCCCCACTGGAATACCAGGCCGCCAGCACCATGACCTGATATCCCACTCAGTCACATTATCCTGACACTGAGCCAACTCGGGCAAAGTCAGGCAAAGTCGGGCAAAGTCAGGCAAATTCGGTCAAAAGCCAAGCGGCACCAAGCGGCACCACACGTCAAGCATAAAAAAATTGCTCCAAAAGCGATTCGTGACGCCCGTGCGTTGCCCGCATGAGAACCCCCCACACCAGTGTGTTCAGCTTCTCCTTATTACATACATTTTGATTTTTGATGCACGTGCGATGCTTGACGCCCACACCAGAAACGCGTCCAGTGTGTTTGCAGCTTTACTGACAAATTTCAAACGGATGCACGCAAAACATACATTTACATACATACATGACCAGATGGGATGGCTGAATGAGTTAGAGCATCCGTCACCCGTGTTGGTAGATCGTGGGGTCGTGGGTTAGAATCCTGGTCGAGTCAAACCAATGACTTTAAAATTGATACTTGTTGTTGTTATATTCATATTACTATGTTAGTTGTTTTCTTAAGGTTCTATGTTAGTGTTTTGGGGTTTTCTTGGGAAGAGTTTTCCACTTTTTTTTCTACTTAATTCGCTCAATAGAGCATCGATTATACAGTAGTAGTTTAATGATCTCTGCACAGTGATCTGTCATCATGCTGTCACATTGATTAGTACCGCAGCCAGCAAGTAAAGGCAGGTTGGGCCTATTCGCAAAGCTTCTCAACATTTAATGGTGCTCTCAATTCAAGCCATCTATGCAATATAAAAGGGAACTAGACTAACTTCAGAAGGAGTGATATATCAAATGAATGGTTAGTCAATATACTGCAATATATGGGATTCGAACCCCGAGCTCGAAACCTGGCCGAGTGAAAGCAATGACTTAAACATATTATACAAGTCTCTGGTGAGTCTGGTGCTCGGCGTTGCTAGGATAGGACAAGGACCATGCAATGAGGAAGACCCATTATCTGTGATTGAAATTGCCCCTGCTTCATCAACGAATGTAATAAAACTAAGTAATACTGCAGTGTGTTTCAGTCGAAGCAGATGCAACTATTTTTATAACTTGTCAATGAGTTATTTTGAGGGTAAATCATGGCAATTTTAGTAGATAATTGGTGTTCACGGGAAGGTGATACTTATTGTGTGTTCAGCGAGAAGGCAGCTCTGAAACATGGGACGGTGCTTCAGTTCTCTTCATTAATAATAGAATTTCACTTATTAATCCTATTTTCTCAGACGGGATAATTGGTGCATTATTTGAAGCTTTACACCTTATTACTAGTCATATTTGATTATAATAATTATGAATAAGTACAGTTGTTTTGGTCATGTTAGTGTCTTTTAAGCTCACCCCTGAACCCACTCTTGGTTAAAGGAATCCCACTAATGCACAGCTATTCAGGTCACAAACATTGATTGCACATTTCTATCAAGATTTCTCTTATACTAGTTATAGATCTCCAAACTCGCCAGATTGACAAGAAAAGTATGGAACATTCGATATATTTATCATTTATTGTATTTAATCCAAAAACCAAATAGAAATTATTGAAAATTTACATCAACTTAATGAAAGAAAATCCTATTTCATACAAATACTTGCATATTCACAAGGCTAGTGCTGTGAATATTGCAGCTAAACTGGGACCAGACACATGCGTTGATATTTTCAGTGTGCACTCTGTTCTGGTTGAAGTGCTTCCTCAGAGATCACTTTTTCCTAACAGGACCGTGGCTTCCACGTGCAACACGTGGCAGTGGTTTAACCGGGCCCATGTGTTGGCACTCACGTTGAATGGCGTCGTGTTTTAGGATGGCAATGTCCACCTGTTGACCACATCGCCAGAGCTCACCATTGAGTCGCCCACCTCAGCACCTTTTGCTGACAACGCACCTACTAACACTTGGTTGGTTGGTTGTTGGAGTTTTGCATCCTTGCAACATTTAAGGTCATATCAGGATGGGTACCGACTTGTGACAGTGCACAGTCATGGCGACGTTATAGTGCTGCTCCACTGGGAAATCAGGCCGCCAGCACCATGACCCGATATCCCACCCAGTCACATTATCCTGACACTGAGCTAACCAGTCATTGCCCTATCCTATGTCCTGGCCGAGTCAAAGCAATGACTTACAGAGTTGATCCTTGTCACAACCTAGCCCGACACTTGCCATTAATAAATAATAGGAGACGGTGGCGACTGGGTTTGCTCAGTGTTAGGATATGATTCAGATCATAGTGTGAATGGTCAGTCTCTCAGTGGGGCAGCACTATAAAGTCGCAATGAGCGCACAGTGTCACAAGTCAGTGCACATCCTGATATTATGACCTTAGATGTTTCTAGTATGTAAAGCCCCAACAAACCACAAACAACGGTATATAACATAGCGCATAGTATATATATATAAATTATATATATATATATATATATATATATATATATAGATATATATATATATAATTTATGTATATATATATATATAACATATATCATATATGTGGCGGAAAGTTGTATTGCTGTATGGAAATAGCTATCCCCTTCTGGGAATCAGTTCACCGAGCTAAGCTAAAGATTCGGTCGCCATGGCAACAACGCGATGTGACGCCGGTAGCAGTGTGTGTCACTGGCATCTCAGAATGCCAACTTCTTCCCGAGCTGCCACAAAACACCCACGGCCCACAACTATGATGAGTGTAAACAGTTCACGTATTTATGAAGGGAGACCCCGAGGGACCGGGCATTTAAATCGATTCGTGTTCTTTGAACGGGACGTAAACAGCCTACACGAGGGGGGGGGGGGGGGGGGGGGGGGGGTAGTTCTCTGCCTACTGCACTCGTTGACTCATGTGTCCTCTGTGTTTGCTGCCAACCAATAACCACCTCAAATCAATGGTCAAGTATTGAAGGGTGGTGGTGGATTATTCACCTCTGGTACAAAATGATTGACTAGACAGAGAAATGAGGATATTTTACAACATATATATATATTTTACTAAAGCTGCGTAGTGCAATAAATGCACCAACTTGTCGAAACCAAGCACTTATCTAGAGTTGATCCTACGTATCCAACTTTTTTGTTGTTGGTCCATTAGTTGTTTAAGCAGGGGAAATTTCAGTCATAGACAACTGGTCTTCCTCATTCCACTGCTGGTCGATAGAAAGCCCGAGCCTACACTTTTACCGACCCAAGGGATTTTTAACCTCCCACACCACATAGACATGGTATGAGAGCAACTGGCCTTTGATGATGCTGTAAGTTATACTCAGCGGTGGAAATCCAAATTGGCAGAGCTGGGGGCGCGGGGAACTTAGTGGGGCAGCACTTTAAAGCTGCGATATGAACTCACTATCACAAGTTTGTACCTGTCCTGGTATGACCTTAGATGTTACTAGCAATAATATAACCTGTTCCAGTAATTAACTCGAGTCATTCTTCTAGAATGTTGCTTCCCTAACCTATACCGTATCTCCTCCCCTGCACCCCTTACTTTGTAGTTACTGTAAATCTCCGCATATAGTGAAATGGTGGAACTTTTATAACCAGAACGACTACAAACTCAACCCTGAAAGAATTGCAAACTAATAACGGAAAGAGTGCAACATCGGATTACAGAGACGTTAACTAGGCAAGTAAATGACAACTCAACAACGAAAGGGCTGCAACCTAGCAACAGAAAGGCGAATGTAGCACAAGAATGGCTACAATGTAACAGGAGAAAGGATACTTGGAAAATGGAACAATCAAACACCCGAAAAACAACAGCTCAGCATCCGGAAAACAACAGCTTAACACCAGAAAAACAACAGCTTAACACCAGAAAAACAACAACTTAACCAGAAAAACACAGCTTAACACGGGGAAAATAACAACTCAGCACCAGAAAAACAACAGCTTAAAACCAGAAAAACAACAGGTTAACACCAGAAAAACAACAGGTTAACACCAGAAAACAACATGTTAACACCAGACAAAAAACAGCTTAACACCAGACAAACAATAGGTTAACACCAGACAAACAGCTTAACACCAGACAAACAACAGGTTAACAGCAGAAAACAACAGCTTAACACCAGAAAACAACAGCTTAGCACCAGAAAACAACAGCTTAACACCAGAAAAACAACAGCTTAACACCAGAAAAACAACAACTTAACCAGAAAAACACAGCTTAACACTGGGAAAATAACAACTCAGCACCAGAAAAACAACAGCTTAAAACCAGAAAAACAACAGGTTAACACCAGACAAACAACAGCTTAACACCAGACAAGCAACAGGTTAACATCAGACAAACAGCTTAACACAAGACAAACAACAGGTTAACAGCAGAAAACAACAGCTTAACACCAGAAAACAACAGCTTAGCACCAGAAAACAACAGCTTAACACCAGAAAAACAACAACTCAACACCAGAAAAACAACAGTTTAACACCAGAAAAACAACAGCTTAATACCAGAAAAACAACAACTTAGCACCAGAAAACAACAGCTTAATGCCAGAAACCAGCTTAATACCAGAAAAACAAAAGCTAGCAGCAGAAAAACAACAGCTTAACAGCAGAAACACAACAGCTTAACACCAGAAAAGCAACAGCTTAACACCAGAAAAACAACAGTTTAACAACAGAAAAACAACAGCTTAATACCAGAAAAACAACAACTTAGCACCAGAAAACAACAGCTTAATGCCAGAAAACAGCTTAATACCAGAAAAACTAAAGCTAGCAGCAGAAAAACAACAGCTTAACAGCAGAAACACAACAGCTTAACATCAGAAAAACAACAGCTTAACACCAGACAAACAACAGCTTAGCACCAGAAAAACAACAGCTTAGCACCAGAAAAACAACAACTCAACACCAGAAAAGCAACAGCTTAACACCAGAAACGTTGCTCCTTCACGTGCATTGTAACACGGGAAAGACCACAGTACAACATCAGAAAAGGTTAAGATTGCATGACCCGATGACTTTGAGTCCTACAATATCTCTTAGCTTCATATATGAAATTTGTTATAACGATATACTTTACTTTGCTTTGAAGTAACTTTTATTGCATAGAGTTAACTTTGGGGATATTTGATGTAAAAGAAATTAAGTCAATGTTAGTCTTTACATTGAAATGCTGCACATTATCGGCTCCAGCAATAACAGCTTCTGTTAAACTGACTTAGTATTCCTTCTATGTAGCAACACATGTTTAAAAGAGGCACCAGTATCTAAGTAGCATCGAAACTGGGCGAGTATTTTGGTTTAGAAAACCTAATACCTTCACCTGACTTTGCCGCTGTAACTCTAATGACGCTATGACGTCACATTGGAAAGGCTGCAGCTTCCCACATCGAAGGCTTCGCCTGGGTCTCGGACAGATGCGACTGCACACCAGCAAGGCTGGCACCCAACACTGCAAAGGCCACAACTTAACGCGGGTGGAACTTAATACTGAAAGGTCACAGCTTCACACCTGATCCCGGTGAACATCTGGCTTAAAACCTTGTTTTGCACTGCAACTATCGAGAAAGTACCCATCATCTAAAGGCCCTGTCACACTATGACGTAACGACGTCAGCATAGGGAGAACGTAAAAAACGTTGAACTTCTCGGCGTAGTATGCAAATTTGGGCACAAGTTGAACGTGGATGCAGCGTAGTTGATGAGAGCGTAACATCGGTAAAGCATAGTGATAGCGTCATTCAACGAGAGAGGACAACGTAATTACGCTCACGGAACGTTATGTATGTTATTCCATTGCCAGAACTACATTACATGACGTTACATACATCATGACACGGTGGCGAAGCGCTGAACATACGTTGGATGTACGTTCGGTGTACATTCTCCTGACGTTCCCATTACGCCGCGTGGAGGTTTCCACCGGCTTTAATGTGGGTCAACGTAGTGAGCAGCGTTTGACTAACGTCCGTCTAAAGTCATTGACGTTCGCCGAACGTGTACAGAATGTACGGTGAACGTAAACCCTTATGTTGGAGTTACGTCAAAAGTTTTGAACAGGTTCAAAACCTTGATGCGCGCTGACGTAACATGATGTAACATGACGTAGCTCGACGTCAGTCTAACATCATTCTGATGTCATCATAATGTAACCCAACATACGTCAACATAATGATGAAACGTGAGCACGTCAGACTTACTTTGGCTCGTTAAGTCGTAGTGTGACAGGGGTATAACGTTAACGACAATAACAGCTAATGAATGCGCGCACATCAATGCAGGGTCTTAGGACTGCATTATAGTGCATTGATTGGTGCAGTCCTGTGCTTTGTCCACATTGATCAACACAATATATTGACGTACTTGTTGCCATGACCGTATCTATGTGATGCATACTTATAATAAATAGAGAGAGAGACAGAGAAACAAAGAGAGTGAGAGAGCGCGAAAGAGTGTGAGAGAAAAGCTAATATATTTTGTAATAGAAAAGAAAATTCAATAACACATCACAAACTACAAATGGTTCCACCAACCTGTGTATATGTAGCACTAAGACCCCGTTGCCACTAGCTGTGGTAGTCCTTGTGGCCAAACCCCGTGTCCAGTAACATATATACTGGAGGAACACACCTCCCGGGCATGCACTGGCAATTAGATGTGGGAAATACTGAACCTTCCGCTGGCTATATATATATATATATATATATAGCACTTAGGAGGAGACTGCTTCCTGGGTGGTGGAATTAGAATTAGGGTTCCTCCCGGGAGTTGCCCTCCGATTAATGCCCTCCACGTTCACGGCGCCTCCTCCCGTGTGCCGTTACCAGGTGCTCCAGTAGCTCCGAGCAGCTCGGCGCGTCTCACGCCAGCGCTGAGCATCACCCGGCCGCTACTTCCGGTGCTGGTGCTAAGCTGCCGCTGGTTGCCGCGCGCTGACTTTGTGTGTGCTGTGTGCATCCCCGCACTAAGGACATTCCACTTCCCAGTTGCCAAAAAACTGCTGGTTCCGGCATCACGACCACTAGTCCGCGGTTGGCGCCACAGGATGGTTGGGATAGAGTTGACTACAGTGTTCCGTACTAGACCCGTAGTTCTGACGCGTGTTATGCCGCTGTTGAATCCTGCTGCTTTCTGTAGTATTTTCTTATAAACCTGGCAGAGTCCAACCAATGAGTTATCACATTGATACATGTTGCTACCTAGCCTGGCACTCCACATTACTAGGATAGGGAAAGGACTGATTAGCTCAGTATCAGGATAATGTGACGGAGCGGGAAATGGGGTCATGGTGCCGACGGCCTGGTCTCTGATTCCCAATGTGATATGGCCTAAACAATTATGTTCCCGGATACAGACAAGCAAAAAGGTAGGGTTGATAGGGACTTCTTAAACAAATATTTTTTTTTTTTCTACCATGAATTCGTTGACAATTTGTGTGATTTGTGGCACATAATTAGAGTGCCCCGTTTTCCCACGCCCAGTTCTTAACCAGTGTGTGTTCTAGAACTAATGAAACATTCGATGAGACACGTGATGTACCTGGCCTCGCTGTGAAAAAAGAATATGCGTGTTTGCTGTTTTACTGCATATTTAATCAGTCTTTGGACCTGAGGTC
Source organism: Branchipolynoe longqiensis (assembly GCA_030323885.1). Classification (NCBI taxonomy): domain Eukaryota; kingdom Metazoa; phylum Annelida; class Polychaeta; order Phyllodocida; family Polynoidae; genus Branchipolynoe; species Branchipolynoe longqiensis. The sequence goes on along the minus strand of CM059201.1, from coordinate 44,194,848 downwards.
TGGAGCTGGTGTAGGACGTTCAAAACACTACGCCGTTCAAAACACTACGGTAGTGTTTTGAACCTACGTTCAAAACACTAGGGTAGTGTTTTGAACTTAGGTTGAAAACACTACTGTTAAGTTCAAAACACTACCCCTACATACGTTCAAAACACTACCCAAGTTCAAAGCACTATCACAACAAGCTGCCCTGCTGCGGTGTTTGAAGCACATATTAGTATACACTGATAGAGCTGCGGCATGTGCACCGCATATTACGCTGATGGTGCTGCGGTGTGTGCACCACGTGTTACGCTGATAGTGCTGCAGCGTGTGCACCACATTTTAGTATACGCTGATGATGCTGCGGTGTATGCACCACAAATTGATACTTGTCGCTTTCCTAGCATGGCGTTTGGCATTAATAGGATAGTGAGTACCCATCCCGATATGACCTTCCATGTTGCTAGAATGTAAAACAATAACCACTAAAAACAACCCCTACTGCCCCACCTTAGTACATACTGCCCTGTAGTGTTTTGAACTTAAAGGTAGTGTTTTGAACTTGAGGATAGTGTTTTGAGTGTGGCCACAGTAGTGTTTTGAACCTACCTTCAGCTAGGTTGAAAACACTACCATAGTGTTTTGAACCTAGGTTGACAACACTACTGTAGTGTTTTTGTGGGGTAGTGTTTTGAACTTACTACACCTGCGTTAATTGTTTATTTTGAGAACACGCTGCTCAAAGCTTACACTATATAGTCTTTCACCGTTTCAGCTGGTCACACAATGCATTGTGTGCTGCTGCAGACTAGGACACTGTGTTGCTACAATGCTAGGGCATAAAACATCAGCAAATAACCAAATGTGTGACTTGGATAGGATGTTTAAACATGCCTAAAGCTAAGATTCCATATATATGATAGCAGTATGTGATTTTGTGTTTGGATGTCACACCGATCGCTACATTGTCCGATTCAATTTACCACACACGCATCCGTATGAAAAGCCGCAGCCGCTTCCGGACATACAGAATCCTGCTAATGTGTCTACATTCATGTCCTTATTTCCTAGCATCTGCATAATTCATCTCTTATGCCACATCCTTGCATATGGAATCTTAGCTTAAGGTGTAATTTTCTTACACAGAAATTCTTTCATTTTTGTCATTTTGTTAGCTTTTAATTTAATGATGGCTCGAGGGACCGAAGCTTCCAGGAACATACTTAGGCAGCCTATGTGAGTGGAACGCTGAGCCGAGAAGATGGAAGTGTTGGATCGAGTGTCATTTCCACTAAGGTACATATTTGTTTAGGCCATATCACATTGGGAATCAGAGACCAGGCCGTCGGCACCATAACCCGACTTCCCACTCCGTCACATTATCCTGATACTGAGCTAATCAGTCCTTTCCCTATCCTAGTTGTCTGATTGCAACACCTCCCATGACACTCGGTCCATTGCTTGTTTGTATGTTGGGGTTTTAAGTCCTGGCAACATCGAAGATGATTTTCCACTCAGTCACAATATCCTGATACTGAGCTAACCAGTCCTTTCACTATCCTTGTAATGCCGAGTACTAGGCTAGGCACTAACAAGTATCAATGTTGTAAGTCATTGGTTTGACTCTGTCAGGTTTCGAACTCCTGACATTCCACCTGGGAAGCGTGCAGTTTTACCACTTCAGCCACCGTGTCCGGTAACTAGGTCCATGACCACCGTGTCCGGTAACTAGGTACATGACCAGCATGTCCGGTAACTAGGTCCATGACCACCGTGTCCAGTAAGTAGGTCCATTACCACCGTGTCCGGTAACTAGGTCCATGACCAGCATGTCGTGTGAGATACACAGAGTATTATTGGCGAACCTGCCTAGTGCAGGTATCTGTAAACTGCACTTCCTGCATTTTTGCTATTACTTATTTACGTGTGAGTATTTAATTGACTTGGAAAGGACAGGCGGGGGGCGCGGCTGGGGGTGGGGGTTGGGGGAGGGGGTCACGCACAGAAGTCCACATGGGTAGGTTTCGGGAACCTAGGTAGTCCAATGACCAACAATGAGAGAAGTGTGGGTTCGAATCCTGCTCTAGGCAAGGTTTCTCGTATGTTTGTAAATAATGGATAATGCATGACCAATAACTAGATAACACGCGACCAGTGTGGGGGGGGGGGGGGTCATTGCTTGTGTGAAACCGGCACCTCCCGCTCCCAAGTACTCTAAAGCTGATTGATGTAAATTATCACTGGAACCCCTCTTGGTACCAATAATCTCCTCCTGCCTATTCCCATACCCATTCATATTCCCATTCCGATACCACTTCCCATTCCCATTCCCATGTCCATTCCCATGTCCACACCCAATCATATGCCCATTCTCATGCATATTATTGTACTCACACCCAATAACTATTCCCATTCCCATGCCCATTCCCATGCTCAATCCCATAGCCATTCCCATTCACATGCACATTCCCATTCTCATGCGCATTCTCATTCCCATTCATATGCCCATTCCCATTCTGATACTCATTCCCTTTCTCATTCCCATTCCCATGCTCATTCCTATTCCCATGCTCATTCCCATGCTCATTCCCTTGCTCATTCCCATGCTCATTCCCATTCCCATTCCCATTCCCTTGCTCATTACCTTTCCCATTCCCATGCTCATTCACATTCCCATGCTCATTCCGATGGCCATTCCCATGCTCATGTTCATACCCATGCCCACACACACACAGTACCCACTGACCACTGTTGAACACACCCGCACTAATCATAATTAATAACGTTGTATCCCAAGGATGGCCAACCCAAACACTCCCGAACACTACCGTAGCACCACTCGAAACTATTTACCGTGTTTTGTAAACCTCCCAAAAGACCAGTGCCTCAGTGTTGAAACCTGAATTATTCATGGGGAAAAAAGTGGTCGTCATCTCATTAGCAAAACCGCCCTAAGCATAGATTGGCTTCCAAGCTTGTCCGCCTGCACATCCATAATTAATTACGACCATCTTGATAACCCTACTGTTATTAAAGAGCTGCTGACTCCCTTTCTTTTTCTGTATGCAAGTATTATTTTCTTTGCAAATAATTATTACTATTATTCACAGAATATTCATAACCTAGATATTTCAACTGGATTATACTTAAAACCAGGAGCAGTGGAATGAGGAAGACCAATTGTCCGTGATTGAAGTTGTCCCTGTTTAGTTAATCAATATATGTACTAAAACAGCCATTAGTATTCATGTTGGTTTCTAACGAGGATGGTGAGCGGGCTGCATTGGCTGTTGGTGCTTTGAGAGTCAGTAGCGACATTTGTGTGGCGTCCTTATGTTTCGCGAGTCCCAGCATTTCACGTTACAAAATGTTACACCTACACCTACATCTGAAGAGTTCAGGCGCAAAACCACGCAAAAGCCGATCCCAAAATGGGGATAAACCTTGGAATCAAGCGTTCAAATATTTATATATTCCTACTTGTTTGTTCATTGTTCCAGAGACATCCGATCACATGAAAAGTGGAATTAGTGGGAATTAAAATTATTTTCATGTAAAAATCTGTTATTTAAACTATATTTTTTGATCGGCGTTTACGTGGTTTTGCGCCTGAACTCTTCATGTGTCCTCCACTCTTATCAGAGTCAATCCACTCTACCTGTCATTTAAGTAACAGGTGCTGCACCCATAACCTCAGAACACAGCGGCTCAACACCCCAAATCCAGTGATGGCTGCTCAATATAACTGAAACGACAACATTGATTTCAGTATCGTGCTCATCTTTATTTACAATTCGCTGCAGATGTAAGTACCCATGTCGACCCTCCAGTAAAAAACATACATTCCCATGAAAATGGGGATGGAAATAACTAAGTAAACAAATAATGCAATAAATAATGCAATAAACACAATTGATACTGTACATAAATAAATAAATACAATAAATAAATATAAATAAATAAATAAATGCAATGAATACATACAATGAATAATCCAATTAATGAATACAATAACAAATAAAATAAGCACAATAAATAGATATAATAAATAAATGTAACAAATAGATACAAACAATGAATACAATAAGCAATATATATATATATATTAATCAATAAATACAATCAATGAATACAATAAGCAATATATATATATTAATCAATAAATCCAATCAATGAATAATAATAATTCCACAGTGTGTTTGTGAAAACATCAGTGTTGCCCCTAAATACGTAGGGCTTTACAGAAATCCACTTCCCTAAATGTTGCAACACGACATTGTAATCTATCAATTAATGACTAATTCATCACCACACATGACATAACACCATACAAAGAGGCGTGAGAACAGTCCCGTGAGAACAATCTCAATTAAGCATTCGCCAAATTCCTGGTGCTCTAAATATATATAAAGGACCTAGCTTCAAAGGATATATATTCATCCACACTCATTTTATAATGACATAATTGTATATTGTATAATATATGGCATATTGCATTGGTGTTCAATTAGAAATTAACACAAATATATATAGTCACGCACTGTGTATCTGTGCAATGTATGTACAAAAGGAGTTAACAGTTAACCTCACACTGACATTTACATATATACTTAATATTATGTTCTTTGCCCCATTCAGATTACATGTCAATATATAATTAGATAAAGCCACAATACGGCCGAGTCTAGATCAATATTAATCCACGATACGAAAACACTGCAAACTATATCGTGGATAGACCATTATAATAATGTATTACACCACTTAAGCCTAGGTCACAAATGATGCGGGCGCCGTACGGCGTTGAGGTCTGCGGTGTGTCTTGCGGTTTATGCAAATTTTACGGCGTTACGGTCTACGGTATATCTCTTCACAAATTGTACGGTTTGTGTTGAATATATACACGTATTTAATATACAAAAGTGGTCATAACTTTCTTAATATTGATCACACACACATGAATTTTGTACCATATTGATATTCATTTTACAATCTTTTTAGCGATGTCAACAAAGGTGATCGTACAGTGTTGTGGAGTCTGGATTGGCAGAATTGCGGCATGTGGCATTGCGATTTTTTGAAGTTAAGATTACTCCAACTTTAAAAAAACGCAACCCTTACGGCGAGCAAAAAAACGCACGGTGGCCATAACCCACCGTACGGTCTGATTGATGCGGCGACTTATGATCGCTGCAAGCACGCAGTAAACGCGCCATAACCATAAGCATATTCAGCGCTGAAAGGAGCGGGAAAACCAGCCACGTTTGAACCCGTTTGAGCCTGTTTGAACTTGCCGGAACTGGCTCACTGGACCTCCTTTTGCATCTGCCTGTATTATCACCCATACATCGTTTTGGTGAAACTGAGCGAATTTAATAATAAATATATCATTTAATAATCATATGAGTAAGCAATGCTGAGGAGCGACCCCCCGATATAACTACAGCAAAGTATTTTATGATTGTTCGATTTGAGATTCTAGCAACTCGGGTGACGGGAGTCGCAGTCGTGATAATCAAATACATCCATCTTTTCCATGGAATAAAGTATTAATATTGCATTTGTGGATCCATGTTCATGCCAAATTGTTCTTTATTTCTTATAATTTTGAATAAACTCTAAGTTTTGAACTGCGCATATCGGAACTGCCCGCCCTTTGCAATCGAAAAGAACAGCTCTGATTGGCTCAAATTATGGATAGGTACCAGTCGAATACGTCCATTATCTTTTTAGTAGTTTCTTGTCCAAACATAGTCACACATATAAGTATCTATTGCACAGATCAAAGTGCTTGAAATATATTTTTAATTTATCTACATCAGCTTCTGTTTGAATCACACAATATCAGGACTTAAAGAATGGGAAACTATTCCTGCGAGGGTATGCTCAATATGGGACAGTGGTCACCCATTTTTCCTCCTTTCTTCACTGTGGACCCTTCTCGCTGTAACGCATTTGTTACCGAGGTACAGTGACCACCAGCTTTGTTGCTGTGCATTCTCTTCCAGTTCATGAAACTCTATGCCAGTATATTTAGACACTAGGCCATGGAGCTAGAACTTACACAGCTTGCCTACATTGAAAGTAGAACCGATGAAGTGGAATACCAGTGATGTCAGCAGAATGTGGCGGAACCCCTTGTTTGGTACCAAAAGTGTTCCCCTATGACGTCAGTGGTGTAATAAATAACATTGCCTGGTACCATGTTCTCTTATTGTATTCTAGACCCGTCTCCTGGTCCCCCAGCAGCCCAGTATTGCTTGGATTTCAAATCAAGTGTCCCTTCCTTCAATCAATCAATAGTTCCGTACTCTAGTTGAGGGTTGGATGCAATGGTTCTCCACTTGTCCCGATGGTGTGCTGTTCTGATAGACTGGGAATAATTCAAGCCTGTCCACTCTGAAATATTTGTAAACCATGATGTTCTTGGTCTCCCCCTCCCTCTGCTGCCATTCACCTTCCCTTCCAAAAATGTACGGTATATTGAACTCTGATGAATGATGTGGCCAAAATAAATAAGTTTCTTTGTCTGTATAGTGGCAAACAAGCTTTTCTTATTTAAAATTTTTCTGAGAACTTCTTTGTTGGTGATCTTCTTTGTCCATGATATTTTCATCATCCTTCGATAAGTCCCCATCTCAAATGCTGCTAAAGTGCTAAACGTTTGTACATTTTCTTAGAGATTGTCCATGTCTCAGCCCCATACATTAGAGTAGACCACACATCCCTTCCTTACTCTGGCCATATATACCCAGCACAGATTCTACTGGCGATAATCACCAATCATGTGCCACCTACGCCCTAATATAAACACCTCAATGCAAATCGGAGAATTAAAAGAAATACACAAGAATACAGTAGACATGATTCTGGCACTGCTGGTGCCTCCACCTGGTAAATACAGTACGACGTGTACATAGTTCACCGCCGATGGTGGCGCCATCCAGCGTTACTTGGATATCGCTATCAGTCGCCAATGGTGGCGCCATGCAGCGTTACGTGGATATCACTATCAGCACTATCAGTCGCTAATGGTGGCGCCATCTAGTGTTATTGGGATATCAGTATCAGCCGTTAGCGCGAAATGCTGCGATAAAGACATTTCTAATAATATAGACGTATCCTGTATTTACAGGTGAAAAATGATGACTACAGCAAATCACACAGCATACCATATATGCTTAACCTATTTTTGAAATTGAGTTCCTTCATCTCGTTAATATAGATCTATCATTAGTAATATTGACGTCTTAATCTTATACATATTTAGGTGTATGTATTATCAGGATTATCGACCCCACCTTGGGGAACATTCCAAAACCGAGTTAGTGTCACGTGACTTATTGTTTTATTACTATTTTGTTAATCCTCATCCTTCCATAATGTCAGAGGGAAGTTTGTTGGAGGAAATTATATAAGGGGTGACTTAGTATCTACATTGTTATCAATCAATGCTTTTTACGCGGGCGCCCATTTCCGGTCGCTATTCTATGAGTTCCACCTGTACTTGAAGCATGTGAGCTTATATCTGATATTTGTGCTTTTCATCACACGCGTTATTTGTAAAAAATGTGTCTCGTACCGTGATCTATCCGCTTATATTATAATATACACCAAAGATTCACATTAACACTAGTATTAGTAACAGTTATTCACATGTCAGTTGCATATACAAGCACCTGTCTGTACACAGTAACAAATAAAATAAATAAATAAACTGCTGCCTCCTCATGATTCCGTGACTGATTCTTCTTAAAGAGCGGCTGACATGGTGAAGACTACTTAAAGAGTCGATGATATGACGAGATCTTCTCTACATATTTACAAGTAGGATCATCGGGTGGGACTGTTTGTCTACTTTGAAACTATTCCCTACGAGTTGTGCACAGGCTACTCCAGGCTGTGGAGGCAGACAGGCCCTGGGAGCAAGCTGTGGCCCTGGGAACAGGTCAGCATTACGACCACTATTAACATCTACGTAAGGCTAATGATATATATATATATTTAACATTTTTTAATTTATGGCAGTCATTCAAAACCATCGGATTGTGCAATTTGAAGAAACTACAAAGAAATTTAAAGTTAGTTTTTTCTTGGTTTTTTTTCATCCCGAACCCATCTAACCTGATCAGTGTTTGAATGTCTTGTTGTCATGGTAACCAGGCGTGCATCCCGGGTGCACGTGCACCTGCATGTGGCGAAGATAAAGCCGCGGCAGCACCGACGAGTTCTCGCTGTTGCTGTTGACGTCAGAGACCACGTGACACCGCGGGCAGAAGTTGGACAGTTCGGCAGACATGCGCTTGGCGCCGGGGCAGTCCTTCTCGTCACACACATGGTTGCGCAGCTGTTCGGCGCGCATCACAACTGTCGTCTGCCTCTTCCATTTGGTTCTGGAAACAAATCGAAGGTCCGCTAGGGTTATTTCAACAATTGCCTTAAAGGTGCATAATCCAACAAAAATACCAGATTTGTGCCACCAAGTCAGTTTGGTAAATTTGATCATAGATATGGAACTTGGGTACTGGTGCACTCATCAAACATTTATTATAGTCGTGTGCCCCCCCCCCCCCCCCCCCCGCGTGGCTTGGTATCCTAGAAACTGGTCAACAAAGCCCATATCTAGCCTTTTGGTGTGCACACCAACATTATTATGGCATGCTTCACGTCAAATATATCCAGAGTTACCGCTGTACAATAAAAGTTAGTTCAAGCAAAAGTGGAGTAGTTTATAACAATCACCCTAATATAGTTATCTGCAAATATGTCAGAAACTAAAAGTCATCACATTGGTCAATTTCAGACATTCGTTAAATAGGGATAATGCACATGTCTGTTGAAATTATATTTCGTTAAATGTGCTCAGTCCGATGGTTTTGAGTTTAAGCCATTTCTGTATATATCAATATCTAGACCCCTTTTATTACTGTTTATAAACATTGTGTATGCGCGCGCATGTTGGCTGCAAAACAAAGGCACACGGCCATTGAGTTTGCCGATACGCATAGTGCAAAGCTTCAATTTGATTCAAAATTAATAGAAATTCAGAATAATAAACGTATAAATTTAATATAAGCTGTTCTTTAAACAAGTTAGCTGTTTGTGTGCTAAGCGGTTTGTTTCTATGTGGTGCGTTTTTATGAGATATTTAACTTTTTTCTGTATGAACATTGCTCATGCCGTACACGGCCATTGAGTTTGCCGATACATGCAGTGCAAAACGTTTTCTGTATGAACATTGCACACGGCCATTGACTTGTAGGTATGTGTGCACGTGGTGTATGAACATTGCACATGGCCATTGACTTGTAGGTATGTGTGCATCGCGGTGTATGAACATTGCACACAGCCATTGACTTGTAGGTATGTGTGCATCGCAGTGTATGAACATTGGACATGGCCATTGACTTGTAGGTATGTGTGCATCGCGGTGTATGAACATTGCACACAGCCATTGACTTGTAGGTATGTGTGCATCACGGTGTATGAACATTGCACATGGCCATTGACTTGTAGGTATGTGTGCATCGCAGTGTATGAACATTGCACACAGCCATTGATTTGTAGGCATATGTGCATCGCGGTGTATGAACATTGCACATGGCCATTGACTTGTAGGTATGTGTGCATCGTGGTGTATGAACATTGGACATGGCCATTGACTTGTAGCTATGTGTGCATCGTGGTGTATGAACATTGCACATGGCCATTGACTTGTAGGTATGTGTGCATCGCGGTATATGAACATTGCACACGGCCATTGACTTGTAGGTATGTGTGCACGTGGTGTATGAACATTGCACACAGCCATTGACTTGTAGGTATGTGTGCATCGCAGTGTATGAACATTGGACATGGCCATTGACTTGTAGGTATGTGTGCATTGCGGTGTATGAACATTGCACACGGCCATTGACTTGTAGGTATGTGTGCATCGCGGTATATGAACATTGCACATGGCCATTGACTTGTAGGTATGTGTGCACCGTAGTGTATGAACATTGCACATGGCCATTGACTTGTAGGTATGTCTGCATCGCAGTGTATGAACATTGCACACAGCCATTGACTTGTAGGTATGTGTGCATCGCAGTGTATGAACATTGCATACGGCCATTGACTTGTAGGTATGTGTGCATCGCGGTATATGAACATTGCACACGGCCATTGACTTGTAGGTATGTGTGCACCGTGGTGTATGAACATTGCACATGGCCATTGACTTGTAGGTATGTGTGCATCGCAGTGTATGAACATTGGACATGGCCATTGACTTGTAGGTATGTGTGCATTGCGGTGTATGAACATTGCACACGGCCATTTACTTCTAGATATGTGCGCATCGCGGTGTATGAACATTGCACATGGCCATTGACTTGTAGGTATGTGTGCATCGCGGTGTATGAACATTGCACACGGCCATTGACTTGTAGGTATGTGTGCATCGCGGTGTATGAACATTGCACATGGCCATTGACTTGTAGGTATGTGTGCATTGTGGTGTATGAACATTGCACACGGTCATTGACTTGTAGGTATGTGTGCAGCGCGGTGTATGAACATTGCACACGGCCATTGACTTGTAGGTATGTGTGCATCGCAGTGTATGAACATTGGACATGGCCATTGACTTGTAGGTATGTGTGCATCGCAGTGTATGAACATTGCACACGGCCATTGACTTGTAGGTATGTGTGCATCGCGGTGTATGAACATTGCACACAGCCATTGACTTGTAGGTATGTGTGCATTGCGGTGTATGAACATTGCACACGGCCATTGACTTGTAGGTATGTGTGCATCGCAGTGTATGGACATTGCACACGGCCATTGCCTTGTAGGTATGTGTGCATTGCGGTGTATGAACATTGCACATGGCCATTGACTTGTAGGTATGTGTGCACCGTGGTGTATGAACATTGCACATGGCCATTGACTTGTAGGTATGTGTGCATCACGGTGTATGAACATTGCACATGGCCATTGACTTGTAGGTATGTGTGCACCGCGGTGTATAAACATTGCACATGGCCATTGACTTGTAGCTATGTGTGCATTGCGGTGTATGAACATTGCACATGGCCATTGACTTGTAGGTATGTGTGCATCGCGGTGTATGAACATTGCATATGGCCATTGACTTGTAGGTATGTGTGCATCGCGGTGTATGAACATTGCACATGGCCATTGACTTGTAGGTATGTGTGCACTGCAGTGTATGAACATTGCACATGGCCATTGACTTGTAGGTATGTGTGCATCGCGGTGTATGAACATTGCACACGGCCATTGACTTGTAGGTATGTGTGCACTGCGGTGTATGAACATTGCACATGGCCATTGACTTGTAGGTATGTGTGCATCGCAGTGTATGAACATTGCACACGGCCATTGACTTATAGGTATGTGTGCACTGCAGTGTATGAACATTGCACACAGCCATTGACTTGTAGGTATGTGTGCATCGCGGTGTATGAACATTGCACACAGCCATTGACTTGTAGGAATGTGCATCGCGGTATTTACCCGACTTTCGCTCCGGCCGAAACCGTGATGACAAGTGTTGCAGTTTAATAAGGTACCCGGTTTAAAACGGGGCTTTTATAGACTCTAGGCTTCAAGAGTAACACTAACAGGTTCTATTAAATTTACTGACTATTCTTTTCGACGTAGCAACAAATGATTAATAAACACACCAGTATCCAAGTATGGTATGTAAGATCAAATTTAGCTAAGTGTTTTAGTTTTTGAAAAGTTGATGCTTCATCGAACTCTGCAGCTTTAGGACACTTCAAGTTATCCTTGAGTATTTGGGGAGAAGGCGCACAATTTGTGTCATGACGCAAGGTGGAACGGTTTGAGCAAGGTGTATGGTGTGGTGGGTAGAGTCTTTTGTTGTATTGGGTGTGGTACGTATAATAGTTTGTGGTTTGTGGTATAGGTGGCGGGCTCCATTTTGTAGTATGGGTGTGATGTTATTTTGTGGTATGGGTGTACGCATACTTTGTAATATGGGCTTGGGGTATTTTTTTGGTTTGTGGTATGAGTGGGGGTATTTTGTAGTATGGATGGAGGGCAGCTTTTTGTGGCATGGGTGTGGGTGCTATTTTGTGGTTTTATTATTAGGATTGTGAGGGTATTTTGTGGTTTGTGACATGGTGGTGGGGATGTTGATGTGGGTATTTTGTGGTTTGTGACATGGTGGTGGGGATGTTGATGAGGGTATTTTGTGGTTTGTGACATGGTGGTGGGGATGTTGATGAGGGTATTTTGTGGTTTGTGACATGGGGGTAGGGATGTTGATGTGGGTATGTTGTGGTTTGTGACATGGTGGTGGGGATGTTGATGTGGGTATTTTGTGGTTTGTGACATGGGGTGGGATGTTGATCTGGGTATTTTGTGGTTTGTGGCATGGTGGTGGGGATGTTGATATGGGTATTTTGTGGTTTGTGTCATGGGGGTGGGATGTTGATGTGGGTATTTTGTGGTTTGTGAAATGGGGGTGGGGATGTTGATGTGAGTATTTTGTGGTTTGTGACATGGGGGTGGGGATGTTGATGTGGGTATTTTGTGGTTTGTGACATGGGGGTGGGGATGTTGATGTGGGTATTTTGTTGTTTGTGACATAGGGTTGGGGATGTTGATGTGGACATATTTTCACGCCCGCTGGCTTCCTTGGATATGGCATCCGTTTCTCATGCTCCCCCTCTGGGGTCGAACCCTCATTCCCAGTTACCCGTTACTAACGCCACAGAACACTTCTTCCTTAAGCAAAAAAACAAGTGATATCGTACCATAATGGGCCAGTGCGATAAAGTCGCCACACGAGTACAGCCGCTGTATCAGTCCACTGGTGGAAAGCCCTCATAGACTTGAGTGCTTTACGCGTTGTGCCTGTCGGTTGGTTGGTTGTTGGAGTTTTACATCCTGGCAACATCTAAGGTCATATCAGGATGTGTACCAACTTGTGACAGTGAACGCTCATGGCAACTTTATAGTGCTGCCCCACTAGGAAATCAGGCTGCCCACACCATCACCCATATTCCACTCAGTCACATTATCCTGACACTGAGCCAACCAGTCCTAGTCCTATCCTATTAATGCCGAGTGCCTGGCTAGGAAGCGACAAGTATCAATTTTATAAGTCATTGGTTTGACTCGACCGGGAATCGAACTCCCGACGTTCCGCACGCGAGGCGTGCGCTGTACCGATTTGCCAGTTACGCGCACACAGCTGAGTGCCGCTGTGCCAGACTCACCTCCTGTTCTGGTACCACGTCTTCACTTGAGTTTCCGTCAGGTTCAGTGCCTCCGCAACATCCGCACGGTCCGCCACGCTCAGGTACTTCTGGCACCGGAACTTCCGCTCCAGATACTGCAGCTGCGCATGAGTGAACGCCGTGCGCCGGCGCCGCGCCTTCTTGTTCTTGCCGCCATTTTCCGACGCCGCCATTTGAATTGTCGTCTTCCCGTCATCCACGCCGTTGCTGTCAACGTCTATGTCACTGTCATTCATGGAGGTGACGTCAATGGTCACGTGGTCGGCGGCATGAAAGTCAAGGTCACGCGTTGGTTCGATCTTTAAGTTGAGGACGTATGGGGCTTCGGTGATTGATGGGTCTGTGATGAACGGCTGGACTTGGTGGACGTCGTGGTCTGAATGGAGCAGTCGAAATAAGATTACTGAGCATGGTGTATTGTTGCACATAGCCAGGCAATCATTCTGACATAATCTGGAATGCTAAATCTTAGTTATCATGTATGATGTGTTCAGCATGCTTTTTCCCTTTTTGATTTCCAGCCAATAAAACCCCGTTTTTCCCATTAAAAAAAAACACACAAAAACAATAACAACGAAAGCATGATTATAATTGCCCCCATTTTGTGTAGCGATGACGAGACCCCACTCGATATAAACATATACCGAACATGGTAACAAGAATTAAATATGACTTTTCATAGGTTGAGTTAAGGGCTCATTCCTTACACGTGGCATGCGGCATGCGGTATGCGAATGTGAATGCGACAACAAATCGAAACGCCTTGAAGTCAATGGACTACATTCCTTACACGTGGTATGCGGTATGCGGCATGCGGCATGTGAATACTGAATCGGTCCATGTAGCGATTGGTACGGCATGCGAATGCTGCTGCGTTTGCCATAGAGAACAGTGGTGAGGAAACCTGACACTGTGTGTGGGTGTGGGTGTGGGTGTGGGTGAAAGGACCCATCCCGTAAGCACGCCGCATGCCACATGCCGCATGCCGCATGCCGCATACAGCGTGTAAGGAATCCTAGATTTAAGCGACTACGCCACTCGCCACACAAATCGCCCGCCCGCGACTACATGTTACTGATCATCCATTACGTGGTAAGAACGACACAGACGCACACACACATATTTATGTATGTGTACTTTTTATAAGTCACATAGATACACATATATTCACGTAAATATCTATATAAATATTGTGTATATGACTATAGACCTATTTCATATGACGTCAGCACAGGTATTCAGGCCAGTGCGTGCGCTGTTTGGCTGCAGGATGACACACGGTCACACTGCAAATCCAAAGGTTATGAGCAATCTTCATAGAGAAAAGGTGAAATATCTCTAAAGCCACACCACCTAAAAACAAACTGCTTCGAACACATATATAGAAAACATATTCAACTATGAGATTATATTAAATTTATAAGGTTAACATTACGCTGTAGGCATGTCGGATGGTGTACACTTCAATGAACACTATGCCAAATACGTCGCTACAAGGCTGGCAAATAGCATCACGGAGAACTGGCAGAAGCAACACCAGGGCTCCAAACCATGAGTATCACAAACCTTTCATAAAATACCACTAACCAAAATTTAAAGCACTAAAAATACTGTGTCTAACTAACATCCATTCCAGGGCATGTACCTCCCCTCCACTAGGACAGGTGCAGTCTACCGTAATATATGAAACTATATAACAAAACACTGCATATGTACTGTATGCACCAGCCCATACGCCCATAAAACAATCTAAACAAAGTTAAAAACTCGCGAAATTTAAGAAACGCCAAACCTGAAGGTAAAGAAAGATGGTAGATGAGATTGAATGCAGGCTGGGAAGGGGCACGCACTTTGCCCACCTAAACTGCCAGAGTGCATCCAATAAAATAGACACAATAAAAAATAAAAATCTTGGTGTTTTAACACTGTCAGAAACATGGTTCACTGACAGACATCAAGACAACACCTTCAACATAGAAGGATATAGGCTTGTACGTAATGACAGACATCAAATTAACATAACAAACCAAACAAAAAAAAGTGGAGGTGTTGCAATCTACTGCAAAACCTAAAAAAAATCTAGACATTGAGGCCCTAAAATTAGCAAACAACTCTAATGAACACCTGGAACTACTATGGTGCCTAATAAAAAAACGAGAAGCAGGCTAACATAGCCATAGCAAGCCTCTACAGACCACCTTCTGGGGATATTGAAACATTCCTTGAAACTCTAGACAAAAGCATAAATACAGTGAGAAAACTAACACATGCAGAAATCTTTGTGCTAGGGGACTTCAACATAAAATACAGTAGCAACGACAAAAATAAACTAATGCTACAAACCACTATCAAAATCCTAGGGCTACAGCAACTTATTACAGACAGTGCATCCAATAAATAGACACAATAAAAAATGAAAATCTTGGTGTTTTAACACTGTCAGAAACATGGTTCACTGACAGACATCGAGACAACACCCTCAACATAGAAGGATATAGGCTTGTACGTAATGACAGACAGTAATCTAACATAACAAACCAAACAAAAAAAGATGGGGGTGTTGCAATCTACTGCAAAACCTAAAAATATCTAGACATTGAGGCCCTAAAAATAGCACACAACTCTAATGAACACCTGGAACTACTATGGTGCCTAATAAAAAACGAGAAGCAGGCTAACATAGCCATAGCAAGCCTCTACAGACCACCGTCCAGGGATATTGAAACATTCCTTGAAACTCTAGACAAAAGCATAAATACAGTGAGAAAACTAACAAATGCAGAAATCTTTGTGCTAGGGGACTTCAACATAAACTACAGTAGCAATGACAAAAATAAACTAATGCTACAAACCACTATCAAAATCCTAGGGCTACAGCAACTTATTACAGACAGCACAAGACTAGGAAACAATAGCTCAACAATTGACCTAATACTAACCAACTCAAACCATGCCACAAATGGGGCACTAGAAGCTGGGGTATAAGTGACCATGAGCTAATATATGTAACGAGGAAAAAACTCAAAAGCACAAGCCAATATAAATATAAGATGGGCAGATCCCTAAAAAACTACTCAAAAGAAACACTAAAAAACCACCTATATGAAAATATAGACAACCTCACAACAGACAGAGATGACACTGATATCTACTGGAATAACATTGTCACAGAAATAAAACAATCATTAGATGAGATGTGTCCCATAAAGAAACTAAAAATACAGAGAAACCAAGACCCGTTGGTAAACAGGGAACTCTTAACGCATGTCGCAACAAAACGAAAGCTAGGTGACAAAGTGAAATGTACTAAAGACCCAGAGGATAAAAGGGCCTATAATACTGCCAGAAACAACTCCCTCAAAGCAGTAATGGCAGCAAAAGAATATATATAATAAAACAAGACAAGGACTGGGGAAGCAACGCAAATAAGTTCTGGAAAAATGTAAGCTTACTATTCCCCGAAAATAAGATAGAAGAACGCATAAGCTTCCAGGATAAGGATGGAAATACGCGCACAGATAGTGATGCAGCAAACAAACTAAATACCCACTTTGCCATGGTAGGACAAAGGTTATCAAAGAAATTCACAAGAATCTGGGAAAACAAGTGAGAAAGTATCCAGGATGAAATCCCCACCAGCAAAACTGACCTAAAAGAACTAACACAACTAATAAATGACATAGATGAAAACAAACAAAGTGGAATTGATGGAATCCCCACAAAAGTACTAAAAGAGGCACTCCAAGCCATCCCAGATACCATGGTCGACCTGTTCAACATATCATTTGAGCAGGGACACTTCATCACACCATGGAAGATGGCAACCATCACCCCCATCTACAAAAGTGGTGACAAACAAAACATGGGGAACTACAGACCAATATCAATCTTGCAAACACCAGGCAAGGTAATTGAACAAATATTCCACAGGCACATAAATGAGCACCTGGAAAAAAACAATATACTAAACAAGAGGCAAGGAGGTTTCAGAAAACTACACTCCACATCAAAAACAATAGCAAACCTAACAAGTGATGTGCTGGCATCATTGAACCAAAAGAAATTAGTTGGAGCAGCCTTCATCGACTTCAGCAAAGCCTTTGACACTGTAGACCACAGCATATTATTAAGAAAATTAAACAACATGGGCATTAAATCCAAATCACTAAACTTGATAGAATGCTACCTAAACAACAGGCAGCAAAAAACCAAAGTAAATGGTACACTCTCATACCAACAAACTGTCACCTGTGGTGTACTCCAATGATCAGTCCTGGGACCACTACTATTTATACTATACATAAACGACCTACAAAAATGGCTGGAGACAGACAGGCTCCAGCTATATGCGGATGACACTGTGGTATATGCAGAAGGAAGCACAGTAGAGGAGGTAGCAACCAAACTGAACAACCTCCTGCTAAAGCTAGACGGCTGGTGTGAATCCAATAAAATAACCATCAATGCAAATAAATCTAAAATAGTACTCTTCTCACATACAGCAATCACAGGAAGAAACCTACAATGCACACTAGGAAACCAAACACTGGAAAGTGTAAATCACTACAAATATCTAGGCCTAGAACTAGATAGCCAGCTAAACTACAATCTGTATGTAACAAAACTCATACAAAAAGTAAATCACAAACTATGGCTATTTGCTAAACTAAGAAACTATATGACACAAGATATGTCAATAAAAATCTTCAAAGGCATGGTACTCCCCTACTTTGACTATGGGGATGTAATCTACATGGGTGCTAAAAATGAGCTACTTAAAAAATTGCAGATACTACAAAATAGGGCCATGAAAATCTGCCTGAAAGTTGACAAACTACACCCCACTTATGACCTACACAAAAGAACTAAAGTAAAGCTACTAGAAAACAGAAGGATAATCCACCTAAAAACATTAGCATATGGATATAGCCAAGACATTAAGCGTCTAACCCAACCACTAAGGGACACCAGAGCAAGCAAGGCACCACTATTAAGGCAGACCAGAAGCCAGATCAAAACCCATGAAAGGAGCACACTGGAAATGGCCGCCAAGGCATGGAATGCGCAAAAGGTGAAAGAAGGACAAATCCCTGACCTAAAAACATACAAAAAATATCTGTGCAAAATAAAAACTGGGAACTCCAACTGAACTGCACCACAAGGGGGCAGGTGATATGTCAAGGCCCACCAACTGGACACCCCAGGGCGGGATAACCGGAAATATAAAACTAAAAGCCAGATAATATATCCAACAACAATATAAATCAAATCAAATTCAAACAAACATAACTCAACCTCCTATTACGTACAGGCCTATGGACATGTAAATAAAATAGGCTAGTATAGAATTAAGTAGAAAAAAGTGGGAAAACTCTTCCCAAGAAAACCCCAAAACACTAACATAGAACCTTAAGAAAACAACTAACATAGCACTAAGAATAGAACAAAAATACAATGCCAAGAGGGCCCACAAAAACTAACATAGGCTACTAAACGTACCAACAGACTATCGATCTGCTACTGAAATGCAGACAATCAAATAACTTATCAGCAGCTACTGTTTGATAAGACAACACCAACACTACAGCTGGACAGCATTGAAAACAAGCCTGGGTACCTGGGCTTACATGCGATGGACAGTATAAATACAGCCTCAATAAAAAATGGTTCTGCATTTCAATTAATTTTGAATAAAATTGACATTTTGATATGTCAAACTCAATGCATTGTCAATGGCCGTGATCAATCTTCATACAGAAAAAGTGAAATATCTCTAAAACCACACAATCTAGAAACAAACTGCTGGGTACAGAGATAGAAAACATATTCAAAGAACAGATTATATTTAATTCTTAAGGTTAGGGTTCTGCATTTCTATTAATTTTGAATAAAATTGACGTTTTGAACTGCACATATTGGCAAACTCAATGAGTTAATGCATTGTCAATGGCCATGAGCAATCTTCATACATAAAAAGTGAAATATCTCTAAAACTACACCACCTAGAAACAAACCACTTGGAACACATGTAGAAAACATATTCAACGAAGAGATTATATTAAATTGATATAATTCTGCATTTCTATTAATTTTGAATAAAATTTACATTTTGAACTGTGCGTATCTGCACACTCAATGCATTGTCAATGGCTGTGAGCAATCTTCATACAGAAAAAGTGAAATCTCTCTAAAACCACACAACCTAGAAAGACACCGCTTGTAAAACATATATAAAACATGTTTAACACACAGATTATATTAAATTGATAAGGTTACGGTTCTGCATTTCTATTAATCTTGAATAAAATAGACGTTTTGCACTGCACATACCGGCAAACTCAAGGGCAGTGTGCATTCGTTCTGCAGCCAAGCTGCGTGTGCATACACAATGTTTATATGCATTGAAAGGGGTCTATAGGAATTACTTAGTCACACACACATATACATGTATATATAGCTATTGATTTAACTGGGACCATATTGACCAGAGGAATACACGAGACGGCCAGATTGAATGACCAAATGGTTAGGGCACCTACTTCCCATGGAGCAGTCATGGGTTCGACCCCAACCGACTTGAACCCAAATACCTACAAAATTGATACTTGTCACCACCTTGTTGGGTGTTCAGCATTGCCTGATTGCTAGGACAGGACAAAGACTGGTTAACTCAATGTCTCAGTATAACTGAGTGCAATATTGAGACATAGTGCCAGTGGAATGGCAAATCGGTGGAGCAGCACTATAAAGCTACCATGAGTGCGCGCTGTCACAAGTCAGTGCCCATTCTGATATGACCTCAGATATTGTCCGGACGTAAAAACCTAATCTAACACAAGTCGGTAAAGAACATGCAGGATCTCAGTCAGTCTGGGTGTCTGTATAGACGGGCAGCACTCGACTTAGTCATGCAGTGACCGCACTTGACTTAGTCATGCAGTGACAGGACTTGACTTAGTCATGCAGTGACCACACTTGACTTAGTCATGCAGTGACAGGACTGGACTTAGGCATGCAGTGACAGGAGTGGACTTAGCCATGCAGTGACAGGACTGGACTTAGTCATGCAGTGACAGGACTGGACTTAGCCATGCAGTGACAGGACTGGACTTAGACATGGAGTGACAGGACTGGACTTATCCATGCAGTGACAGGACTGGACTTAGCCATGCAGTGACAGGACTGGACTTAGTCCTGCAGTGACAGGACTGGACTTAGCCATGCAGTGACAGGACTGGACTTAGTCCTGCAGTGACAGGACTGGATTTAGTCATGCAGTGACAGGACTGGACTTAGCCATGCAGTGACAGGACTTAGCCATGCAGTGTGCGCTTGGTGCGGATGTACCCGTCTGGATGTATGGGTTATCCAGAAAGAAAAAGAACATTCTGGATGAGATGGCTGAATGAGTAGAGTGCGCTCGCCTTCTGTGTGAAATCGCCCTGGTCTCATCTCCGGCCGAGTCAAACCAATGAAGGCTTTAACCTGGTGCTCGGCACCTGAAGGAGCAGTACAGTGAGGTGGGTCAGCACTGCCATTCCGAGTTCCGCTGGTGCTTGAAGGACTGAAGCTGGGACTCAGTATGTTGGGTCAGAGTTTCAACTTACACTGCACAATGTGTGTGTGTTGGGATGGGGGGTGGGGGGGGGGTGAATACAGAATCACCATGATATGTCGAATTGGTATTTTATTTTATATAAAATATTTGCGACAACATCTTCCCTGCAATCTACATTAGAAACAAATTCATGGCACAAATTCATGGGTACCAAGTGTGGCTCATCAGGCGGCTGGGGGTTATAACAATAACTGAATTCAGAGCGTAGAGTCTATATAGTAAAGGCTAGGGTTGGCAGGGGGGGACCATCCCTACCTTTTGTAGTGTAAGCTGAAGCTGCGACCTGACGTGCTGGGCCGCAGCTTCAGTCCTTCCCGAGAGACCAGCCGAACTCGGAATAACTTCCCCTGCTTTATCCGGGAATGTAACAAAAAAAGTAATTAAAAAGAGTGTTAAATACACCAACTGTCCAATTCTATGTGATTTAGCAGAGTGGTATGGGTGGAGCAACAGAATCGAAAGCTGAACACAGCATACTGCGTGCACAGCCGGGCTAAAGGCCCTGTCACTACGACGTACGGCGTTAGCACATGCTCAACATTAGAAAATTTGCCAGTATGTCGGCATTCATCAAACTTTACAGTGGTGGGGGGTAAAAATGGGCGTATACACAGCATACACACAAAATATGTAACGTATGCAGAACGTATCTCTGCCGTATTGCTAGCGTATGAGAGCATTCATGTGTCTTGCAAATGTTCACAAGCCATTCGCAAAAAGCTTGCATACGCTCATGGAATGATGACCAACATTACATATGTTACTCCATCACTAGAAGTATGGCGTATACGTTAAATACACTGGAGATACGGCAGGCATACGTTCGAAGTACGTTAGGAGTATGTAATGCATTCATTGGCAGTATGCCGACTGTACACAGACTGCACGTTCCCACCAGCTGATCGTAGGGATAACGTGCAGCAAAGTATACCAATGTATCCCTAACATAATCCCGACATATGCCGACATATCCTGAACGTACGCGCAGCATACGTTCAATGTTCGAGCCACACGTCGCCACACGTTGAACATTTTGAGCATGCACACCAATTTTTTGGAGCCTCCACGCGCATCGACCTAAGATGACATATACCAACATATCCAGAATGTATACGCTGTATGCCCAATGTACATGTAACATACGACGAGGTATGCCGACGTGATGGTCGAAAATCACATACGTTGGCGCACCTTGAGGCGATACGTCGTAGTGTGACAGCCCCTTAACTAACGTGTGGGAAAATCGTTACGGTAAACACATTAACCTCCCAGGTTTCAACAGCCTGTCCCTATAGTGAAAGCCAACGGGCTTGTTTTTTTAATCTATAGAAGCCTACCCGACTTAAGTTAATGTTAGATAAGATTCCATGGATATAAACAAATTAAATAACAATTCTTTTGTTTTAAAGACCAGATATGATCATGTATATGGCGCTATGTGTATCTGTGATGCATTTACACAATTCCACAATCGACGTCAGACAGCAGGCGTCAGACATTACGTGTCAGACGTGAGGTGTCCGACGTTATGTGTCAGACGTCAGGGTTCAGGCAAACTCCACTCACTTTCAAACCCTACTTGTCTGCGCAACATGTGCGAATTTGTCTATCCATACGCACCCATACATATACACCCGACGGATTCGAATTTGCACATTTTGAACTTTGTTTGGAAGCAGACAAAATTTGTCGAAAACAGACCATGACTAATGGTGGGCTGATATGATCAAGTAACTTTTCATGATAAGTAAAAATTGATGGGAATGTTGGTTGTAGTTCAGCTAGTTAAGTTAAAACTGCATAGTCCGTTAAAACCATAACGTTTTCGAAGCCAAACTGTTTATCTAGATTTGAGACAACATATCCAACTTAGATACTGGTAGGCTTATAGACATTTGTTGCATAGAAGGAAATACTAAGTCCATCTTATAAAACCTGTTGCTGCTGAGGCATATAATGTCAGAGTTTCGATGTGCACACCAATATTAATTTGGTATATTATAATGAACAACCTAATATATGTATCTTTTTAAAATGACAGACATTCAAGTGCTGAAGTATATATACAGCCTCATCATGCAAGAACACACGGTCAATAGTGTTGCTTATGCATGAATCCTATACTTTTTCCTTTGAGGGTGGGGGGCCCATTTCCCGTCCGACATCGTTTAATATAAGAACATGTAATATAAGAAGAACAGGTAATATAATGACATCAATATACATGTACTATAGAAAGATGTACTATACTACCATGTACTATAAGAATATGTCATATAAAAGCATCCAATATTATACGAACATCTAACATAAAAACATGTAGTATACATGTAATAAAATAAGAACATGTAATAATATAAGAACATATAATATAAGAAGATGTAATACAAGAAGATGTAATATACATGCAATATAAGAACATGTAATATAAGAACGTGTACTATAAGAACATGTAATATAAGAACATGTAATATAAGAACATGTAATATAAGAACATGTAATATAAGAACATGTAATATACATGTAATATAAGAAGATGTAACATAAGAAGATGTAATATAAGAACATGTAATAATATAAGAACATATAATATAAGAACATGTAATATAAGAACATGTAATATAAGAACATGTAATATAAGAACATGTAATACAACAACATGTAATATAAGAACATTTAATGTAAGAACATCTAATATAACTTAACGTCTAATATAACTTAACATCTAATATAAGAACATGTCAAATAAAATAAATCTAATATAAGAACTTGCAATATAAGAACATGTAATATAGGAATATGTATAAAAACATCCAATATTATAAGAAGATCTAATAAAATAACATTTAAGCTCCGACCACCGAGAGATATGGCTTGGTCATGCCACGCCCATCACAACATGTCCACTTTGGGTATTCGTAGAAGTTCTTGGATGGCCGATATAGATAGGATATGAATACTGTGTTACAGTGTAACGAATATATCATATATGTGTCGAAAGTAATCTTCAAACCCAATCGGGGGATCTTTAAACAAACCACTCCTGTCCTATTCAGTTGTATCTGCGCCTTTCCAATTCATTCTATATGTGTTTGTTAAGGAACCTCACTATTTGTCATTGAAAGCCGACTTGATTCAAGAGAATTCTACTGATAGCAGACGACATTTAGCGAGAACAGACGAGATTGGGCGGGTGGTTTGAGCCAAGCGCCGCGTAGCGGGAACCTACCCGGGGAGAGGGGCGCGCCGTCCAGTCTTTCAGTCGGCCGGTAGTCAAGGCAACTCCCGCCATTACGCGACGCCGCATCGGTCTCGGCAGCCGTGTCGTCTGCCGCGTGACCCAAAATGTCGCGGATCATAAACGACGTCATTTTCCCCGTAGCTTACCTGCCAGCAACTTTCACCAAATCCCCTGGTCTGTCTTAAGCCGTACTCTGTCGGGTGTTGATGGTTTTTTTGTGGGGTTTGATTTTGCGGATTGAACGATTTGTAGGCGTGAAAATCATATAATGTTGATAATCTGTTGCTTTGAATAGCTGGTTGAAGCACGATATCAATTAGGAAAGCACACTCATGGCCGCAGTCCGTAGGTCTGTTATGTCCTGGCAGTTGTTACAGGGTGGAAATGCGTTATTCAATATCATGTGATGGTGAACGCAATATAAGCGGGGTTCACTCCGCACCCGTTGATGCTTGTATATGGACCACGGGCACAGGTGACCCTGATGTCAGAGTCACGTGTCTTCTCAGTGTTCCATTTTAACTATGGTGGCCAGTTGAATTTGCTTGGTAGATTAGATATGGTCTAAGTGAAGGCTCCCCAAGTCTGCATAAGTGTATGTATACTCAGACTAGATATCATACAAAATCCACAAAATGGTTGCGCTGCCCTATTGGTGTGTTGCCTTAGAGAAGGTAGAGTCGGGGGGCTGCTTCCCGCCGCTAACCGCGTATTGCCGTCTGCCGGATCGTCAGGTAGCTGTCCGCCAAGTGAGTTCAAATCCAAGCGTTAGTTAGCTGGCATCCTGTGGTCGCCTTCCCCCGGTGAAGGCCTCCCGATGTCGTCTGCAGTGTCTGCAGAGTTCCTGCAGTAGCAACACGCTGCTGTCTCACGCAGGCCACAACGCGCATGGGTGGGAGGGGGCTGAATTTTCCCGCGTCAGTCCCCACTTCCGGTCCACCCCAGAATCTCGTCTGCCGCACGTGGGTCTACGCCCGCCCAGGGCGTTTTGCGCACGCGCACTTCAATCACAGTCACAGATGGATGGACCATCGGGATGTACCCCCTCCCCCCCCCCCCCACACACACACAATCTCCACTCTCCTAGCATAGTCCGAATTAAAGCCCAGCTAATGTGACAATGACTTTGTGCACCCTCATAAGTATGACTAGAGCAAAACCTCTCTAAATGGTCCATGTAGGGAGGTGGTCGGTTTAAGGAGGTTTTTTTTATCGTTACAATGGTATTGTATGGGCGATCGTTTGGGACCCAAATAAAGCGATCGATGTAGGGGAATGGTCGATCTGTGGAGGTGGTGGGTTAGAGAGGCTTTACTAAATAATGTAAATTACTGTATTAAGGATTTTATTTTCAAATTCTTACCACTTTCAGGGAGATTTTTAATGTGACGGCCGCTGGGTGCAAGGTGCGACTATGGGTGTCCACGGCAGTGATAGTGACTTCTGAAGCACCAGAACCGTTTGTTTGTTGGGGTTTTACACCCAGCAACAACTACGGTCATATCAGAATGGGTACCGACTTGCACCAGTGTGTACTCATGACAACCTTTATAGTGCTGCCCCACTGGAATATTACTTTTTTTTGTATTAGGTTACTGGCACCGTGACCGATATCCCACTTGGATACTCTATCCTGGCACTGACAAAACCAGTCCTAGTAATACTGAGCAATATGCTAGGTAGCGACAAGTATAAATCTGGTATGTCCTTGGTTTGACTGGGTTGGGATGAAACCCATGACCTCCCGCACCGGAAGTCGACCAGCACTCCGATTCAGTTATCCCGTCTGGTAATGCGCCAGAACCCAGAGGACACTCACGTTTAGGAGATAGAGGACCAGAGAACGGACAGGTTTCAATAGTCGCTATATATAATATTATATATACTATATGATGTATAATGTATTATGTGAATAAAAATTGGTGGAGAATCGCAGGTTGTCTATATATATTAGTTATGAATGTGGGCCCAGCTGCCCGACTGGCTTGTTCTGTGGATGTATTTACAACATCTAAATATTTCGTTCAGTTTTAAGGAATGCTTGCGTAAAAAGACCAAATTTAAATAAATAAATAAATTATATAATGAACGGATTCCTGAGATCTTTAAGCAATATTTGCGTGGAAATGCCTCGTTGAGTTGGTTCCGCTCTCTTTAGCTGCGCGCTGTTTAGTCGGACTCCGGGCGCAGCTTCATGTAGAAGTGAGTTCAAATTGGGACAGTAAAGACACTAATAATTAGCGGATGGCGGCATGTGGGTGGCCCCGGCCTGAAGGGTGTGCACAGCCCACTGAGTAGGCCCAGTCGGAATTCTCAGGTAAATTGTCACAGAGCAGACCAACGCACCAGGATTGGAAGATGATATGTAGACACATGACGATTTAAACAAATGTAATCATAGGTTATCAACGCGGAAGATGTAAGAAATTTACAAATATTTATTATGGGAATAATTGGACAACTATATTTATTAAGGAATTTAGATAATCTTATTTGATGTGACAGTGCATTAATTACTAGTACTATACTCTGTTGATGGGGCGGGATGACCGAGTGGGTTGAGATTCTGAAGACTTGTTATCTATCTATCATTGTGTATGTTCATCTGTCTGTCTATCTGTCTGACTGTCTCTCTCTCTAATATATATATCTACCTATACACACCATCCCACACTTGCTATCCGGACTGCACTTCGTCCACACCTCTCTCTATCTTCTCTCCACTGGCCTTGCTCCTCCTTGATATGTCTGAAAAGAGTTCCAGGAGGGGGAGCCCGCCAGCATTTCACTTTCTACTCTTACTCTGTCAGTCTTTGACTCGCTGGATGGTCGCCATAGAGCAAATAGACATGGTCCTTTGACTCAACTCTCCTCATTTCTCTTTCCTAGACTCTACCCTTTTTTTCCTCTCCCAGGCGTACTTCTCCCCCTGACCAAGGGATTTGTGTGCTTGTGTTGGGGCCCTTTACCTTTAGGTTTCTCTCACTTTGTTCTCGTTGCTGGAACCGCTGGACCCATCTTTACCCGCCCTTCCTCGGAAACCCTTGCTGCTGTCTGCTGGATACAAGTGCTGTGCTACTGCCAGACCAGAGATTCTGGACCACCTCAACGACTCGTTGCTTAATCATTGTAAAGACATATCCCAGCTTCTACAACCGGGCCACCAGAAGATTATTCTTTAACCAAAGATTGAGCTGATTTATCGGAGCCTCTCTATAATGTTGCAGTTCTGCAACCGGTAACCGTCGTAAGGTTACAAACAACCCAGTATTTCTATACACACCATCTCCCTCATTATTACATTAACATCGTGGTTAGGTTCCATGACATTAACTGAAGCTCTACCGCCTCCGTGGTGTGCTTGCAGGAGTGGGTGGGGGTGGGGGGGGGGGCTAGAGTGTGGGGGGGGGGGGAGATATGTAGGTATAGATAGGCATATGGCAATGTTAGGATAATGTGACTCAATGGGATATTAGGTCATGATGCGAGCGATATGGTAATCCATCAGGGCAGCACTATAAAACTGCCATGAGTGTAGACTGTCACAAGCCAATATCCGCCCTGATATGCTCGCATAATGTCATGACTTTGACACACACAAAGCTCTGTATAATAGTTGGCGCTTTAGTCGTTACCATGACGATGCATCTGGCGAGCCTCCTCGTCACCCGGCAGCGCACGCAGCGGCGTCATTAAAATGTGTTTGGAGAGTGGAGTGCTCAGTGGGAACTCGAGTTGTTTAAGGTCTATTAACCAGAACCGTGCTCAAGTCCGCGGCCGGAGTGACTAAACGCACGGGGTGCGAGCACGGGCCGGCCGTGTGAGGGGAGGGACTGGCGGAGATGGGAGATGGTAGGGGGAGGAGAGGGCGAGGGGAGAGAGGGGGGGGGGGGGGGAAGAGAGGAGGAGGGGGCGGGGAGAGGGGAGAACGGCGAGTGGAGGGGACGGGCGGGGGGAGAGGGGGGAGGGACAGGGGGAAGAGGAAGGGGGCGAAAAGGAGAGGGGGTGTGGGGAGATGTTTTAGCGTGGGGGAGAGGGTAGGGATGTGGGGAGATGGTAGGGTATGTGGAGAGGGTAAGGGTGTGGGGAGAGAGAGGGTAGGGTGTAGGGGAGAAAGGGCAAGGGTGTGGGGAGAGAGGGCAAGTGTGTGGGGAGAGAGGTATGGTGTTGGGGAGAGAGGGTAGGGGTGTGGGAGAGAGGACAATGGGGGGGGAGAGAGGGTTAGGGTGTTGTGTGGAGAGGGCAAGGGTGTGGGGAGAGAAGGGTAAGGTGTGTGGGAGAGAGGGTAACGGGTGGGGGAGAGGGTAATGGTGTGGGGGAGATAGGCAAGGTATGGGGGAGAAAGGGTAAGGGTGTGGGGAGAGAGGGTAAAGGTTTGGGAGAGAGAAAGGGTGGTGGTAGGAAGGTAGTGGGGGGAAGAGAGGGTAAGGGTGTGGGGAGAAAGGGTAAGGGTGTGTGGAGAGGGCAAGGGTGTGGGGAGAGAGGGTAAGGATGTGGGGGAGAGAGGGAAAGGGTGTGGGGAGAGAGGGTAAGGGTGTGGGGGAGAGAGGGTAACGGTGTGTGGAGAGAGGTAATGGTGTGGGAAAGAGAGGGTAGGGGTGTGGGGGAGAGGGTAAGGGTGTGGGGAGCGAGGGTAAGGGTGTGGGGAGGTGCTAGAAATGTGATCAGCGGGGTGTGATGAAAGGCTGTGAGTGGCTCCTGGCGGTGTGGTAGTGGCTGGGTACAGCGGGGTGTGATGAAAGGCTGTGAGTGGCTCCTGGCGGTGTGGTAGTGGCTGGGTACAGCGGGGTGTGATGAAAGGCTGTGAGTGGCTCCTGGCGGTGTGGTAGTGGCTGGGTACAGCGGGGTGTGATGAAAGGCTGTGAGTGGCTCCTGGCGGTGTGGTAGTGGCTGCGACAGAAGGCTGTGATGAAAGGCTGTGAGTGGCTCCTGGCGGTGTGGTAGTGGCTGGGTACAGCGGGGTGTGATGAAAGGCTGTGAGTGGCTCCTGGCGGTGTGGTAGTGGCTGGGTACAGCGGGGTGTGATGAAAGGCTGTGAGTGGCTCCTGGCGGTGTGGTAGTGGCTGGGTACAGCGGGGTGTGATGAAAGGCTGTGAGTGGCTCCTGGCGGTGTGGTAGTGGCTGGGTACAGCGGGGTGTGATGAAAGGCTGTGAGTGGCTCCTGGCGGTGTGGTAGTGGCTGGGTACAGCGGGGTGTGATGAAAGGTGAGTGGCTCCTGGCGGTGTGGGTGGCTGGGTACAGCGGGGTGTGATGAAAGGCTGTGAGTGGCTCCTGGCGGTGTGGTAGTGGCTGGGTACAGCGGGGTGTGATGAAAGGCTGTGAGTGGCTCCTGGCGGTGTGGTAGTGGCTGGGTACAGCGGGGTGTGATGAAAGGCTGTGAGTGGCTCCTGGCGGTGTGGTAGTGGCTGGGTACAGCGGGGTGTGATGAAAGGCTGTGAGTGGCTCCTGGCGGTGTGGTAGTGGCTGGGTACAGCGGGGTGTGATGAAAGGCTGTGAGTGGCTCCTGGCGGTGTGGTAGTGGCTGGGTACAGCGGGGTGTGATGAAAGGCTGTGAGTGGCTCGTGGCGGTGTGGTAGTGGCTGGGTGCCGCAGTCTCCGTGCTGGACTCAACCATCAGATAAAGCAGCTCGCGGCGCGGTTTGAAAGCTACGCGGTTAGTAATAGTTTACTATGTAATAATTGCACATATTTCTGTGTTGGTGGCTTTGGTTTGTTATTTTTAAAGTGAAATAAGTAAACAATATGTACTATATAATTTATTATGTGGATATAAATAACGGCAGCATCTTAACGTTTCTCTCTAACCACCTTAAAGTTGCATAGTCCGATGAAAACATCAAATTTTCAAAAGCAAAGCACTGACCTAGTTTTGATTCTACACATCTAACTTAGATACCGGTGCATTTAATACACACGGGTTGCTGCATAGAAGGGGGTGTTAAGTCAATTTATTAGAAACTCTTACTACTGAAGCCTATGCTGTAGAGTGTTGGCATGCTTGCCAAATTTAATTTGACATGTTTGCACTTCAAATATCGCAAAGTTAGCCATTTAAGATCAAAGTTACTTCAAACTAAAGGAAGATAGATTATAATGATTAACCTAAAATATTTATCTCACAAAGTGACAGAAACTCAAAAGCATCGGACCATGCAACTTTAACTTCCATGTTATTTACTGCGGAGCATATATTCTCCTGCCAGAGAATAAACTCAACCCAAACCAAGTCCTAGTCTTTCCTTCTCATTTGGGAACGAACTATTTATATAACGGAACTAATACAAGCTATTTAACAAATAAAATGATAAATAGAAAATTGTTTGTTGGAGTTTTACGTCCTTCAACATCTAAGGTCATATCAGGACGTGGATAAATAGAAACACAACATATGTAGTTAACTCCGAGAACATCTCATCAAAGCCAACCGATTTCTCATTTTCTCAGCATCAACACTCACTCTGGCACATTTCTTTTCAGTTTTACCAAACCATCCGACCAACTCCAGGTGTTAGTGGAAGAACCCCAGTTTGAGGACAATCGCCTACTGTCCCATGTAGCAGGTGTTAGTGGAAGAACCCCAGTTTGAGGACAATCACCTACTGTCCCATGTAGCAGGTGTTAGTGGAAGAACCCCAGTTTGAGGACAATCGCCTACTGTCCCATGTAGCAGGTGTTAGTGGAAGAACCCCAGTTTGAGGACAATCACCTACTGTCCCATGTAGCAGGTGTTAGTGGAAGAACCCCAGTTTGAGGACAATCGCCTACTGTCCCATGTAGCAGGTGTTAGTGGAAGAACCCCAGTTTGAGGACAATCGCCTACTGTCCCATGTAGCAGGTGTTAGTGGAAGAACCCCAGTTTGAGGACAATTGCCTACTGCCCACGTAGTTTAAAACTGCAGAGGCCGATGAAAGTATTCACTTTTCTAAACCAAACCACTTATCTAGATCTAATCGTACATATCTAACTTAAATACTGTTGCACTCATTATTTGTTTCTGTATAAAAGGAGACACTAACTCAAGTTAACAGACCCTATTCCTGCTGAGGCCTATGGTGTCTTGAGTTTTGATGTGCATGCCAACATTAATTTTGCATGCTTGCACTTAAAAGTTCGCTATTTAAAATAAAACTGAAGAAATGTACATTAAAGTGATTAAAATAAGTTTATCTAAGCAAAAATTACAGAAATTCAAAATCATCGGACTATGCAGCTTAAATTATACCCACATATTATGATTCAAGCATCATATATGCAATCCGCAACAGACTGTCAATAAAAACATTTTGATCACATACACTAAGCACATTGTCACAAATAGCGCCTCATCAGACTTGTAGCTAATATAGTAATAGAACATGCGTTCAGAGTTCTGCTGGTTCACCAGTAAGAAGTGAAGCTGGGACCCAGCGTGCCTGGTAGCAGCTACAGCTAACCTGTCAGCAGGTGGAGGAGGTGGTGAATATACATAGGGCCCTACACAAGTGGTATTTTATCTCATGTACAAATATTTGCTTGGCAATCTACATTAGAAATAAATGTATGGCAAGGATCTTACCAAGGTTAGTCACCAGGAGGCGTGTGGTTATCAGGACAAAGTAAGTTTAAAATATAGGGGCTACTGGGAAGAACATGCCTAGGGAGGCAACAATCCCAACGTCCGTTGTAAGCTGAAGCTGCGACCTGGTGTACCGGGCGGCAGCTTCAGTCTTTCCTGAGGGAACAGAGGAACTCGGAATACTCGTATTGTATGCCTTGTAAGTTGTAGTGAGTAAGGCATGGACACCGGGGGATGAACAGACAGATGGACGAACACTGAACAGACAGACAAAGCAGACAGAAGCGAGATAGACGACAGACAACGCGGTATTTAGGTGTGACAGAGAAAACGGGGAAAGCGGAAGTGCCTTCCGGAACCGGAACTGCGCACAAACACCTATAAACGACGCTGGTTACCGGCCATTCTGAAGTCGCTTGTTCGGCGGGCTTTAATTAAATCATTAGCCAGAAGAGGGCGCCACCCGACAGTGAAGCCGTGACTCACGTCACTCTTACTCACGTCACACATGGGACCCACGCTGATGACACTCAGCCGAGGGCCTGCGCCAAATATAGAACACCGGAAGTACGCTCTGTTGAGCAGCGCGCTGGTCGGCGGCTTGCGTCAGTCAGCAGTGTGCGCGCGCCGCATTCTACCGTCCAGGCACATGTGTTACTTTCGTTACTGGAGCAGGGCGTCAGGTGGTGCCTGTGTGTTTGTGTAGGTTTGTTCATGGATGTTTTTGTGCGTGTCTTGAACTCTAATATATACGCGTGTTTGTGTGCCTGTCGTTGAGTGTGCATGCACTTATGTGAATGTGCGCAGGTGTATGCATGTGTGTTTGTGTGCTATGATGTAGTGTGAATGTGTGCAGGTGTGTGCTTGTGTATTTGTGTGCTACACTGTAGTGTGAATGTGTGCAGGTGTGTGCATGTGTATTTGTGTGCGATGATGTAGTGTGAATGTGTGCAGGTGTGTGCATGTGTATTTGTGGGCTATGCTGTAGTGTGAATGTGTGCAGGTGTGTGCAGGTGTATTTGTGTGCTATGCTGTGGTGTGAATGTATGCAGGTGTGTGCATGTGTATTTGTGTGCTATGCTGTAGTGTGAATGTGTGCAGGTGTGTGCATGTGTATTTGTGTGCTATATTGTAGTGTGAATGTGTGCAGGTGTGTGCATGTGTATTTGTTAGCTATGCTGTAGTGTGAATGTGTGCAGGTGTGTGCATGTGTATTTGTGTGCTATGATGTAGTGTGAATGTGTGCAGGTGTGTGCATGTGTATTTGTGGGCTATGCTGTAGTGTGAATGTGTGCAGGTGTGTGCAGGGTATTTGGGCTATGCTGTAGTGTAAATGTGTGCAGGTGTGTGCATGTGTATTTGTGTGCTATGCTGTAGTGTACATGTGTGCAGGTGTGTGCATGTGTGTTTGTGTGCTACGCTGTAGTGTGAATGTGTGCAGGTGTGCGCATGTGTATTTGTGTGCTATGCTGTAGTGTAAATGTGTGCAGGTGTGTGCATGTGTATTTGTGTGCTATGCTGTAGTGTGAATGTGTGCAGGTGTGTGCATGTGTATTTGTGGGCTATGCTGTAGTGTGAATGTGTGCAGTGTATGTGCATGTGTATTTGTGTGCTATGCTGTAGTGTGAATGTGTGCAGGGTGTGCATGTGTATTTGTGTGCTATGCTGTAGTGTGAATGTGTGCAGGTGTGTGCATGTGTATTTGTGTGCTATGCTGTAGTGTGAATGTGTGCAGGTGTGTGCATGTGTATTTGTGTGCTATGCTGTAGTGTGAATGTGTGCAGGTGTGTGCATGTGTATTTGTGTGCTATGCTGTAGTGTGAATGTGTGCAGGTGTGTGCATGTGTATTTGTGTGCTACGCTGTAGTGTGAATGTGTGCAGGTGTATGCATGTGTATTTGTGTGCTATGCTGTAGTGTGAATGTGTGCAGGTGTGTGCATGTGTGTTTGTGTGCTACGCTGTAGTGTGAATATGTGCAGGTGTGTGCATGTGTATTTGTGTGCTATGCTGTAGTGTGAATGTGTGCAGGTGTGTGCATGTGTATTTGTGTGCTATGCTGTAGTGTAAATGTGTGCAGGTGTGTGCATGTGTATTTGTGTGCTACGCTGTAGTGTGAATGTGTGCAGGTGTGTGCATGTGTATTTGTGTGCTATGCTGTAGTGTGAATGTGTGCAGGTGTGTGCATGTGTATTTGTGTGCTATGCTGTAGTGTAAATGTGTGCAGGTGTGTGCATGTGTATTTGTGTGCTATGCTGTAGTGTAAATGTGTGCAGGTGTGTGCATGTGTGTTTGTGTGCTACGCTGTAGTGTGAATGTGGGGTTTGTATCTAAGCAGGGAAGTTCGATGCTGTAATGAACCAGGAGTAGACAGTAGTGGTTTCTTAATATTTTAGTAAACAACATGTATTATAGTTTGTTTGTGTATGTATGTAGTGTCTTTCTGTGTGTGTTTTAATTCACATATTTACTAATTTAGTATAAAAAATGGAGATTATTCCGAGTGTGATCAATTTGTCTTCCGCCACCATCACCACCACCACCACCACTACCACCACTACCCCCACCACCATCACCCCACCACCACCATCACCACCACTACACTGTCATCCCCGATCCGTGAACGGACGCGGGACGCTGAGAGAAACGCCCAATTGTCGCCGGGCACGGTGTCATCAAAGTGCCCATCTCAGGGACCGCCTATGCGCATGCCCGTCTCCGACCCTCGGCGCCTCGTTTTCCGCTCCGCTTCCCCTTCTCGGACCCCGCCTCCGCTGCTGTCGCCGCCGTCGCCGTCGCCTTAATAATGTGCCAATAATCTCGCGTAATTTGCTAACATTTAAATAAACACTATTAGGTTTGGCGGGCCGGCACGGCTGCGAATTAGCACTAACGAGCGTTGCTTACAGGCCGCCAGGGGGCGGCACGGCGGGCCGCGTGACAGACGCTGCGCGCTGATTTCCCGCGCGCTCGTGCGTGAAATCGCGAGATGGGATAACGAAGCGAGCGCCCCCTTCTATTTAGTGGGTGATTACGCTGGGAGTCTGCGCGGGGCGGAGCGGCCCGCCCAATCGCCTGCACCGGCGGGGAACCAGCGAAAGGCCGCGTCATTACGCCGCGAGTCGCCGTCTGCGCGCGTCCCGTAATGAGGCCGCCGCTAGGTGGCGGCGGGAGCGGGTGGCGCGCGTCTAGGCGGCGGGTGGAGGGTGGGTGGACAGGGGGCGCGACTAGGAATTTTACTTATTACCTCCCCCCCCCCTCCGCCATTCCATCCCGCCCCCACCCTCCCTGCTCCCCACTTGTCTGCTGCGTTAAACAGTACTGACAGTTTAGTTTGTCAAGTGCGTCAACAAAGTCCTTAAGTAACCCCGCCACCCACCCACAACCTGCATATTAAAGATACATATACTAGTTATTAGTAATACATATTCCAATGGTTTTGAGTTCCTATCATTTTATGGAATAAATATAATACTACCAGGTTGATCGTAATTTATGATCTACCTTGTTTTGGTTTAGAGTAACGTTGATTTTAAATGACCAACTTCGGAGATATTTGAAGTGTAAACATGGCCAAACAATGTGTGCATGCTTCTTAAAACTATGAGTATGACCACATAGGATTCAAAGTAACACGTTCTATTAAATTTATATAGCATCTCCTTAAAGGCTTAATAAGTTAATAGCATCTCCTTAAAGGCTTAATAAGTGCACCAGAATCTAAGTTGGATACGTAGGCTCAAATCTAGATAAGTGTTTTGCTTTAGAAAAGTTGATGCTTTCATTGGACTATGCAGTTTCAGTTTAAGCAGACATTACCTAAAGACAAAATAATGTGATGCATACAGATGCACCCACACATACCTGCATGGGGACCAGACGGGATGGCCAAATGAGTTAGAGCGTCCATCTCCCGTGCTGGTAGATCGTGGGGTTGTGGGTTCGAACCCTGGTCGAGTCAAACCAATGACTTAAAAATTGATACTTGTCGCTTCCTAGCCAGGCGCTCGGTATTATTAGGACAGGGCAAGGACTGGTGTGCTCAGTGTCAGGATAATGTGACTGAGTGGGATACCAGGTCATGGTGCCAGCGGCCTGGTTTCCCAGTGGGATAGCACTATAAAGTTGCCATGAGTGCGCACTGTCAGAAGTCAGTACACGTCCTGATATGACCTTAGATGTTGCTAGGATGTAAAACAACAACAAACAAACAAACACACCTGCATGGACATGCACTGACACACACACACACACATTTCCAAAGCACCTACAAACACACGCACACAGATCCACGCATCACAGATCCGATTATCATATCATTGGCAGAATCAAAATCAAGAACTTCAAGTCCCATCACACAGGAAGAAGTCCACAAACGTACGAAGACCTGAAAGCTTTGGAAGTGGTTGACCCTACTCTGAATATATATGTCCTTTGGGATGTGTCGCTGATCCCTGATATAAGTGCAAAGTGAGCTTTAACGATAGGGTCTATATTGAAGGACGTGGTGTGTAAGTTGGTGTGTAAGTTGAAGCTGCGGCCCGGCGTGCTGGGTCGCAGCTTCAGTCCTTCATCAGGGACCAGTGGAAGTCGGAACACCCGTATTGGGATGCATCTTGTTTTCTTCTTTTTTCTTCTTTCTTCATGTTTCTTCTTTCTTCATGTTTCTTCTTCCTTCTTCATGTTTCTTCTTCCCCCCTCTTTCTTCATCTTTCTTGTTTTTTCATTTTTCTTCGTATTTCTTCTTTGTTATTCTTTCTTCAGGTTTCTTCTTTCTTCATGTTTCTTCTCTCTTCATGTTTCTTCATGTTTTTTTTTTCTTTCTTCATGTTTCTTCTTTTTTCTTCTTTCTTCATGTTTCTTCATTTTTCTTCTTTCTTCATGTTTCTCTTTTCTTCTTTCTTCGCATTTCTTCTTTCTTCATGTTTCTTCTCTCTTCATGTTTCTTCTTTTTCTTCTTTCTTCATGTTTCTTCTTTTTTCTTCATGTTTCTTCATTTTTCTTCTTTCTTCATGTTTCTCTTTTCTTCTTTCTTCATGTTTCTTCTTTCTTCACGTTTCTTCTTTCTTCATGTTTCTTCCTTTTTCTTCTTTCTTTATGTTTCTTCTTTTTTCTTCTTTCTTCATGTTTCTTCTTTTTTCTTCTTTCTTCATGTTTCTTCTTTTTTCTTCTTTTCCTCCGCGTATATCGTGCACCACAGGCCTACATCATGTACGGAACCAACCCTAGAGAATGGGATCTGTACTCGCCAACCAAACACCTGAGTCCCCTGCTTAACAACATTTGCATCTTGGGGAGGTGATGACGTGGTGAGTGCGTGTGTGTGTGGGGGGGGGGGGGTGTAAGGGAGCGGTGTTGACGAATTTCACGTCGGATGGGCGGCGAGCGTCGCCAATTTAGCGGTAAATGTTTGCAAACAGTCACAGAGCGGAGAGGCCGCCACAGCGTAAAGACTCGCCGAGGCTTTCCCAGGTGGGACGCCAACGTATCGGTGAACATTTAGCACGCCGGTGAACGGCTCCTGATACGCTGTCAAAGCGTCATATTCTGTTGGTATTAAAGGCCCTCTCACACTACGACGTATGGCGCCGGCGTGTGCGTAACATGTTCAAATGAATTTAAAATCAAAATAGGTCGGCATACACCAAACTTTTCGTGCTGCGAGGGATAATAATGGGCATACACACAACGTACACATAACATACAGACAACGTACGTAACATATGCAGAACGTATCTCTGACCTATTGAGAGTGTTCATGTGCCTCACAAAACGTTCGCAAACCATTCGCATACGCTGACGGAACGCTGACCAATGTTACGTACGTTACTCCATCGCTAGAAGTATGGCGCATATGTTAAGTATGCTGGAGATACGGCAGGCATATGTTTGAAGTATTTTGGAGTATGTTATGCATCTGTTGGCTATATGCGGACTGCACGTTCCCAACAGGCTGAATGTATGGCTAATGTGTTCCAACCTATCCCGAGCTACCCCTAATGTGTGCATAACGTATGCCGACATATGCCAAGCGTACACACCAAGCATATGAGAAATGTATGAGCCATACGGTGACATACGTTGACAATTTTGAACATGCACAATATTTTTTACCGGCTCGACCTACGCAAACCTATGATGACCTATGATGCTGTATCCTGAGCATACTCGACCTATGCCCAATGTATACATAACGTATGATGCCGTATGCCGACATGTTGGTAGAAAATCGCATACGCCGGCATACGCTAAGGACATACATCGTAGTGTGACATCCCCTTTAAGTTCCAGAGTCCGATGAAAGCATCAATTTAAAAGACCTCAAAATACTCCCCTAGTTTTGGTCCTGAATATTCAGCGTATTAAATATTCGTTGCTGGATAGAAGTGCAAACTAAGTCGACCTTCTTACTGCTGAAGTCTATTGTGTCAGTTTTTCGACAAGTGCGCGGACATTACTTTAGGATATTTTCACTTCAAATATCTCCAAAGCTAACCATTTTATAATAAAAAATTGCTTCAAACTGAACACTGCTAAAGTGAGGTCGATTGTAGCAACCAGCATATCTCAAATAAAACTAGCAGAAACTGAAAACCATCAGACCATGAAACTTTAAGCGGAGATTCCATGCACACATATAAACACGTGAAGCGCGGCATGTAGAAGTGGCGTGCATTTTGTGTAAGTGTGTATGTGGGGTGGGGGGGGGAGGGAGTAGTTGAGTTTGTGTAAGTTGTGTGTGTGTGGGGGGGGGGGGTAGTAGAGTTTGTGTAAGTGTGTGTGTGGGGGGCGCGGATTAGTGAGTTTGTGTAAAGTGTGTGTGGGGGGGAGTAGTTGAGTTGTGTAAGTGCTCCCTTGTGTGTGGGGGGGGAGTAGTTGAGTTTGTGTAAGTGATGTGTGTGTGCTGTGGGGGGAGCTAATGAGTTGTGTAAGTGGTGTGGGGGGGGAGAGTAGTTGCAGTTTGTGTAAGTGTGTGTGTGTGGTGGGGGGGAGTAGTTGAGATTGTGTATATGTGTGTGTGTGGGGGGGGGAGTAGTTGAGTTTGTGTAAGTGTGTGTAGTGGGGGGGGAGTAGTTGAGTTTGTGTAAGTGTGTGTGGGGGGGGGGAGTAGTTGAGTTTGTGTAAGTGTAGATGTGTGGGGGGGGGGAGTAGTTGGTTTGTGTAAAGTGTGTGTGGGGGGGGGAGTAGTTGAGTTTGTGTAAAGTGTGTGTGTGTGGGGGGGTTAGTTGTATCTGTGTAAGTGTGTGTGTGAGGGGGGCAGTAGTTGAGTTTGTGTAAGTGTGTGTGTCCGGGGGGAAGTAGTTGAGTTGGTGTAAGTGTGTGTTGGAGGTGGGGGGAGGGAGTAGTTGAGTTTGTGTAAGTGTAGTGTGTGGGGGGGGGAGTAGTTGAGTTTGTGTAAGTGTGTGTGGGGGGGGGAGTAGTTGAGTTTGTGTAAGTATGTGTGTGGGGGGGAGTAGTTGAGTTTGTGTAAGTGTGTGTGTGGGGGGGGAGTAGTTGAGTTTGTGTAAGTGTGTGTGTGGGGGGGAGTAGTTGAGTTTGTGTAAGTGTGTGTGTGGGGGGGAGTAGTTGAGTTTGTGTAAGTGTGTGTGGGGGGGGGGCAGTAGTTGAGTTTGTGTAAGTGTGTGTGGGGGGGAAGTAGTGAGTTTGTGTAGTGTGTGTGGGGGGGGGCACTAGTGAGTTTGTGTAAGTGTGTGTGTGGGGGGGGGGGCAGTAGTTGAGTTTGTGTAAGTGTGGGGGGGGGGGGGTAGTTGGTTCAGAATAAGATGTGCGGGATTTCAATCGCACACAATTGGTCTTCCTCATTCCACTGTTCTTTGCCTAGTTTAAGGCTAGGTAGTGACAAGTATGCATTTTTAAATCATTGGTTTGACTCAGCCATGGTTCGAACCCGAACCCTAGGGTTCGAATCCCACGCCCTATTAATTCTACGCGTTAATGCTCTGTCGGTTGTAATTAGTAGTCACACTATCGTAAGCTTGAAACATTCCATCTATGGTAAACGTGCATTTCTAATGTAGAAAACGGCAACGTCGATTCCATGTTTGCTTATCCGGGCATCCTGGCGCCCGGGATGAATGTAGAGCGATATCCGCAAGCTGTTGGAAAGTCAATATAATGTTGATACAGTGAGAAGGGTCCACAGTGATGAAAGGAGCAAAAATGGCTGACCACTGGGTCATATTGAGCATACCCTTGCAGGATGAGTTTCCCATTCAGTAAGTAGTATATTGTGTGATTTAAGCAGAAATCAATGTAGATAATTTCAAATATATTTCAAAGAATTTAATCTGTGCAAAAGATGCATAAATATGTGATAATGTCTGAACAATAAACTAGTCAAATAATATTTGACTAGACTGCAGATCTGGCTCAGTGGAGGTCTGGCCTGGTCCCCTGGCATTCATTTGCTCAGGCAGAGGCACAGAAGTTTTCAGCTATTATCGCTCAGTTTCCAACCTGGTCCCCTAGCCTTTGTACCGGAAACAAGTTCAAATGGGCTCAAATGAGTTCAACCGTGGCTGGTTGGGTCGCTCCGTATAGCGCTGAATATGCTTCTGGATACAGTGCGGGCATTCCGAGTTGCGCTTGTCCCGTGGGGGAGGACAGAAGCTGCGCCCCAGCACGCCGCGTCACAACCACAGATTACCTGGCGGAAAGTGTGCGTGTGGCGGGGGGCGGGGGTGGGGGTGGGGGGTTATTACACATACACGAAGTGGCATTTTTCTCATGTAAAATATTATATATATATATATAGATGTGTGTATATACTAAATATATTATTCAAATGCTTGTTTATCATCACCCGCTATTTTTGAGTGACATATTTATTAAATCATGGAGATTCATAAACTTCTGCATCCAGACCTGGATGGCAGATTCAGTTGAGCATCCGTCTCCTGTTTTGGGGTACCGTGGGATCCGAACCCATGGGTTCGTGGGTTCGAACCCTGGTCAAGTCAAACCAATGACTTAAACATTGATACTTGTCACTTCCTAGCCAGGCACTCTGCATTATTAGGATAGGGCAAGGACTGGTTGGCTACGTGTCAGGATAATGTGACTGAGTGGGATATCATGTCAAGGTGCTGGTGGCCTGGTCTCCCAGTGGAGCAGCACTATAAGGTCGCGGTGAGTGGACACTGTCACAAGTCAGTACCCGTTCTGATATGACCTTGGATGTTGCTAGGACATAAAACAACAAACAAACAGCATAGAAGGGAACACCGGGTCAATTTAATAGAAGCTGTTCCTGTTGAAGCCTATAGTAATAATAGTATATATAATTATATATATATATAATATATATATATATACATTGTTCACCCATTATTCCCTTCTCTGCAGAAGTTTGTGAATCTACAAATAGCGGGTTATGACAAACAAGCATTGGAATAATATATTTAGCAAATTTGATAACAAGAGGATGTAGTTATATCCATAACCCAGCCCTTCCGACACTATTCCCAATGGCTTGTTCAGCAGCCCTGTCACAGGACCAGGGCTGCGGGAGTAACGATCACCCACCCATCTCTGACAGGACCGACTTGTTCAACACAAGTAGACTGCACACACCGCAAAGGCAATTTTCGTTAATGGGGCTGTCACATTACGACGCTTCTCGCCGACGCGCGTCGACGTGTGTGATTTTTTGGTGGATCGTCAGGAAGCGTTAGGCGCGCGTTAGGCGCGCGTTGGTATTCGTTGAAGGACGGCGATGGTCGGCAGCGCGCGTCAGGGAACCATCAAAGTGCGTGAGGGTAGTTCCCACACGTTGTGCCAAACTGTTGCTTTGTTGTTTTACATCCTAGCTACATCTAAGGTCATATCAGGACGGCGTGCCAAACTTCTTTTTTTTTCTCACAACGTCGGCCGCTTGCTACCAATACATTGCGCTGACGTCAAACTTGTTCCCACCGCGCCGAAAAGTTTGACGTTTCTCGACTTTTTTTGCGCGTTGGCAACGCGCCGGCGAGAAGTGTCGTAATGTGACCGGGCCATAATCGCGCCGACAGCTTGTCCCAAATCTGAATTTGTAATTACCTCACTGATACAAGATAAGCGCTAACTGAGCCTCTTCACCCAAATTTGACCATGTCCTTGCTGCCGTCCGTCATAATGAGGGAAGGGAAGACTCCAGACTAAACAAACCATCTTAGCAGACAGATTGGTGATGTTTTAGATGGAAACTCCAACAGGAAGTGACATAAACTGCAATAATTGATGAGGTGTCACGTTTTTGTGCACATGTACGTACGTCCCCAAAACGTGTGATTCATGGCTACGATCAAAATCCGATCAAAATTCTACAATACTTTTAAAGTCTAGTCTTGATATTTTGATGTGAATATGTTTTGTTATTTGACCGTAAAAAAATATACCAAAGTTGAAATGGCCATTCTATGTCTTGACCTAGTGGGGTCACATGTAATACTGTCCCACAAACTACTAACTTCGCTATTCTCTGACAAATATGTATGATCTGCTTTTAAGGAACTACACATATAATGAGTATATTATATGGAATAATTCTTTTGATAACACAACAAAACATTGTTATATATGAAGAAGATGGAAAACATTTGATTTGTGATGGGACGTGCGTTACGGTGTCACAAATTAAATTTAGTTTTTTTGTGATCAGTGTTTAATGTAGATACTGCACTTTGTGCTTTAAAAGTTATCTTTCCTGTTGTACTTCAACATCCCATACCAATAATCTGGTCAATATCTGTGATACTGTACTTAAATGATGGTGGCGTCACATTGTAACACACAGGGCACTCTGTGTATCAACATTCTTTGAAGCCTAATTACATCTAAACCAGAGGTGGTAGTGATTTTTTGTTTTTGGTTGATGATTTCACTCACATGGAAGTTTATAAATAGTATACAATAGATGTTCAGAATACATTTTAAATTTTTGCACTAATGCAACAATGGGGTCTCCAATTCTGGAGAATCACTCAAATACAAAACAAGCCTGAAATGAAGTCTGTACATGGCTTATAATAATTCAGAATTATTCTCAGACCACCCAGATTGTGTTTGTTTGTTATTGTTTTACGTCCTAGCAACATCTAAGGTCATATCAGGGCGGGTACCGACTTGTGACAGTGCGCACTCATGGCGACTTTATAGTGCTGCCCCACTGGAAGACCAGACCACCAGCACCATGACCTGATATCCCACTCAGTCACATTATCCTGACACTGAGCCAACCAGTCCTTGTCCTATCCTAATAATGCCGAGCGCCAGGCTAGGAAGAGACAAGTATACATTTTTAAGTCATTGGTTTGACTCGACCTGGGTTCGAACCCACGACCCGACGATCTACCAACACCGGAGACGGACGCTCTAACTCAATCGGCCATCCCGTCTGGACCCCCTGATTTTGTGTGGGGTGGGGTGGGGTGGGCTGGGGGGAGGGCGTGAACAGACAATAACGTTTTATTCCATCACCAAAAACGTCTGCGCACCACTAGAAAATCCAAATGTAGGCCCCTGCTGTATATACGCTCAGACACGCCCACAAACTTCTACACCCTTCAGGTTTCAGACGGCCACTTTAATTGGCTGCCACCGCAGACTACGCCAACCGCCAAGGATATTCTTTGTCGAATAAACTTCCTAAATTACTTCGTTTTTCTGGACAATTTCCCGACACTGTAAGTGAAGCTGACAAAAAAGAAACTATCGCCACTCCAGCCGTCCGCCTAATATGCGCCAGTTCCGTCGTAATCAGCCGATCCTTCCCATAATGATCACGAATGGCACTATACAAGCTCACAGAACACTCTTCAATCACTGTCCGCCGCGCCGCATTTTGCCTCTCATACCAGCTGCGAGACTCGGGGAGGAGAGCGGGGGTTCTTGTGCCTAACGATCCCTAATTATCGCTCATCGTGTTTCCCGCCACACTGAGTCGCCTTGGGTGCCTAATTAGGGCTTTGTTTTGTCGTCTGCTGCTCCCGCTGGCAGCCTTTCCCGCCACCGAGTCGGCGCTCATCTAATCCCGCCAGGTGGCGCTGCGGTGGCGTGTTCATTACGGAGAAATCGCTACCTAAAATGTCCTAAATGCGCAAACAAAACACCCCTCAAAAGAAGAAAATAAAAATACCACCAACAGCTATGACGACTAACAAACATGACAGTTGTGTTTGCGAGAGCACTTCTCGATATCTATAAAAGCTAGCAGGCGACGCTTGGTAGAAATCGAATAATAAAATAATATCTTGTGGGAGATATCTGATTATTGCAATGTGTTGATGTTACTCTTTAATATATTCATTAAAATGGTCGGTGAAATGTGAGTAAAGCGTCACTGGTAGTTTGCTTGCCTGGAGGGCAGAACGCTGAGTACCCTCACCGCTAGTTTCTGGTGGAGAAGTTGTTTCCCGCGCTTTCTATTGTTATCTTCTTTAGCCGGTTAAAA
This sequence comes from Branchipolynoe longqiensis, assembly GCA_030323885.1. Lineage (NCBI taxonomy): Eukaryota > Metazoa > Annelida > Polychaeta > Phyllodocida > Polynoidae > Branchipolynoe > Branchipolynoe longqiensis. The sequence continues at coordinate 44,150,739 of CM059201.1, read as the reverse complement.
CTCGTCTGGTTTCGAAGTAAATCACCCACCGTTCATTTACTTTAAATGTTGCAGTCCGATGTTTTGAGTTTCTATTATTTTCTGAGATAAATATATTAGGTTGATCATCATAATCCACCTTACATTAGCTTGAAGTAACTTGGATTTAAAATGGCTAACTTTGCATGACAAATTAATTTTGGCGATCTTGTCAACACTTAGATAAAATATTCACCCCGTACTTATAGTACAGGGGTGAACCCTAACAAAGTCTAAATATGGCCGAAAATAGCTTTAGTACGGAACAGGAAGTAGAAACTCTGGCTCCAGGATCAAATGGCTACCCATATCAGCACAGAGTTGGTGAAATTGGCGAGAATGCAAAAAGACAAGATGGCGGCGATAAAGCACTGTCGGTTTTATTTGTTAAATTCCTTAAACTACATGTTTTATTATATATTTCAAATCAAAAGTAGCGGATAAATATGAAGATTGATGTGAAGAATATATTTTGCTTCTTAAATTAAGAATTTACCAGCTCAATTAATTTCCCCGCCATGTCAAAATTCTTCACCTGTTTTTCTAATATGTTGGTTTTCACCCCTTTACTGGATGTACGGGGTGAATCCTTTATCTAGTCAACACTCTGATCCCCATAGGCGTCAGCAGAAACAGGTCCCATTAAATTGACTTAGTATGCCCGTCTATATATATAATACATACTTAATAAGTGTACCAGTATCTAAGTTGAATATGTAGGTTCAAATATAGATAAGTGTTTTGCGTTTGAAAATGTGATGCTTTTATCAGACTATGCAACTTTAAGAACTTGCCGCGCTCTGATTTTTAATTAAACACCGTACTATCCCACGATGCACAATTCGGTGACAATTAAAAAGTCGTTAGTAGACTGTCGCTGTGGAATATCCTTTCATGAGTGAGTGATTATTCTTGTCTTGGCAGCAACTAAAGTCATATTAAGACAAGCATCGATTTGTGAGTGTGTCTCCGTTCCAGCTTTATTGTGCTGTTCTCCTGAGAGGCAGCGCTCTCGGTACCATGTGGCATTCTCCCACTCGGTGACATTATCCTCACAGTCACACTGCACCAACCAGACATTGCCCTATCGCAACGGTGTCGAGCGTCACGAAAGAAAGGTAGTTAAAAGTGTTACTTTTCCAAGTCTATCGTTTCACTCGGCCGCTGAACGGACGCGGTGCCTGAATATGTAGAACGCAGTTTCTTGTGTGGAAGGTCGCGAGTTCGAATCCCAGCCGAGTGAAACAAAAGACTTCCATAACTGAAACTTGTCGCTACCTAGCCTGACAAGTATAATTTTGTAATTCATCGGTTTGATTTCGGCCGGGATTAGAACCCACGATCCTCCACACGGGACCAGATGGGGTGGCCAAATGAGTTGAGTGTTCGTCCCCTGTTTTGGGAGATCGGGCGATCTGAACCCATGAGAATTTATTGAGATTGTGGGGCCGAACCCTGGTCGAGTCAAACCAATGACTTTAAAATTTATACTTGTCGCCTGGCACTAAGCATTACTAGAATATGGCAAGGACTGGTTCGCTCAGTGTCAGGATAATGTGACTGAGTGGGATAGCAGGTCATGGCACTGTCGACCTGATTTCCAAGTGGGGCAGCACTATAAAGTCACCATGAGTGTGCACTGTCACAAGTCGGTACCCATCCTGATATGACCTTAAATGTTGCTAGGACATAAAACAACAAAAAACAAATAAAGCTACCACACGGAAGCCAGCCAGGGCTCTTATCGATTCGACAACCCCGTTCGGTCGCGCAGTTAACAAAGACAGTGTAAATGTATAAAAACCAGGTAACGAGGGGAGAACGAGGTTATCCAGTCATGCACACGCAATGACTGATTCGCTTCATGTTAGATGTTATATATCAAGCTAACACTTTAGTGTGGGTGGGGGGGGGGGGGTAAATACTTGAATAAATAATTGAAATAGTTGTAATTAGGAAATTAAACCATTCTGGGTTAACTTAATACTTAAAGTAAAGAATGAATACTTTTTCCCTTTGTCAACAGTGCTCCTTTTATTCGCAGATAGATTTTAAAGTTGAATCTCTGTAGTATTATCAGTTCTTGTCTCGACTCTACAGCCATGTATTCGATTAGTTCAGTTAGTACTTGCCTAATTTGAAAGTCGTACCAGTCAACCGTTGTTGCATAGAAGGGGATATTAAGCCGATTTAATCAAACATATTACTGCTAAAGCCTATCGTCCCGGGATTTTGACGTGCTTGCCAACATTAATTTGGTATGTTTTCACTTCAAATATCTTCAAAGAGAGCCATTTAAAATGAAAGTCACTTGAAGTAGATTATAATCACCCGTCTAATGTATTTATCTAAGAAAATGGCAGAAGCTCAAAACCATCGGATTATGCAACTATGAAAACGGCGTCGGTGTAAAGATTTCAAATTCCCCCCTGATTGAAGTTCCCCCACAGGAACTTGAAAACGTTTTCAAATTCATCCCATGGGAATTTGAAAACTTTTTCGTTTTCCCTCCTTCGTTTTAACTTTCCCTCCTCCCATTTTTGGGATTTAAAAAAAAAAAAAAATAATTTCATGACAAATATAATAATACCAAATACCCTATAATACTAAGACGGCTCACTCAGCCTGTATTGTGTAATCAAAATGATCAAACCCACCACTTAGTGTGCTGGCTGTTCTCTTGGTTAAACAGATGCTATATTATATGTATAAATGTATATATGAATGTGAAAGATGTGTGATGATGGCGATGATGCTGATGATGTGTATTTGTTCATAGCAATTTCATATTGGTGTGTATTCATACTTACCTATCTCATGTATAATATAATTGTATGTGTTTACATGTGAAACACCAACCAGCAGCTGGGTTGATCAAACCCACCACAAGGTGGCACTGCGAAATTGACATTACCATGGGAGAGATAGGGAGTGAGCCGTCTTAGTATTTGAGGGTCTTTGCTCCACCCCCACACCTCCTCCCCACACTCCTACCCTCTGACACACTCAGGTAGCCTCCCCTCCACCACGCCACACCCCCACACCACACTCAAATGTCCCCAGGTAACATTTGGCAATGCACTTTGTATCACTTAATTATCCCGTGGGGGAAATTCCATCGTTGTTTCATTTCATACATAATCATTATGTCCTATATAAATATCAAGCATAGGTCATATAGGCCTATATTGCTGGATATGGAGCGTTGAGTCCGTATACCGATCTAGGTATCTTTGGGTATATAGGATGCATATTATACCTCATGTTAGGGCGATGGAGCTATTATTATAATGACTTTTACCATATTTATGAGTAGAATCCTAATGTAACTTATCAAGCAAACAGAATAGCAGACTGGACAGTTCGATAATAGCCTTACCAGACAATGCAGGACGTCACATTACAATGATCATTAGCATAGATCATATATTATCGCTATGATTGAGCTATTTAATAACCTTGCATAGTTCGATGCGGGGATGGTTGTTAATTTCTGCCCTTTTTCAAGATAAATACATTAGGTTGATCATTGTAATTTACTTTATTTTGGTTTGAAGTAATTCTTATTTTAAATTGCTAACTTTCAATATATTTTAAGTGAAAGCATACCAAATTAATTTAGCTGTGCATATCCCATATTTATAGGCTTCGGCCATAGCAATAGCATGTTCTATTAAATTGACTGAATATTCCCTTCTATTTCTGAGCAGTAACAAATGCTTTAAAAATGCATTAGTAAGTTGTATAGGTCTACAATGGAATCAAATCTAGTTGATATGCTTTGGTTTTGAAAATTTGACGCTTTCATCGTACTACGTAAGTTTAGCCTAAAATATAATTGATCGAAATCTTAATTTTCCGTTGAAATGACAATCCTCTTCTGCAAAGCTTGAAGCTGCCAAATTAAAACGGGTACAGTATGAGTATAACACTAACACAGTAAGAGTAGGTTTTCGGCTTATATTATAATTAACTTATATACCACCAGTAATAAGTTATCGAAGTGATTAGTATACTTCCAAGTGTCATTTCTTACTGAATCAGTAGTGCCGTCTTTGAATGTCGTTCTCTTATCATTCATTACCGGAGAACTGAACTAAATCCACATTAGAATACTGTGAACTGATCTCAACAACTGAGCGATTCTGTGACGCGCTCCCTTTGATGTGCTAAGTTGGGTATCTTCTCCTCTTACCGGAAGTTTACGGCGGACTTGAGCGGGGCCTATTATCGCCCATTATGATTTCACGAGGAGGGAAGGGACTGGGGAAGACTCCAATTTGAACGTCAAAGCCGAATGGTAAGTGCATGGGTTGTTAGAGATTGATCGGGGCATACAACCTACACGACGGGCATCTCCACCAATAAATCATAGACATAGTGGACGCCATTCACACTATTCATGCGTGACCTAATGAGGCACCAGCACGAGGCTGAGTACGCGTCAGGTATTGGAAATGGCCATAAGACACTGCTGTGTGCCGATGTGTATGAACTACTACAGAAATTAAAGGAGTAAAATTTGAAGATATTCACTTTTGAAACTATCATAATCACTTTTGCATACCCTTTTTTCTATATACTGGTCAATTTTCATGAAGATTGATTGATTATCAGGTGCATTTCAGTAGGCGATGTCAACAAAGTCGCTCACCCAGGGCCGCGTTCAGGGTCCATCTCGGAGCCGCCTGGGTGACGTCTCGGCGATGCTTTTTGGCTTATTTTCATTTAGTGTGCGTCTCGGCGACGTCTTGGAGATGCCTCCCTTTTCAGATAGGAGACAACAAGCGCCTCGAAAATGGCCGCCAAATTCAGTAGTTTCAGCCAATCACAGCGCAGCTGTTCCATTGCAAATGGCCACCACCTATGGAGGCCACCATTTTCGAGGCGGCCAACAGCTAAATGCGTTCAGACTAGCGTGACGTCAAGGCCATCTCTGAGGCGCCTCCGAGACAGACCCTGAACGCGGCCCTTGTTGCCAATCTTTACTAAAGGGAACAGCTATATGTCGCTGAGAGACGACCCGAACTCTGACAAATGCTCTCCAACCATTTGTTTGCCTGTTTTTAGTTTATGCAACTACATATGTGGGATGATGAACAGGCAAACGAATGCTTGGAGAGCATTTGTCGGAGTACGGGTCGTCTCTCAGCGACCTATAGCTGGTCCCTTTCACCCCTTTAAAGCTTTTATTAATTTGTAATTACTAAGACTAGTTGTTTAACTGTGTTAAACAGATAACTACACTGGCAGTGCTGCATGGTAACTATCCAGACTTGAAGTTGACAGTCACATTGTAGTTAAAGAATGGGAAAATCACCATGCAAGGGTCACCTATTCTTCGTGAAAATTGACCAATAGATAGAAAACAGGTATGCAAAGATGAATATGGTAGTTTAAAAAACAAATACCCTAAAATTTGAGTGATTTCGATAGGTTATGGTCGACGAAAAAGTATTAACATCATTTTTCATACTGCGGCGCATTGCAGATGCGTACGTGGCCTCGGTCTGGTTTCAACATGCCCGCAGCGTGAATAGTGTAGCCGTGGTGTGTGTGTGTGGGGGGGGGGGGGGGGGGGGTGACCGACGGGCGAACGGGACTGCTCTGGAACATGTAAACAATGCCGGTGTGGCAGTAAATCGCAAACCCTGGAAATTGCACACCCCATGGTTTGCGATTTACTAGGAAATCACAACCCCCCATGGAAATCACAAACCCCCCATGCTTTGTAGCATTTATCACCCCAAGCATGGCAGCTATAGGCCTATGTTTGATTTTGAACTTCTACCAGATATGGGGGGATAATATGGATTCAAGGAGGATCAAGATGGATTAATTGATTAGTTTTGATGTCATGATGTCACAGCAAAGGCCTTTTTCACTGTTATTGATCACTCGCAAGAAGGATAAGGGACCAGATCAATTTTTGTCAAAGATACTAAACTACAACATTAAGAAAAGCCAGCACAACTTCTTTAAACACTTTGAACTAACAAATATCAAATTCCCTACAAAACGATCAGTCACTTTGCACACATACATAGGCTGCTAAATTTCATACTTTTCAAATGAAGAAAATGAGAACAAGTATCCAGCAATGGTGGTATTGGCTTTTTGGCCTTATAACTTCTTGGTCACAAATAACAATTCTAGAAATGTCTAGATTTAGAGTTCTAAACCTGAATCTAGACTTATATAATTATTGATATATATATACACAAACTGCATAAAAAGACTTGCATTCAATGACAACTGACCCCAACCAATGCTGCAATTCTTGTTTTTTTTTTATGTAGGCCTACATACAATGGTAGATAAAAGATTCACATATTAATTCATGATATATATTTTTTAATTTACTATTCCAACTTTCAAACTTTAGCTGAAGTCTAACAGATTCCAGATCTGCAAACTCAGCTTGACATAGGCTTAAAGCAAGCACATGTGCTTTGTGCAGGTTTGTTTTGGTTTAAAAAAATCACACAATGCACCGTGATGCTGGAATTACAAACTGGTCTATTGTAAAAATTGTATTTATGTAAGCATGATTAAGCCACATTTATTTTCATATAAGGGGGAATCCCTCACAAGATGGATTAATTGATTATTTTTAATTTCATGCCTGTCACAGCAAGGGCCATATTCACTGCGCACAAGAAGGATAGCGGAACAGGTAAATCTTTTGTCAAAGATACTAGGCTACATCAATAAGAAAAGCCAGAACAACTATCTGTATCATTATCCTACATGAGGCTGAAGTGAATACAGCTAAACGATGTTTGAAGGCACCATGGTGCTGTAAAGCAGCCAGAAACTGATTGGTTGAGACATTAGCTCCTTTTATAGTCAGGTTCCAGTTCCTCAAACATCATTAACATGTGGCGTTTGCGATCTCTCGGGAGGATATGTGATTTCCTCAATCAATCAATCAATAGTTCCATCCTCTAGTCGAGGGTTGGATGCAATGGTTCTCCACTTGTCCCGATGTTGTGCTGTTCTGATGGACTGTGAATAATTCAAGCCTGTCCACTGTGAAATATTTGTAAACCATGATGTTCTTGGTCTCCCTCTCCCTCTGCTGCCATTCACCTTCCCTTCCAACAATGTACGGTATATTGAACTCTGACGAATGATGTGGCCAAAATAAATAAGTTTCTTTGTCTGTATAGTGGCAAACAAGCTTTTCTTATTTTTAATTTTTCTGAGAACTTCTTTGTTGGTGATCTTCTTTGTCCATGATATTTTCATCATCCTTCGATAAGTCCACATCTCAAATGCTGCTAAACGTTTGTACATTTTCTTAGAGATTGTCCATGTCTCTGCCCCATACATTAGAGTAGACCACACATAACACTGAAGAATACGCTTCCTTGTTTGTATTAATATCTTACTTGATGTTAACACTCTATTCATTTTGGAGAATGTTGTTCGGGCTATTGTTATCCTTCTTTTAATTTCTTCCTCACATCTCCCATCATTTGTAATCTTTTGTCCGAGATATATGAATTCGGATACTTGTTCTATGTTTGTGCCATCTATGGTTATATTGACATTTGGTTTATCTGTCTTTTTACTTATAACCATTGTTTTGGTCTTCCTGGCATTCATCTTCATGTTGAATAGTATTCCAGCTTTATTGATTCTATTCACTATATCTTGTAGGTTTTTCTCACTGTCTGCTAGTATTACACTGTCATCGGCATATCTAAGATTGTTGACGTTCATGCCACCTATTGTCACTCCCTTGCAATCTTCAATGTGTCTGAAAATCATCTCTGTGTACAGGTTAAATAGACATGGTGACAATACACACCCCTGTCGAACTCCTCGTTTAATCATAACTTCATCCGATAGGCCCTGCTCCATTTTTATAAATGCACGTTGTGTCCAGTATAAGTTCACAATTAGTTTAATGTCTTTGCCATTGACACCAATATCTTGTAAACATTTGATTAACAGTTCATGATTGACTCGGTCCTAGGAAATCGCAAACCCCCCATGCCCATATATGGCATGGGTGTTTGCGATTTCCTAGGAAATCACAAGTGGGGGTTTGCGATTTACAGGGTTTGTGATTTCCTGCTACACCGGTCCCTCATACCATATATGGGTATGGGGGGGTTTGCGATTTCCTAGGAAATCACATATCCCCTCTGGACATCGCAAACCCCCCATGTTTGGCAGTCTTAAAGCAAGAACATGTGGCTGATGTGCTTTGTGCAGGTTTGTTTTGCTTTTAAAATTCCCACAATGTACCATGACACTGTAATTACGAACTGGTCTATTGTAATAATTGTATTTATGTAAACATGATTAAGCCTTATTTATTTTTATATAAGGGGGATCCCTCACAAGATGGGTTAATTGATTATTTTTAATTTCTTGCCTGTCACAGCAAGGGCCATATTCACTGCGATCACTCACAAGAAGGATTTCGGGAACAGGTAAATCTTTGTCAAAGATACTAGTCTATATCATTAAGAAAAGCCAGTACAACTATCTGTATCATTATCCTACATGACACTGATGTGAATAAAGGCCAGGGGACCAGGCTACCATTTTCAGCACATGTGCAGTCAGAATTACAAACTGGACTATCGTAAAGATGTTTTCATTAGGATTAATCCATTTTGATCCCCCTTTGAATCCATTTGATCCCCCCCACATCAAAATCAAACATATAGCTGCCATGCTTGGGGTGATAAATGCTACAAAGCATGGAGGGTTTATGATTTTCTAGGAAATCGCAAACCTCAGAGTGTGCGATATCCAGAGGTTTGCGATTTCCTGATACAGCACAGATTCGTAATTCCAGCCGCTCGGTGCATTGTGAGATGTTCGGCAGCAAAACAAACAAGCGCAAAGCATATGGCAGACTGGGTGCAGCTATGAAAATGTGCTGGTTTCAGCTCATCTCAGCTCGTGTTTGAGACGTAGAATACCATCTAAAAAAAAAAAAATTATATATATATATGTAATAAATTAAGATGTTAATCTTGTATCTAGCATTGCAGTTACATCAATCTAATCAGCACATATTATACTGGTCACTCAGACTAGTGTTAGTGTTAGTACTATAGCCAGAGTCAGTTTTACTTATTTTATTCGTTTTTATTTATATAGGCTATGGTTAATGACATCTGTAAAGCTAGGAAGTAGGTAAGGTTAATCAGACATTGGTTATATATTTGACACAAGTTTCTGTTGACACATTTGACATTTTATTACTTACAACAAGAATTTAAAATGGTGATTTAAACATCAGCCTGTAAAGTGACTTGATTGTTTTGTGGGGAACTGTATCATTCTCAGCTCAAAATGGTCAATTATGGATAGTCTTGTGTTAAGTATATTCATGATATTATTATATTGCATTTGTGAATCCATGTTTATGCTGTATTTCTATTAATTTAGAATAAAATCGACATTTTGCACTGCAAGGTTCGGCAAACTCAATGGCCGCGGACATTTGCTTTGCTCTCGACGCCGTTTTCAGCGCATGCGCAGTCGGAATTACAAACTAGTGTGTTAAGAGCCTGTCACACTACGACGTATGGTGCCGGCGTGTGCGTAACGTATTGAAATAAAATTCAAATCAAAATACGTCACCATTCGCCAAACTTTTCATGCTGCGGGCGGTCCCAGCAACGTATGAAGCGTATGCGGAGCGTATGGCTGGTGTATGGCTACTGTATGCATGGTTCATAGCGACGTATACGTTCATAGCGACGTGTACTCGGCATGCTGAGACATGTTTTGACGGTTGGAGGTGACAGGTCCAGCGTATGAGTAACGTACACCGACGTATCCCTAACGTGCTTCTAACATATGCCGAAGTACCCCTAACGTACACGTAGCGTATGAGGAACGTAAGAGCCACACGTCGACACACATTGAAAATTTTGAACATGCACAAAAATTGTTTCAGAGCCTGGACGCACACCGACGTAAGACAACGTATAACGCCATATCCCGAACATACCCGACGTATGCCCAATGTATACATAACGTATGACGCCATACGCTGATGTGTTGGTCGAAAATCACATACGTTGGCATACGCTAAGGATAAACATCGTAGTGTGACAGCCCTTTTACAGAACATTGTGAGTACGTTATATATGCTAGAGATACGCGGAGGGTGCTGGTTCAACGTACGGCTAATGTGTTCCAACCTCTCCCAACCTACCCCTAACATGTGCATGACGTACGCCGAGCGTACGCCAAGCGTATGAGAAACATATGAGCCATACGGCGACATACGTTGACAATTTTGAACACACACAAACAATTTTTAGCGGCTCGACCTACGCCGACATATGACGACTTATGTCGCCGTATCCCGAGCGTATTCGACGTATGCCCAACGTATACATAACGTATGATGCCGTATACCGACGTGTTGCTAAAAATTCGCATACGTCGGCATATGCTAACGCCATACGTCGTAGTGTGACAACCCTTTTATGCACATTTGTTTGATATATTCTGTGGTACCAGTCGAGTCCAAAGTTGTCTGATAATGAGAGGTGTGGAGTGAGGCTAGTCGATACCGTTCTGGGAGTACTGTAAGATTCCTTCTTTTCATTTTCCTGAAACAATTTAGTGTATTTTATATAGGCCTATCGGAAGAACTGAACAAAAACAGTCTAAGCTAGGGACAGACAGGACGCGTGCGTCACGCGGAAATAGCGAACACACTGGATCAGTCTGGCGCGTGGCAAAAAAAGCTATACATATTTATATGTTACCCGACTCGACTTTACCAGACCTCACACTACCCGACCTCACTCTACCCGACCTCACTCTACCCGACCTCACTCTACCTGACTTCACACTACCCGACCTCACTCTACCGGACCTCACACTAACCAACCTCACTCTACCCGACCTCACTTTACCCGACCTCACTGTACCCGATCTCACTCTACCGGACCTCACTCTACCCGACCTCACTCTACCCGACATCACTTTACCCGACCTCAGTTTACCCGTCCTCACTCTACCCCAACCTCACTGTACATCAATTCCTGTAAAGTCAAGTCGTGTAAAGTCAAGTTGTGTAAAGTCAAGTCTTGTAAAGTCAGGTCGGGTAAATTCAGGTCATGTAAAGTCAAGTTGTGTAAAGTCAAGTTGTGTAAAGTCAAGTTGGGTAAAGTCAAGTCGGGTAAAGTCATGTCGGGTTAAGTCAAGTCGGGTAAAGTCAAGTCGGGTAAAGTCAAGTCAGGTAAAGTCAAGACGGGTAAAGTCAGGTCGGCTAAAGTCAAGTCTACCCGACCTCACTCTACCCGACCTCACTCTACCCGACTTCGCTCTACCCAACCTCACTCTATCCGACCTCAGTTTACACCTGACTCTACCCGACCTCACTCTACCCGACCTCACTCTACCCAACCTCACTCTACCTGATCTCACTCTACCCGACCTCAGTCTACCCGACCTCACTCTACATCAATTCTTGTAAAGTTAAGCTCTGTAAAGTGAAGTCGGGTAAAGTCAGGTCAGGTAAATTAAGGTCGGGTAAAGTCAGGTCGTGTAAAGTCAAGTTGTGTAAAGTCAAGTCGTGTAAAGTCAAATCATGTAAAGTCAAGGCGGGTAAAGTCAAGTCGGGTAAAGTCAGTCGTGTAAAGTCAAGTCGTGTAAAGTCAAGTCGTGTAAAGTCAAGTCACATAAAGTCAAGTCGGGTAAAGTCAGTCGTGTAAAGTCAAGTCGTGTAAAGTCAAGTCATGTAAAGTCAAGTCGTGTAAAGTCAAGTCGTGTAAAGTCAAGTCATGTTAAGTCAAGTCGGGTAAAGTCAAGTCGGGTAAAGTCAAGTCAGGAAAAGTCAAGTCGGGCAAAGTTGGGAAAAGGTAGGCAAAGTCGGGAAAAGTCAGGAAAAGTCGGGCAAAGTTGGGAAAAGTCGGGAAAAGTCGGGAAAGTCGGGCAAAGTCAGTCAAAAGCCAAGCGGCACCACACGTCAAGCATAAAAAATCGCTCCAAAAGTGATCCTATCCTGCCACGCCACGCCCGTGCGAGAACCGCCCACGCCAGTGTGTTCGGCTTCTCTCTATTACATTCGTTTTGATTTTTGCCCCCCGCGCGACGCTTGACGCCCGCACCAGAACCGCGTGACTTAAGCTGAGATTCCTTCTACGCGGTATGCGGCATGCAGCATGCGGCATGCGGTATGCGGTATGCGAATGGGAAGATTCCTTCTACACGGTATGCGGCATGCGGCAGACGGCACATGACTGGCTATATTTAAAAAATAAAAATAAACAAGTCTACTCCATACTGCACTGTATATGGCCTAATATGGCATGTATATCCATGTACCTCTTGGTACTGCACATGGAGGTTCCTACCTTTATAATTACCAAATTATAGATAAGTATTCATATTTTTGTGGCTCTGGTAGCATTTTTACCAACCCGAACCCCCACCACAACCACTACCATATGTTTCCACTCAGCAGCCTTGACAACCCCCCTCCCTGGCCCTTGTCCCGGCTGTCCGTAATTATCAGTCGCCTCCTCCAGCCTTATATCAATGGACAAATGCGACTGATGCCTTTCTATTCACACCCCCGTGTCGCATGCCGCATGCCGGACCGATCGCTACAGGGACCGATCGAGTTGTCGCATTCGCATTCGCATTCGCATACCGCGTGTAAGGGTTGCAGCCCATTGGCTTCAAGGCGTTTCGATTTTTTGCCGCATTCGCATACGCATAACGCATACCGCGTGTAAGGAATCCTAGCTTTACGCGTCCAGTGTGTTCGCAGCTTTAATAAGCCCCTTAAAATACACTTGACTATTTGAAGAAAAAAAGAAGGAAAAAAAAGAAGTTATCCTCTAAAGATTACTCACAACCCTCGAAGGGTCATTTCTGAAGGAAATGTCCTTAAAAAAATGTTATTATTTTCAATAAGAAATAATCATGCCAGAGTAATTTACGAGTCGTGTTACCCGCGTTAAGGTTTAGGCTTAAACTAAATTAAAGACGAATGCCATTACACGAGACCCCTAGTCTAGGGGTGGCTTATTGGAACATCTCAGAATTTGAGCACCATGTATGATGTAGATAAGAGATTCACCTCAACCCACAGTGAATGACGACCATGTCTAAATCCAAGCAAAAACTGCCTCGGTATGAATCAACTATAAACAAACTGTGTAGGTGCGATGTGTAGATCTATATTGGCATAGGCTTGTGGAATTGGGAGCGAATGCAAAGAAGGCAATGCCTATTAATCTACGTGATTTAATCAATTATTCACTCCAAAAGTAACGGTCTGTGATAGATAAGTATTTGAACAATATATTGAGCATATTATATTGCAAAGACAAAGGCATTTAGTTATTTCATAGCCATCCTTTTGGCACCTTATAAAATAGGTTGTTTAGTAGTCCTGTACATGATGTAGGGCTGCAGGAGTAGCTAAGCAATATGGCGCTCAAATTCAGAAAAGTCGGTGGGAGGGGATGTTACTCAATTTTATCAAGGCTACAGCTGCCCCGGCCACAGCTGTGTGTTGGTCATTGTAGTTTCACAGTTTTGCTTAGCTACTTATCCAGGAGTTGTATTTGGTTGATGAAATACTTCGGATTAGGTTCTAATGTAACGCTAAGTACATATTCATTGCTCCTAGGCGTTCAGGATATCCTATGTCTGATGGTTGGGGACTCACACACCTAGGTGCAGGTGGTAAACTGTAGTGTGGTTTCAATACGGGTCATTCCAAGTTCTGCTGGTCGCTCAGAAAGGTCTGAAGCTGAGACCCAATATGTCTGATCGCAGCTTCAGCTTATATTACTTATTAGTTATAATGACGGAAGCTAAGGCTGGTTCCCCTGCTTCACTATCGAACATATACTTTAAACTCATGTTGCATCTATAACCACATATGTGTGATATAGATTACACTTCCGCATGTGTAAATATAAGGTTTGTGTATATATCACAAATATATGATATAGATTGCGCTTCCGTATATATATATAGTACATGTATGCTATAGATTACATTTTCATACATATATGAAAACTTATATAAAATCTAAATACATATACAACCTGAGTGGTAATGCAGGCCGTGGACTCTAGGTGGAGCCAGAAGTGTAATAGGACATAGCAGTCACCTTGTTATTTATGTTCACATGGTGGATTATATAGCATATATATATACGATATATTTGACACTTCTGCAGGCTCTTTGACACCCTTGCCACCGTGAATATGGGCATTAAGCCATCAGAAACTAATCAATCTCTCTCACTTCGCACAGGCTGCATGTACAAATCAGCATGTTACTAGATATATACCATTCGTATGAATGTTTTTGTAAAAGTTAAATTTTACACCTTTTAGTTTATTTAATATTAGAACAACCTTTGAGTATAAAACTTATTTTTTGTCATAACATGTGCGTATCGTTTGCTGGAGAATGTGGTAAGTGATTGAGAACTGGACTAGACAGTAGCTGTACGCCCCACAGTCAAAGAATTTGGGACAAGTGTCAGTCAAGAACATTATCTGGGGATATAGTGAGCTCATCTCAGTGCCATCCATGTTGAGAAGCAGAATTAACAGCATGTCAAGGATATCGTCGCTTGATGTTTCATAGCTGCTCAACTCTTGCACACACAGTTTGAGACTTTGAAGTTTTTTCAGTGGCGTAGTACCCTGCAAGGCCTCCTTCAAGCAGTCTTTGGGAAGACTAAACTTCGCCTTAAATTCCTCCTTTAGCTTTGTGCTATGGCAAACTAGTGATCCTGGTCGAAGTTCTTCTGTTCCTTTTTCCTTGGGGCTTACAATTTGTACCTTTTCATCAAGTTTGCTGCTTTGTGATGTTGTCAATGATTGGCACATCATGGGAACTGTACTTGCTAACTGACAGCTTCCTGTTCCCTGAACACCCACTGGAGCTTCAACTGTCGTATTTGGTAGAAGGCATCTATTGTCACTTATAGATGAAATTAGTCCAGTTTGTGTCAATGTCGTTTGAACATTGCATTTTTCTTTTGCTGCAACAGTGATGACTTCTACACGGGAGTCTGATGTCTCAACTGATTTAGGCTCCAACATGCTTGTAACACTTGATTCTTGAAGACCAAGATCATCAACAGTGAGCTGCGCAGCAAAATTCTCAAGTCGAGTTATGTCAGTCTTCAATGCTTTGTTGTATAGAGCTAGCAGTGGATTTTGTGTGAGACCATAGAAATGATACTCGTACCATAACCATACCTTCATCATGAACTGGTGTGTGTCGTTTCCCAGTGATGTTTGAATCATGGTACAAATTCTCTGAAAATGATCCTGGATTTGAAACTTGAGCGAGTTAATTGTGCAAGTTAGTTGGTTATGGATGAGCATTTCATTAGCATCCTCCTCGTCGTCATTGCTTAGAAAACTATTCTGTTCACTCACAAAATTGGAGTGATTTGTATCTAAGCGATTGCTGCCAGATTGGACACCTTGTAGGGCACATGCCCAGTCTCGAGGAACATACCACTTTGTGCTAGGAAGGTATGCACTCCATCTTTCTCGATTGGTAAGTACCTGACATTCGTCAATGATACTGTTACAGGCCTTGTAATGGCACAGGTTTATTTCGGATTTTGGTTGATGTACTAGATCGGAAACCTGGCCTGCAATGGACATCCATTCTCTTGGTATTTTGCTATCATGGTGAATGTCAGTCGAGCGGGTGCCATGTATCATGTCAATGTCAATCCCATGTGACACCTCGTCAACTTCAAGTTCTTCCAGAGTCGTCTTCAGCGCATGTGCCACGGTGAGCAAGCGGACCTTCTCCTCGATGAGATCTGTTATCTTTTTCTTCACCTCCATTAATGTACGTTCCATTCCCAAGTACACCGCATGGAGTGGCACTAAAGACTGCGACTCCTGTGGTTTGCTGAATAGCTTTACACTGAATAGTCCTTGCGATCTGGTTTTCTTTGTTTCTGCTTCTTTATCACTTAGCAGCATTGCCAGATTTGCTATGGCAGTTTTCAGCTTCTGTTGTTGTTCCATCGTTTGTTGATTGGTGGAAATTGCTTTATCGATACTTGTTTTTGGCTTACTTTCGATGGCTGGCTGATTCCTAAGGTGCACATGATCCAGCGAACTTGCTACTGTTTGCATATTTGAGGTGTCAACTTCAGTCCTGTCTTGCTGCCTAGCAGAACGTTCATCTGTCGTGTTCTGTGATGCTACGTGATTGTTGCTTTGTGCTTCTAGTTCTATTTGATAGTCTTTTAGCAAAAGCTGAGCTAATTCTTTGCTGTAGATCTTATCGGAACTTGAAAGGAAGGAATTTCGCTGTCGCTTCATTGCCTCTTGTATCTGGTACATCTGACAATCCTTATGCAGGATATTTTCATTAATTGATTGGATATATTTCTCCCCATCGGCTTGAGCCAACTTCAGCTTTAAAATGTCGTATGTTGTAAAACTAATGACTGGAAGGACATGACAATGCAAAATTCGCATTATTTCACAATTAAACTTATTCCTGTTTATCTTCAGGCATGTCAACTGTGCAATCGATAACTCTATTTCATAAAACATGTCATCTAAGTTTGTCTCAGCTATGCACTCACTTTCTGCAAACAATGTCTGTAATGTCTTGTCAGCGGACTTGCTTTGGCAGTTGTTGTAGTATCTACCGTAATGGCTGCTCTGTCGAATGCTTCTGCAACAACTACGCCGCATTTCACCGCCATTGGATTTCGTCAGTGCACCGTCCGTCTTCCACCTGATTTCATGTTTGGTACAGTCAATGTAGACTGTGTCGACCACCGTGACTTTGAACCATATGGCAGGCTCTATATCCAAGGGGATGCAGTCGCTGCAGTCAGTTTGCTGAGAGCGAGGGGTAGTGGTAGAGGACGGCCGGTGATCTACTATCGTGGGAAGATGTCCTCGTTTTAATACCACTTGAATTTGCTCAAGATCTTTGTTATTTGTCTTGATGAGCAATTCCATGATTATTAAAAGCGTTAAGGATCCGGTCTGATGACAGGGTCCATACTCATGCCGCAACCACCCAAGTCTGAAAACAGAACAAAAAAATGTTAACCGGTTTAAAAAATGGGGCGGGGGGAAGGAATGCCTCTTAAAAAAACAAAAACACAAAAAACATTTATATAGCACCCGATCCAGCAAGCCGTTCTCAGGCGCTTTACATAACAAACAAATATACAGGAAAATTAATTTCACCTAGGTAAAAGCAGATTTAAACAAATGTGTCTTAAGACCTTTTTTAAAAGCACCAACAGATTTACAATCTGTCATATATCCTGGCAGAGCATTCCACAGTCTTGGGGCAGCAATACTAAAAGCACGATCCCCAAAGCCTTTGAGTCTGCTACGAGGAACTGCTAACTGGCTGGAGACTGTGGAGCGTAGTGTTCGAACATTTGTTATCTCCTGGAGCATATCTCTCATATATTCTGGAGCCTGATTATGCAAGGCACGATATACAAGAAGCAGCACCTTGAAATCAATTCTCTTCTCCACAGGGAGCCAGTGTAATGATTTCAGCACAGGAGTGATGTGATAAAATTTCTTTGTACCCGTCAACAACTTGGCAGCCGCATTCCGTATACATTGCAGTTTTGAGATACTTGACAGCGGCAGACCATACAAGAGAGCATTACAATAATCCAGGCGTGAACCAATGAAAGCATGAGTAACCTTCTCTAACGAGTCATGTGTCAGGACATCCTTGATGGATCTGAGATGTCTCAGTTGCATAAATGATGCCCTACACACCGTCCTGATGTGATTAGACATATCAGGATTATTGTCAAAGATCACACCAAGGTTACGGGCTGAATTATCTTTACACATTAAAGTGCCCAAGAATCATCATGGCCGGTGCTACAACATAACTTGAAGATAAAATGTTTTCAGTTACATATTTAAGGGTCATATTTGTCAAAAACTGAAATGTTCCCATTTTGGATAATCGTCCATATATAACTGGTGTTTTCCCGAGGTACTAGCCTCGGATAGTCATGGGTCTGGGAGAAGGAAGCACATCCAGATCCAGCAATCTTTTACGTACCTTTTAGGATAAAAAATGATTTAACTCTATATGGATACTTATTGTGTTTTCGATTTGGTTCTAGCAAAAATGATAGTCGTGGTAGGGTAGGGTGGGTGGACTTGACCCACGACTAGGGGGTGGGCCCTGACCCACGACTATCCAAGGCTAGTACCTCGGGAAAACACCAGTTATCCATCATCTGTACCCAGGTAAGATTCGCATAACTATACTATTTTACCTCGGTACTAGGCCTCTGGCTACTCGTAGCCCAGGGATAATTTTATGTAATCTCATTTTTTATCCTTTTATGTTGTAGAAATAGTATGTATCTATGAGTACATGAATTTAATGTTTTTTTCTCATCTGTTTCGAGTTGGTGAGTAGGCATGTCGCCATGCCACTTGACTTTTCCAGTCGTTTGTTATAATGTTTCGCAAACGATCTAGCCGTCTTCCACCCAGCGTGTGCAAGAATTCTCTTAACTGAGATTCCTAATTGTCTTGTCTTGGAGACCATGGCTCCACACATTGAGTGAGATGCATAGCGTCCGGTGTTGACTCCTGCTTGTTTAAGCACCTTGATAGTCCACCTTGCGAGAGTGTCTCTCGAGATAGCTTCATGTGTCCTTATGTGAAATATAAGCATTTTATGTATATAGATTGGCGGTTCTGCCTTTTATTATTTATTATTATTATTATTTATTTATTCGCTTCTATGATATACGATTTGCTCTGGGTCTGATGGTGCCACCGTCACTTCCGGTGCCGAGCCGGCCCAAATCACCATTCGCTTGAACCAATTTTAGCTTGCTGACGTGTGTTGTCTACAACCAGGCCACAGTCCGATCTCCAACTCTATGCAGCTTACCGGTTATGCCGATTGAGTATTGCAGTAGTTGTGCGTTCTATCATAAAGAAGTTGATAAGCTCATCTGCGCAACTATCGTGGATAGCAGCCCAGTTAAATGGAAAACACGGAGTGGGGATAGAGCCAAGGCGATTCTGGAGGTAAAACCGGCGGAAAGTGACACCTCTAACTCAGATCTTGACATTTCGACGCTATCGCTATCAGAGAAGAAGAAATTAGCGAAAAAAGAAATTGGAGAACTTGAGCTGGAGGATGAGTTGGCCGCTTTGTGGGCGAAGAGGGTGAAGTTGAAGCGCGCACGGGCCCTTAGAGCGGGCGACTCGCAACCGGTCATGGGGAGGCGTTAGGAGCACGCCAAACCGCGCGAGCCGTCACGGGACGACAACCCTGATGCATCAGATTATGACACCGGGGCTTCAGCTCGCGAAAGGAAGCCAAGAGAATGGAGAAGACACCGAAGGAGATCCCGCTCATCCAGCTCATCCAGCCATAGCGCCTCCAGCCGATGCAAACGTAAGTGGACATTAAAGAAATTTATTAGCGAAGAAAAAGACTTGCGGAAAACTAATTGCTATGAGCTTATAGACGCTATGGCGGAGTGGGTCCTGAACATGGACGACATGTCAATTGAGGACTATCAGGCCATGTTTGAACACATTAGCTTCCTGACAGAACATGCAAAGTATAACGAGTTTAATGACAAAGCTCACGTTAATTATGATCTGGCCATCAGGAAGCTTGCCCTAAAACAAGGCTTTGCAGCGTTTGGCATGGCTAACCAGAGGCTGAGTGTTCAGAGGGAGCGTCCGGCAGAGGGGGCATCCGGCAGAGGTGGCGGTGTACGAAAGCAGGAAAGAGAGCTTGCTACGCTTGGAACAGCGAGTTAGGCTGTCCTCGTTCTGAGCACGAGTGCCGTTTTGGACACGTTTGCTCAACCTGCAACTCAAAAGGCCATGAAAAACACAAGCGCAAAGAGTGATGAGCATGGGTCGGTGTCAGAGGCAATCAGCCAGGAAGGGGAGAATTGTTGTGTGACATTGTTGATTGTTCTAATTACAGGTCTAATACTAATGTGCATTATAAGTTGGCTGGTACCAGTGATTTTGTTGAACGCCCCACTCTGTCTTGTTTCACTGCCTGTGATACTCAATTATATGATGTTGCTGATGTGGACCCCCTAGCTGCATCTGACACCAGTAGCATACAGCAAGTGTGAGAGAACTGTCTTGCAGGATGATTGTTCAGGTTTGATTGTTGAAAAGAAAGAGGCGGGAGGACAACGGTGCACTAGTTTCGTTAAATCGGAGTGCGGTCTGGACAGTGATGCGACTAATACCTATATTGGAACCACTGATAATGTTGAATGTCCCCCTGTTTTACCTGCCATTGATTCTGTCAGAAAATTGCATGCTATAACCAATGTTGATTGTCTCGTTGCGCCTCAGGGCAATGATAACAAAATTAATTGTGCAAATACAATCTTTGCAGGTGATTGTGCCCACTTCTTGAGTCTTGATAACCATGTTTCAGCACCCAACAAATTGATCTTTGAAGGTGATTGGGGGGTGGGGTGGCCTCAAGTGGTTTAGACGTAGGTTTAACCAATAGCATAGCTAGTACAGGTCAAGTTAGTAATTCGCGAGAGGATATGACCTTTGTAGGCGATCAAACTAACGGGGGCCCAAAGTATGAGGCTATCCAATGAAGGGATAGTTATGTAAGCGCCACAGCCGGTCGTGCCGCGGGGCTGATCACGTGGTTGGGGTTGACTCAGGATACCTGATTCAGGATACTGACATAATAAGTGTTAGATCAGCTGGCGGTAACTTAGACGTAACAATGACAGAACGCCTATCTGGGGAGGTCGCAAGCTTTACGGTGACTGACTGATAGCTGTGCCATTATGTCTACAAAATTGGGGGTAGGGGAGTCAGCTCAAACCTTGTCGATTTATTTCGGAATGCTTTCAGCGGGGGGATGAGGACCCCCAACTGGCCTACATATTCTCTGGCATTGTATTCGGCTTTAGGGCAATAGACCCCAACTTTGATATGACTTATGATAGCGTAAGGAGCAAATGGGGAACGACATGGAAGAGAGATATCATTGACAGGAAACTCAGGGATGAGATTGCAGATGGTAGCATCTCAGTCGTTGAGACCAAGCCACAGTGCGTCCATGGGATTTTTTTTGTCCCTAATGACGACGGTGGCGGGAGAGCTGTGGTCGATTCTAGCAAGCCAGATAATATTTCTGTAAACAATGCGACTAGCACCATATGCAGTAAATTCACTTACCAGGGCGTTGATGATGTGGTCGATATATTAGAGGTCGGGGAATGTTTGGCTTCGATAGACATAAAGGACGCCTACAGGGCTGTCACCATTCACCCCTCAAACTGGTTCAAGCAGGGGATCCGTTGGCATTTTCCCAGGGATGACCATGACACTTATATGGTAGACAATAGGTTATGCATGGGCCTATCGTCGAGTCCGTATATATTTAACCAGATATAAGATTTTGTAGTCTGGTGTGCTCAATGAGAAGGGGTTGAATGTATTTAGACGATTTCTGTATCATAGGCCGGACTCGTGATGACACCATGAGAAATCAGGACACAGTTAAAAACATCATAAGACGCCTAAGCTTCTATATCAATTATAAAAAATTGATAACCGTACTACAAATGAGGTTTTTGGGCATCTACATTGATTCCTCTAATTTAGAACTTAGCCTACCTGAAGATAAGCTAGTCAAACTTAAGAAGATTTTAGCATGGTTCCTAAATAGGCGGAAGGCCACCAAAAAACAGTTGGAGAGCCTTGGTGGACTATTAGCCCATTGTGCAAAAGTTATACGGAGCGGTCGTACCTTCTGCCGCAGGATGTACAACCTCATGGCTACTGTCAAGAGGCCTTACTACAAGGTGTGCCTGTCTGGGAGCTTCAGGGAAGATGTTACCTGGTGGGAGAAATTCTGTGAACAATTTAACGGGAAAGCAGTCATGATAGGGAAATTTTCTCCCATATTGGCCGTATACAGTGACTCATCAAATTGGGGCTTTGGGGCCATACAGATGAACCACTGGCTGGTTGGTTCTTTCAATGTGACAGACGATGCACCTCTATCTGCCTATGCTGGCCACCATCACAGTAATCCTGAGAAGGGCTTCAACGAATCCCATATTAACATAAAGGAGATGTGGGCTGTGTTCGCCGCAGCTGTGAGATGGTCGGGCGGTTGGCGTGACTGGTCTGTCATTTTTATCACAGACAGCGCAGTTGTTCAGGCCGCTCTGAATTCAGGTCGCTCGAGATCACCAGAAATTATGCACCTCATTCGGAAACTATTCTGGATGTCAGTCGAACACAACTTTGTGTTTGTCTCAACGTACATAAACACAAAGATAAACATCACCTGTGATGCCCTGAGGTGCCTAGACAGGCTAGACAGCGCAGATAGAATAATTAATGTTGATAAGATGGGGGCTATGTGTTGCAACCACGTGTTTAAGACACCCCTTTCAGTCTATTCCAGGGAGGGAGGACCTGCTGAGGGAGCAGCGGATTTTTTAGGCTGGGTACTATTCGAACAACTCCTGGGCAACAAGGGGCGCCCAGATCACGTGGTATTTCGAGTTTGTCGATAAGTTTGCGGCTGGACGCTCGCCGTTTCCATGCTCACCTGAGACGGTAGCACTTTATGCGACCGGGCTCCCTAGGACAGTAACTTACCGATCCATCCTGAATTACTTGAGTGCCTTGAGTTTCTTTCTCCGTCAAAACTCACAACCTCCAATAACGTACGATTCATACATGATCGCTGCTACACTTAAGGGGATAAGTCATGTGTGCTGGAGGGCGGCAGTTCTCTGCTCATTTAGAGCACTATTGAGGAAAGCTCAAGTCACCGAATATGATGCTACTCTATGTCAGGGAGATTTTTAATTCTTTCAATGCGGTATGATCATTAAGGTAACCAAGTCTAAGACTTCAATTTTGGGAAAAGGTGCTTCAGATCTCAGTCGCGGGATCTCCCAGGAGCGGTCTCTGTGCGGTCTACTGGACCGAGTTACATTTCGCACAGCTTCCTGCACTCCCTTCGGTTTTGGCATTCCGGTTACCCTCCCCGGGTTGCCGCTCTAGACCTATGACATACAAAACTTATCAGGAGAACCTAAAAAAATGTTGCCAGTAGGGCGGGTCTCGGAGACCAGGATTTCTCCTCCCACTCCCTTCGTCGGGGCTGATGCATGTACCTTGCGATGTGCGGTGCCACGATTGAGGAGCTCCGGGCGAGGGGGGATTGGTCAAACAATACGATTTTTGATTACCTAAAATCACCGCTGCAGGTCCGGATTGTCAATGACATTAGGGTGGTGACGGCACTCGCCTCAGGGGACCTAGGGGGGCCTGATGTCTAGTGTGTTGGCAAGGCCTGTGGGCAGGCCGGTTGATTTTTTTGCTCGGCCATAGGCCCTGAACAAATAAATGAGGGTTCCACCCCATTAGTAGTTGTCTGGAATTTCTGATTCCGCGTGCCTTGGATATGTAAGCCCTAATGGCCGAAACTACACATATCCGTTCATCCTCCGGAAAACTAGTAATGTGTACTGTGGACAATTGGTCCCCTGTATGATTTGATTTAAGTAATGTCTGTAAATCAAATGTAGCTTCTTCTTTATCTATTTCTAGTCCATCTAGTGAAAGTGCCACAATGGTTTGGCCTCTGTGTGCTGTAATTAGAAATAATAAGACTACTAATTTAAATCCTAGGTCTTTCATTGACAAATGTTTGTTGCTAGGCCATGACTTGAATAGTTTGAATACTATTGCTACATTCCAAAACCTATTATATTTAGGTTTGGGAGGGTTTCTTTCGTACACCGATCTAATAAACCATCTATTTGTCCATCTATTCTTGGTAGAATAATGGATATGGCACATCTCGCTGCGTTAATAGCACCGAATCCTAGTCCTTCGTCTTCTAATATTCTTAGAAATCGTAACACTTGAGCTGTTGTAAATTTTAATGGTTTGACTCCTTTGAGAAGGCAATGAAGGCCCCATTTTTTTAAATAACTTGTGTATATTTTAACTTTTCTCCAGGCATGTGATATGAGTCTTTCTTTTGTTATTTTCTCTAATCCGAATTGTTCCAAATGTTTTCTTAGAAAAAGAATGCCAAAAGGTGTGTTGTTGACACGTCTCCATGGACTGTTAGTGGGCCTTGATGTTGAAGGTTGTTACTTTCCCTTGGGAAGCTCATCAAGTCTTTTGCTGCTGATATTATTGCCGCTAACCATGGTTGTGCTTCCAATGCTGGTACTATAAGTACTGCATGGGTGTAATCCATCTTGATCTTCCTGGCCACTCTACTGTGAGTATTCTGAATGGGGGAAATATGTAATAGAATATATATAAATGCGTCTATTCTCCAGCCTTCTGGCTCTGGATGCCAAGACACATATTTTTGTAACTTTTTGTTGTTGCGTGATGCAAAGAGATCAATGTCTGGCTTGCCCCATTTGTAACAAATAATGTTGAAAATGTTGCGGTTCAATGACCATTCTAAATGGTCATGGAAGTGTCAGCTTTTCCTGTCAGCCAAAGTGTATTGGCTTCCTGGAATATGTCCTACTTTTAGCCATATTTCGTTTTTCTCTGCCCAACCCCAAATAAGTTTTGACAGGTTGTTACATGGTTTGGAGCGAGTCCCTCCCATATTACGAATGTAACCCATAGCTGTCGTGTTATCTGTTAGAACTCTTACATGATTTTTAGGAATGTGAACCAGACTGCGGAGTCCTAGGTAAATGGCTCTAAGCTCTAGTACATTAATCTGGTCGGAGATTTCATCTTCCATCCATCTGCCACATGTTGTCTGTTGGTCTCTATGGGCCCCCCCAGCCTTCCAAGGAAGCATCTGTTGTGACAGGAGTGTTAGGCTCTCCCATCCTAATCGGGTTGGGTGAGTTGTTTATGTGTGAAAGACACCAAATTATATCGTTTTGGCCTTGTGGCAAAATTGTCATAGGCCGCTCAAAATTTCTGTGTGTGCGAGCCAGTTGCCAAGTTTTTATCTATCTCTAACGATTTGATATGGGCCTGGCCATATAAGATAGCTGGTGCGTAAGCTATCATTATTCTTATCAAGACTGCGACTTGTTGTATTTTTGGTTTGTTCAATTGTAATAATTGGTTTGCTGTTGGTGTAAATTTATCTACTTTTTGTTCTATTAACGAAATTGTCATTTTTATGGTATCAATAAAGAAACCCAGAAATTTGAGTTTGTTTGTTGGCATTAGTACTGATTTAGTTTCATCTATGTAGAAACCTAAATTTGTAAATGTTTTACATAATTTATCTACTGCTGCTTGGCATTGAATGAATCCTCACTGTATGGGAACGTGATATGTCCTCTCCTAGCCATAAGCGAAAAAATTGGTTTGAGAAACCTTGTGAAAATGTGTGGAAAGCAGGCCAGTCCATTCGGCATACATGTGAACTCATAAAGTTCCCCGTTCCAACAGAATCTTAAAAACTTTCGATCATGTTTATAGATGGGCACTGTGTAGTATGCATCTTTAAGGTCAATGCTGGCTAGTCAAGCGCCTTGCGTGACTAAGTCTCTCGCTGTTTCTAACAAAAACATTTTAAAGTGTTTGTATTCTACAAATTTGTTAAATAAGGTTCAGTCTACAATTAGTCTAACATCCCCATTTGGTTTAGGTCTTAAGAAGATATTCGAGATAAATTCCCCAGCAACGTGTAGTGCTTGTTCTATAATGCCCTTTTCGCAAAGCTTTAGGACTTGAGTGTTTAATGCTTCACGTTCTGAACCGTGAAACCGATATGGAAATGGTATTCTATTTTGAATAGGTTCTTCTATTAATGGAATCCTTACACCTTCTGCTAGGCTAAGGATATTTAAGTTATCTGTAACTTTATTCCATTCCGAAAGACAATTATTGAGGTTACTGGCTTGAAAGGTATTGTTTACTGTTTCGGTTTCGGTTGCTATTGTTTGAGTCGCGACTTCTATTTGTTCCCTGGGCAGGCGACTGGCTTCTGAGCGTTGAACTCCCTCTTGAAGGGCCTGTTCCCGTCTTTTCAGCTGAACAACTGCCTCTGGTCCCTTCCTCTGGCTTGGAAGCTGAAGTTGGATCCGAACCGGCCTCCTCGTTGGCCGGTTCTTCGGTTGCGAAAATCCTGCCGCAGTTTCTTGAAGCGGTTGGAGTTGCCATCAGCCGATTTCTTTTTGTCGGTTTCCATTTGTTTTCCACTCTTGGAGCTGGTCTCTACTTGTTTGAACAAGTATTGCAGTTGTGCGCCGAACATCTTGCCCGTATCTAGCAGCTTGCCCTTAATAGGCTTCAGTGCTAGGAATAGGGTGTATTCCTTTCCATCATTGTCCGTGATCTTTTTGGACCACGCCACCTCTTTCCCAGCGTCTGCAGACCGCTTTGAAGATGTTTTCGAAGCGTCTATCGGAGAGGAAGTTTCTGGTTGCCGTTAGTAACACAATTCCTCTCTTCATATTGTCACAGCATGACGAGAAGTTATTCTGTGCCATCATCCTGTTGGCGTTGGGCAAGATAGCTGTAAGAGCCGAGAGTACCCCCTTGTGGACAGTGTAGAGAGACGTCTCAAAGTTTTTTCTCTCCTCACTGAGTTTGACTTCAGGGTCCATCTCTTTGATGGCGTATTCCAGAATTCCTTTAATTCCTGTGAATTTCTCCACCATCTTGATTATGACCTCTGCTGGTTTGAAGGTGTTAAAGTGGCCTTGGATGGTCTTCCTCATGAATATCATTATGTGTACTTTCTTACGTCTAAGCACCTTACACCTTTTCGTTTTTTCCCACACGATTTAGCGTGTTTGCCGGAGTTGCTTAGTGTTGGAGTCTGAACTCCTCGTCGATGAGTCTGACGACGAGTCCGAAGAGGAGGATTTGTGTTTCCTCATCTTAAACTTTTTCTTCATTTTTTTCATGAGGGGCTTCTTTTTACGCGCTCTTGTATACTCGTCTCCTTCTGACAAATTATTCTTTTTGTGTTTGTGCTTGCAGGCAGACACAAATATCTCCTCCTCTGAGTCGTCTTCACTTGAGGCCTGATCCTCGGAATAGTCCTCCCATTCCGACTCATCGGAGTCTTGAGGTACCTTGCTTCGCCTTTTCTTTGACGTACCCGCTCTAGATGGTAACATTTCCTCCATTTTCTGTTGCACTAGCCTCGCAACCTGTTAGTCTAGGTCACTGTCAGCGGGGTCGGGACCGGTTTCGTACTCCCCTGGCTCCTCAGAATCCCTTTGTTCTGGAGAGGGCGACTTTTGTACCTGCACAGGCGGTTTGATGTCTTCATCCGCACTGAGTGTGTGAGTTGCCTCTGCCTCACTCCGATTCGTAGCCCTGGCTCCGAGACTGTTAGTAAAAAGAAGAATGATTAGGCATTGTCTTAGGCGAAATAGCACACTGATAATTAGGGTATAAATACAGTAGGTGTGTATTTTATGGTGTTAAATCAAAGTTTAACGCAGGCGTATGCCTAACAGACAGTCGCAGGATAGCGGTATGGGTAACCAACCGTTCCTAACGAGGGGTAGGGACCAGTGTAGTGGTGCCCTCCCACACTTTAAGTAGGTACCGGCAGCGCCCATTAAAAGTCCAGGAATGGTGTTTTTTCATCAATATTCACATGCTTGTAACTATTTCTCTATGTATATGATTTAGATGAAATTACATAACCTAGAACATCAACATATGTTCTATCAGATGGTGTTGTTGAATAGAATATATAGTAAGTTGGTATTTAAGTAAACTCCATTTGTATGATGAGTGTATTTTGTGAATATTCCTTCATTACCAATGTAAATGAAAATGACTGTGAAAACAAGGTATTTTTAATGGGCTCGCGCTTCCTTGCACTACCTCCGAGAAAGTCGTGGATGATACCGGAAGAAGCGCAATGACCTCAGCTTTAGCGAGGGTGGAATAGCCGAACGGTTAAACATATATCGTTTGCCCTAGGTCAAAAAGGTCAATCAGGTCAAATTCTGCAATTTAAATAATTTTGAAAGTTTAAAGCCCATCTACTGAATTGAAAAATATTTTAAACCTAATAAGTTTTGGTATGTATAGATAGACAATTTGATTCCCTTTCCAATAATACCAATCTTAGTATAGTGCTAGTTAGTGCAAGGAGTCGCAGACAGAATATTGACACCAACCTGTTTGGGTCTTTGCTGACCACACTAGTTTCACAATGGTGACACCCATGTAGAAACATGTACATGACGTTGATCTCTTTTGAGATATATCAGAGAATATATAATCTAATAGTGGGCCAAAATTGGGGAAGATCCAACCATTTCTCTAGCCACAGTGAATATTTAAAGATTTTTTTAAATCAATATTTTTGGGTGCAGACACTTTTAATTTGTATTTGCCATCAAAATGCAGATTTTGATATTATTAGCTAAACTATTGTCATAGCCAATATCCATTAGTTCCATATACCATGTCTCAACAATTTGAAGAAGATCCACCTATTGGATGAGCCACAGTGAGTGTTCAAAGCTTGATGAACAAATCTTTATTTTCTATTTTGTACACTTTTCTTTTGTAAGTGCAATCAAAATGCACTTTTTGTATTTCTAGACAGAATATTAATATGATGCCATGTATTACCTCCAGATAATGTGCACTGTCAATTTATAGGAAGTTTAACCAATTGGTTAAGCTACAATGAGCATTTAAAAATTCATCAAATTGATATATTTGGTTTTCCGACAATTTGTCTTTATATGTTCAATCAAAATTCAATATTTTCTATATATTTGGATATAATATTGATATCAATCATATCTATTAGTCTCAGTGATTGGTTACTCTAATACTGTGCCAAATATGAGGAAGTTTCAAAAGGTTGTTTTGCTGCAATGAGCTTTCAAAGATTGAAATGTTGAACAAAATTTACTTATAGATGCTGTTTACATGCAAACAATTACACTTTATGACATTTTAGGATGCAAATATCTTTTGATTCTCTGCAGCTAGAGCTCTGAAAAAAAAGAAGCTATTACAATGTTATGAATATATGAACTAGTTACCATTCATTCAGTCTTGTTACAGTCAGTTTTCAAAGAAAATACCATGCTTGGAAAATGACTATTTGCCAAATCAGAATGCTTTTTTTGTTACAAATTGCACTTTTTGACATTGCCATCTCAAAAATCTGCTTGACTAATTGATTTAGTAATTGACAATTTAATTTCCTTTATATATGTAGAATGGAAATTGGTTAGCAGAACTCCCCTCACATCATTCCCCTTGTTATTAAATTTGGTCAAAGTTCCACTTTTAATTCAAAATTACATTTTATATATTTAATCTTAAAGAATTATTATCTCAAGAACAATACCATTTATAACCTAACTGTTTTTGAATTTAGGCTTGTAATTTCAACGTCTACAGGATGGAATAAAAATATTGCACCCAATGCAGATTTTTAAATTTCGCTGCCTGTACCTACTTTAAGTACCTATAAACTTCTCCCACCTGTGGATTTTTCGCCAACAAGTTGGAAGAAAATATTATAGGACTCGGAGGTACGCCTTAACGAGAATCAAAACAGGGGGAATCTTAACGAGACCCAGGGAATGAATCCCCAACGATATAACTGGCTCCTGTCAAACATCTCTCCATTCGGCAAGGGGTGGCTTAATTAATAACCGAACAATGGAAGCATTGTTCTTTCGATCATGCCAATAACGATCGAAACTAAGCTGTAAAACAGTAATATCTTATCGAAAAGTTTCAAAAAACGTTGTACGTGAATACTAACATGAACTAAACCAACGTATCGAGTTTGAAAGATACTAACCTGTTTGGTTTTATAGTAAATGTAGAAAAACTGCCGAGCTGCTTACAACACGTCCTGCTGTGATCTGATTATGCTGGACCCGAATCTGCTTCCTTCTCCCTGGGCTATGAGTAGCCAGAGGCATAGTACCGAGGTAAAAAATATAAGGTGTATTAAGAATTATGCGAATATAGGTAGGCGTAAAATACATTATGCCCATTTGAATATGTTAACCAATGTTATTACGAAATGGTCTATTGATTCACTGGCACTATACCGCCTTGCTGCGAGCCTGCTCCGGCGGTACTTCGGTCCTGCGTTGGCCTATATACGCCGTCGGAGCGCCTGACTCGCCCCACTCGCTTGTTTTTTATTTATTCTCCCTGGGCTATGAGTAGCCAGAGGCATAGTACCGAGATAAAAAAAATATTGGTATATACATATATATATTTATATATATAAATGTACACATAATGCGCATATCGGTGGCTGTGTAAATAGGCTATCTAATCTATTATGTTAGTATAAACAATGTAGATTAGCCGTATCATTTTAGTGTAGGTCTACATCCTATTGCCTGGTCGCACCGATATGTTACTAGTATCGCATTTATTGCAATTTAGTCATTGATTTTTTAATTTTAAAAGGGGAAGTTCATATTAAAGTGGCATCGGCCGAAGATTTTGAGTTTCTGCCAGATTCTTTTTAGATTGCCTTACTTTGGTATCTTTAATTATATTTGGTAACTTTGGAGATATTTGAACTGTGTTGAAGTAAAACCACGTTCTTCTCTTATTAACGTTTGTGTACGCGTCCAAATACTGGACCATATGCTTCAGTGTTATGTGTGGTCTACTCTAATGTATGGGGCTGAGACATGGACAATCTCTAAGAAAATGTACAAACGTTTAGCAGCATTTGAGATGTGGACTTATCGAAGGATGATGAAAATATCATGGACAAAGAAGATCACCAACAAAGAAGTTCTCAGAAAAATTAAAAATAAGAAAAGCTTGTTTGCCACTATACAGACAAAGAAACTTATTTATTTTGGCCACATCATTCGTCAGAGTTCAATATACCGTACATTGTTGGAAGGGAAGGTGAATGGCAGCAGAGGGAGAGGAGACCAAGAACATCATGGTTTACAAATATTTCACAGTGGACAGGCTTGAATTATTCACAGTCTATCAGAACAGCACAACATCGGGACAAGTGGAGAACCATTGCATCCAACCCTCGACTAGAGGATGGAACTATTGATTGATTGATGCTTCAGTAGTAGCTTCTATTAAAGTGATTTAAGCTTTAAGTTAAAGTTGCATAGTCCAGTGATTTAGAATTTCTGTCATTCTTTAGATAAAGATGTTAAGTTGGTCGGTATAATTTACCTTTCTTTAGTTTGAAGTAACTTCGGTTTATACTTGTTAACTTAGGACTTATTTGATGTATAAACATGCTAAATTAATTTAGGCGTACTTGTCAAAACCCCAGTACTCAGCAGTAGCAGGTTTGATTAAATTGACTTAGTATTCCCATCTATGCAGCAAGAAATGCTGAAGAAGTTCACCAATATCAATTATTGGGTATGTATAATCAAATGTAAGTGAGTGTTTTGGTTTCGAACATTTTGTTTGTTTTTTTGGTGGTAAATATGTTTATTCTGCTGAATAAGTCTTTTGTCAGTGCCGAAGCACTGGTCTTCCAGCCATTTTTCAATTCAGGGTTATTTACACAAAAGGTATATAGAATAAGGGAATACTTGATTCGTTCATCGGCCTATGCAGCTTTAAGTGCTTAAAGGAACCCGGTATTAGCCACAGGGATGACAACTGTACTCTGCCAAATGGTCTCCAGCACATTTTGCATAGTTTTTTCTGTTTATATAACCAAATATGTGCATTGAGAGTGTCAGGGTCGTGAAATGCAATATGTGCATAGCCAAATGCTCTCCAGCACAGCTTTCCATGAATGCTTTATTTAGATAACCAAATATGTGTTTTGAGAGTAATACTAATGCTAATAGAGGAAGAGCACCGGATTCGGCGTGCTTGGCCGGTAGATGGTTGGATGGGAGTGGACAGAAACAGGCGGAGAGAGAGAGAGAGTCGTCTTGTGGAGTTATTTGAACACTGCAACAAACATCAACCATCACTAACAATAATCACAAGTGGAATTTAAATCAGCTGTATCCAGCATTCAGAATCAGACTGCATGTGCTAAGTAGGAAGCAATACACACATATTATAGGCTCAGTCTGTAATTTAGTGGCAATGTACTGGTTCTCTACTTTGTGTGTAGGGGTTCGAATCCAAGGGGCATTTTATTTTTACATGATTTTGATTTATTTAACGAAATTATGATTAGATTTTCTTTCCCTATCCGTGTTTCTGCTTTATCATTGCAGGAAAATTACTTACGTTGGCTCGCCAACAGACATTGACATTGTGGTAGAAAAAAGTTACATTAGTTGCTTGTTTATTAGTTGGGGCTTTACGTCCTAGCAACATCCAAGGATATCAGGATGGCGTTACATTAGGCAATATATAACTTATAAGTTGTATGTACTACCCTCTGACTAATGTTCAGTAGAACCTTCCAATATCTCTCTGGATCGTATTTTTCAGAATGTAGTTCATGCATTCAGGAAGGAATATTTGATTTAATTAAAAATATTTGCTAGCAAAATTGGCTTGCATGATTTCTCAGCAATGATACATGAAACACATAGAGGGGAACAAACCTAAGCATTTAAAAACAACTGAATTCTGTCAAACACTACAGATATTAGAACCCCCTAAGTACAGGGTAAGGAACCAGTATCTTTTTTTTGTTTTTTGTTGTAAATATAGTTTATTCATTGATTAAAGTCTTTTGTCAGCGCTGTGGCACTGGTCTTCCAGTCATGTGACAATACAGTTATTTACAATATATGCATATGTAGTCTGATATTGTCATCAGCAGCTAGCCCAAATCAGCTGAAATAACAATATCAAACATTCAATGGTATAGTTTGACAATTCACATATATAAATAGCAGTTATATGTTGTATTCATACACACTTGATACATACATGTATTAGACCTTTACATTACGGAGTGGTTAGGTGCATAGTTTCCCTTCATAGGTTTGTATGCCTACTATGTTGTGAATTGCAAAACTATCATGTTGTTGGAGTTCACATTTTGAGATGGAGTGTTAGTAGAATGGTTTGTTTATTCTGTTAGATAGAGTGTGGTTAGCTTGTAGGGTTATGCTTAAAAGGTTAATACCTCGGGTGTGGTTTTTGACTACATGAAGTAGTTTGAGTAAGTAGGTTGTTAGTAATGATGGGATAAACAATGCTTGGAGGATTGTACGTTTCAGTCCTTTAGTAGTCTAGTACATACTTTATTAGTGTCTATGTTTATACAAAGACCCTATAATCTTACTGCTAGACTACAGAATCAGACACCCATATCTGATATGATACAGATAGTAATCTGACGTCATTCGCTTCCACATTGTATGTAGGCCTACAAACAGTCTACACTAGATGCTGTTACGAAATAATGTTAATCTGACCGGGAACTACGCCAGTTGCTGCTTGGTTGGTTGGTTGTTGGAGTTTACGTCGTGGCAAGATCTAAGGTCATATCAGGATGGGTGCCGACTTGTGACAGTGCACATTCATGGTGACTTTATAGTGCTGCCCCCCCCAGGCCACCAGCACCATGCCCTGCTATCCCACTCAGTCACATTATTCTGACACTGAACTAACCAGTTTGCTTTATCCTAATAATGCCGAGTGCTTGGCTAGGAAGTGACAAGTATACATTTTAAAGTTATTGGTTTGACTCGACCAGGGTTCAAACCCGTGGATTCGAATCCCACTCTCTACCAAAACGGGAGACGGATTCTCAACTCATTCTGGTCGTTCCTGCTAGGGAACAAAGTTAATTCTGATTAGTAAAAATGGTTCCACAAGCATACAAACCATAAGTTGGGGAGGGGGGGGGGGATCAGGCGTTGTTAGGCTTCCCTACCAGTACACTTTCTAAAACCTCTAAAAAATATCGGTCAAATTAAGCAGGTTTTCAACCCACAAGTCTTGACATTCTGGGGTTAGTGTGCTAGCAATTACACCACTGCTACTACTACCACTATCACTACCACTACTACTACTACTACAACTACTACTACTGCCACTACTACTACAATATCAACTTTTGTATTGTACGATTTGTGGGAGGACAGGTGTGTGTACCATGAACAAATGCATGTTTTATACGCTTGTGAAAAAATTGACACTTGTGAAGGACCCCTTAATTGTAATGTCCACATTCCTCCAGTAACCTTCCTGCCATCGCATCACTTCATTTCCTCATTCCATGGAGTTTTTAATTCGTGCTAGTATATATTCAATGAATTATATATACAAACAGAATATAGCATTGAGGTGATGTGTGTGGGGACATGGGGGGGGGGGCAACTGCCGTCTCCAGAATCAATCTAAATAAACAAACTAGAATAACTTACCTCCACGTACACAGCTTTTACTCCTCACACACTGGACACTCCGCGAGTCAAGTCCTGGTTGTCAGGGCAGAGGTCCACCCCCCCCCCCCCCTCCCTCTCTGTCTCTCTGTCTATGTATAATATACATGTGTATATATATATATGTATATATAGTTCCACTGCTGGGTGCTCGCCTTCCTCTGCCAGCTCATACAGGGCGGCGATGTCCGATTGGACTAGACTGGTGGTGGTGGCTGGTTGTGGTGAGGGCGGTGTGTTCTCCAGTCTAAGCCTATACTCCACACAGACTGGTGGTGGTGCCTGGTTGTGGTGAGGGCGGTGTGTGGTCCAGTGTCTCTAACACAACAGACTGGTGGTGGTGGCTGGTTATGGTGTGGGTGGTGTTTGCTCCAGCCTCTCTAAGCCTATACTCCACACAGACTGGTGGTGGCTGGTTGTGGTGTGGGCGGTGTCCGCTCTAGTCTCTCTAAGCCTATACTCCACAGTGCTATTCAGTTCAGCCGTAGTGGTGGACGTCCGCAAGTAACACTTGAAAATGAAACTAGTCTTCTGGCTACACTCAGAATCCAGCCATGTGACTGTATCCACCCCCCCCCCCCCCCTTCACGCCCCCTCACCCAACTCGAGTGGAGACGGCATAGAATACACACCTGAATTAATGTGTGTCCGCTCACCTACATTAAAGGCACCCGGTATAGGCCGCTGGGACAACAGCTATACTCTAATAGTTCTAATGTGTGCCACAGGTGGTGCATGATCAGTGGGAAACTTGGTGATCAGGAAGCAGGTGGTTATAGGTGAAAAGTGAGTTTAATGTATTGAGCCCATAGTGAAGGATAACGGTGAGACTGGCACCAATCCCAACTTCCTGTGTGTAAGCTGAAGCTGCGACTTGCTAATCCTTCCTGAGGGACCAGCGGAACGTGGAACCTCGTGTTGTCTATCTATATGTGCCACACCTATTACTGTACAACCCCCTGGTGCATGCCGGACATTTAACGTGTGTAAATAGGTCATTGTTACACTGTGATCACGAGAGGTGTACCGACTGTAAGCATATGCAAATAGGGATGTATTGTCGTTTAGTCTGCCCCGGGCATTATATCCGGTACATTCAGGTCTGTACGAGGAGGGGGACGGAGCTCAGGCAGCAGAGTGTCCACCTGTTCTGCAAAGAAATATGTCAGAATGACCATATATTCGACGTCCAATGATAAGAATCAATGTGCTCTAGAGGCGTCATTAAATAAAACATTCCTTTTTTTCAGGTCTGCGCTTACAGCCCGGTTTTGGAGACTGGCGTCTCGGGATGTGATCACATGACACACTCACTCCAACAACAAACAAGATAGCGTCCCTCCTGCATACGACACACAGAGGGAATGTCTCTAAAGTAGGTCACAATGCTGACACATTATCGGCGCGTGGTGTGTGATGGTCTGTTAAAGATGTACTGACACGACCAGTACTACTTAAAGATACACTAACAAGATGCACATATACGACTTAAAGATGCACGGGCATGTCCATGTCATATCGAATGCTACGTAGAGATGCACTAATATAATAATGATATGGCCATAACAATCTTGTGTATTCACAATTATTATAATTGAATGTCATTTCTTAGTTGATATGATATGAGCTTAGGTCTTTGTTGGCGCTCATGTGTGACCTAATTAAGGCTGGGGCCTCTGGGGTCAAAGTCAAGGTTTGCTCGTTTTTTAAGGGGGGTTGGGACCAATAGCACTGATGACCCTCCATATCCTAAGGCTGATATTTGAAGTCGGTTACACAACCTGTCTTACCTCTTCATGCAGTACTCGTCTTGGTATAAATACAA
This sequence comes from Branchipolynoe longqiensis, assembly GCA_030323885.1. Taxonomy (NCBI): domain Eukaryota; kingdom Metazoa; phylum Annelida; class Polychaeta; order Phyllodocida; family Polynoidae; genus Branchipolynoe; species Branchipolynoe longqiensis. Next base: position 44,114,587 of record CM059201.1, on the reverse strand, counting down.
TTTTAACTGACAAAACGAAGCCTGTTGTGGTAGTCATCTGCCATGTTAGCAGTTTGAGAGCCACGTCAAACGTGGATACCATTGATGTAACCAGGTGGATGTGCATGTCTGTTGTCAGATACGCCATATTTAACAGGATTCTTATTTTGTCGCTTCATATGTCATTTGTACATACATGTAATTAAATCGGGCGTGGTGGCCAAATCAGTAAGACTAAGAGTGCTGGCTCGCCAAAGCTTATTTTATTTAACGCCGCCTCTAGAGCATAATGATGTTAATATCATTGGCTATTGGACGTCAAAAATATGGTCATTCTGACATTTCTTTGGAAGAAACCTGCTACTCATATGCTACTCTTTCCGATAAGCAGCAAAGGGTCTTTTATATGCACTTTCCCACAGACAGGAGAGCATATACAGCCTTTGATGAATCAGTTGTGGACCACTGCTTGGAACGGAAAAGCTCCTTTTTCTTCTTTGGCTCTCCACCTCCGACCCCTCCCCGGCCGACGGAGCTCTCCACGGCCGACGGACCTCTCCACGGCCGACGCACCTCTACCCTCTACCAACGCAGACGCAGACACCATGCCTGGCCGAGGAAAAGGGAAGGGACGTGGGGGAGTCCGGAGGGCCGCCTCGGGCACCCCGGGGGGCGCCTCACCAGCCCCCCCGCCCCGGGCTCGCCCCCGGCGCCTCGCAACCGCCCCTCGGGCGACTTGGCTCCCGGCGTCGACAGGGCTGCCATCTTCGAGGCGCTGCGGCACATCACCGCACGTCTCGACGCCCTCGACTGTCGCGCCGAGGAGACGACTCCGGCCGCCGCGCCCCGGCGCGCGACCTACTCCTCGCCGCCCACCCCGGCGCCTCGGGCGCATGTAGTCGGAGGAGCACTCCCTCCGCCCCCGCCTCAGGCACCGCTCCTGGGGGTGGTGCACCCACAAAACCAACGGTACACCCGCTGCACCGTCCAGCCGCCGGCTCCCGCGCCTCCCTACGACCAGGACGCACCTCCCTACGACCACACCTCGGCATCCGCGCCCGACGCCGTAAGGGAGATCCTCGCATCGGCCGAGGCGCAGCGCGCAGGGAGGAGAAAAGGTATCTCCCCCGACTACCTCTTCCCCTCTGACCTCGTTGAGAGGGGACCGGAGTGCAAGTCGGTGAAAAGGGGGGAAGTCACCAAGGACGAGTACAGCCTCACCCTCACCACCCTCGTCAGCCACCCGAGCTTCCCCGCACACTCCATCCCAGGCCTACATCACCACACCCTCACCGTGCTCAGGGACAACCTGGTCTATCCGTGGCCTACTGTCCGCCACTACTCGGAGATGATCTTCACCTGGATCGCGGATGGTAGGCTCCCCCACGGATGGCACGACCCGGTTGCCCTGAACTTGGTGAGGGTGGAGTCCCTCACCATGCCCGCCCCCCAGGCTGTCCCAACAGCACCAGCCCCCCGAGGCGCGGGCCTTCCCCGAGGCGCACAGCAGCCCCGGACCCAAGCCGACACCCGCATCACCTACAACAGAGAGGGTCACATGGCTCCCTGCGCTGCCTGGAACCGCGAGCCCACCTCGTGCTATCGGGCCCCCATCGGGGAGGCCCACGGCGAGGTGGGGGACAGACACCGGCACATATGCGCCTACTGCGCTAACGTGAGGCGCATTCTCACCATGCACAGCGAGGCCCTGTGCCTCACCAAGCAAGACCGTGAGCGCCAGACCCCGGCCGCCTTGGTGGATTTTTGATCCCCCGGCCGGCCCGGGGGGGCCATAACCGGCGCCTCACCTATACCTCTGCCGACAACCCCGTGATCTCCACCGACAACCCCGTAACGACCACCGACCGAAACGCCACCCAGAGCACAGCCGGGGACCATCACCTCGCGCCGCAGGCCCCAGACGCTGCCTACACTGACCACAAACCCTCCCGAGACATCACAGCCGCCCCAGACATTACAGCCGCCGACCATCACGACCTCCACGACACCGCCTTCATCAACCCCCCCGACCTGACCCCGACCCCCGGCCCTGAGGACTTCGCTGCCCCCCTGTCCGACCCTCGCCGGACCTCCTCACCGCAGCTCTCCAGGGAGCGGGCCTCCCCACCCCTTTTGGCCGCCCACTCCCTGTCGACGTAGGCCCCGGACTCATCACCACACCCAGAGCTTCAACCTCCCCTGCCTCCGCCAAGGACGCCACCCTAGCCTCGCCCGGGTACCCCTCGCCCCGTATCCCGGCCCAGGCCCTGGACCTCAGGCGCGGCCTACGCCTCGTGCCCCCGTTTAATTTTTTATTTGAGGCATTGTTAATGCGTGTGCTTCTTTTTCAGCGCCACACGTGACCCTGGTGGCGTCTTCGTGAACTACTACTACTACCAACGCCGCCGCCGACGCCGACGCGCACAGCGTTACCGTTGGAGCGGGTTCGTGATGGGGATCATTTCAGCCGGTCTGGGGATCGCTCTGTCGCCGTTTCCAGCACCTGATTATCGAGCCCTTACTCGGCGTGGGGCCCCCATGTCAACCATTCAGCGAGCAGATAGGTATTTACTAAAGCAGACTGGTTTAAGCCTCATCTACGGATCGACATGTGTTAAGCAGTTATTGCACAACATGGGAGTTGAGCCCAGAGTGCCGAAGGCAGGAGGATCGAGCGAGGTAAAGCCGAGAGGTCAGAGGTCAAAACGCGATATTAGGGAGCTCACCCGTATATTAACGTTGCAAAGTCTGATGGTTTTGAGTTTCTGTCATCTTCTGAGATAAATATAATAGGTCTACCTTACTATAGTTTGAAGTAAATTTACTTTAAAATGACTAACTTAGGAGATATTTGAAGTGTAGACATGCAAAATATTAGTGTGTTTCTCAAAACTGTGACCCCATAAGCTTCAGCAGTAACAGGTTATATTAAATTGACAAAATATCCCCTTCTATGCAGCAACAAATGCTTAATAAGTGCACCGGTAGTTAACTTAAGTCGTATACCTATCTAGGTTCAATACTAAATGAATGTTTCACCTTTGAAAATTTGGTCACCCTTATCGCATGTAATATTTAGTGAGTGACTATTGGACCTTCACATTCGTGTCGCTTCTGATTTGGAGATCGGCTCCACCTACCTCTACATAGATCTATGGTTTCCACGTTTTACTTATTCCCAGATTCCACGGACCCTTATCCCAAATCCTTGGGACCAGTTTTATTTTAGAATTCAGAATTATTCAGATTTCAGAATAAAGGTATTTATCGAACATTAATTCTGCAGTTAGAACACGAATATTCACACTAAGTAGGATAAATAAAGAATGCATAATGATTACAAATAATATTACAGCTTATTTATTGATTAGTATGGCGATAAATGAAATAATTGGATAATTATAGTCCAGATATAGATCTACTCTAGTATAACAGTAAAAAAACAACTCCGTGATTTCAGAACTTTTTGGATTTCAGAATTTCGGATGAGGGAATATGGACCTGTACTATATATACAATATATATTGTACATTATAGCAAGACATTGTCCCAACAAGTTAACTAAGCAAACATGATTTCATTTTGTTAAACATACTCTGATTAGTGGCATAGAAACTATGGTTGCTTGTATATTATATATTATTTTACCTCGGTACTACACCTCTGGCTACTCGTAGCCCAGGGAGAAGGAAGCACATCCGGGTCCACCAATTAGCATAATCAGATCACAGCAGGAGGACGTGTTGTGAGCAGGTCAGGCAGTTTTTCTACATTTAATACAAAACCAAACAGGTTGGTTGGTATGTTTTAAACTCAAGACGTTGGTTTAGTTCATGTTAGCATTCACATACAAAGTTTTTTTTAACTTTTCAATAAGATATTACTGTTTTACAGCTTAGTTTTGATCATAATGATCGAAAGAACAATGCTTCCATTGTTCGGTAATTAATTAAGCCGTCCATTGCGAACGGAGAGATGTTTGGCAGGAGCCAGTAACATCGTTGGGGATTCATTCCCTGGGTCTCAATAAGATTCCCCTGGTTGTGATTCTCGTTAAGGCATACCTCTGAGTCCTATAGTATTTTCTTCAACTTGTTGGTGGGAAAAAGCCACAGGTGGGAGAAGTTTATAGGTACTTAGAGTGTGGGAGTGCACCGCTACACTGGTCCCTACCCCTTGTTAGGATCGGTTGGTTACCCATACCATTATCCTGAGACTGTCGGTTAGCCATACGCCTGCATTATACATTGATTTAATGCCATAAAATACACACCTAGTGTAATTATACTCTAATTATCAGTGTGCTATTTCACCTAAGACAATGCCTAATCATTCTTCTTTTTACTCACAGTCTTGTAGCCATGGCTACGAAGTGGAGTAAGGCAGGGGCAACTCACACACTCAGTGCAGATGAAGACGCCACACCGCCTGGGCAGGAACAAAGGTTGCCCTCTCCAGAACAAAAGGATTCTGAAGAGGCAGGGAAGTAAGAAACCGGCCCCGGCCCTGCTGATAGGGACCTAGACGAACAGGTTGCCAGGCTAGTGCAACAAAAAAATGGAGGAAATGTTACCATCTAGAGCGGGAAAGGACATATCATGTTCCCATATATTGATGATTCATTTATTGATGTGCAAACACAACAACAATGCCAAGCAGCAGTAGATCAATTATGTAAAACGTTTACAAATTTAGGTTTCTACATACATGAAACTAAATTAGTAGTAATGCCAACAAACAAAATCAAATTCCTGGGTTTATTTATCGATACCATACAAATGACAATTTCGCTAACAGAACAAAAAGTAGATACATTTATAACAACAGCAAACCAATTATTACAATTGAACAAACCAAAGATACGACAAGTGGCAGTCTTGATAGGAATAAGGATAGCCTACGCACCAGCTATCTTATATGGCCAGGCCCATATCAAATTCTTAGAGATAGATAAAAACCTGGCACTGGCTCCCACAAAAGGAAATTTTGAGCGGCCTATGACAATTTTGCCAGGAGTCCAAAATGGTATAATTTGGTGGCTTTCACACATAAACAACTCACCCAACCTGATTAGGATGGAAGAGCCTAACACCACTGTCACAACAGACGCTTCCTTGGGAGGATGTGGGGCCCATAGAGACCAACAGACAACAGGTGGCCGTTGGATGGAAGATGAAATCTCTGACCACATTAATGTACTAGAGCTTAGAGCCATTTACCTATTACTCCGCAGTCTGGTTCACATTCCTAAAAATGATGTAAGAGTTCTAACAGATAACACAACAGATATAGCTTACATTCGTAATATGGGAGGGACTCGCTCCAAACCATGTAACAACCTGTCAAAACTTATTTGGGATTTGGCAGAGAAACACAAAATATGGCTAACAGTAGCACATATTCCAGGCAGCCAAAACACTTTGGCTGACAGGAAAAGCTGACACTTCCATGACCATTTAGAATGGTCATTGAACCACAACATTTCCAACAGTATTTGTCACAAATGGGCCAAGCCAGACATTGATCTCTTTGCATCACGCAATAACAAAAAGTTACCAAAATATGTGTCTTGGCATCCAGAGCCAGAACTCTGGAGAGTAGATGCATTTTCATTAATTTGGAATAATAAATTCTATTACATATTCCCCCCATTCAGCATTATCAGCAGAGTGGCCAGGAAGATCAAGATGGATCATACCGATACAGTACTGATAGTACCAGCATGGGAAACACAGCGGCAACAACATCAGCAGCAAAAGACTTGATGAGCTTCCCAAGAGAAAGGAATAACCTTCAACATCAAGGACTACTAACAGTCCACGGAGACGTGTCGACAACACACCTTTTGGCATTCCTTTTCTAGGAAAAGATTTGGAACAATTTGGATTAGACAAAATAACAAAGAGAGACTAATATGACATGCCTGGAGAAAAGGAACAGTTAAATTATACACAAGTTATTTAAAGAAATGGGGCCTTCATTGCCTTCTCAAAGGAGTCAAACCGTTAAAACCTACAATATCTCAAGTGTTACGATTTCTAAGAACATTAGCAGACGAAGGACTAGGATTCGGTGCTATTGATGCAGCGAGATGTGCCCTATCCATTATTCTACCAAGAATAGATGGACAAACGGTTGGGAAACATCAGTTAGTACACTGGTTCATTAGATCGGTGTATCAAAGAAACCCACCCAAACCTAAATATAATAGTTTTCGGGATGTATCAATAGTATTCAAACTATTCAAGTCATGGCCTAGCAACAAACATTTGTCAATGAAAGACCTAGGATTTAAATTAGCAGTCTTATTATTGCTAATTACAGTACACAGAGGCCAAACCATTGTGGCACTTTCACTAGATGGACTAGAAATAGATAAGGAAGAAGCTACATTTGATTTACAGACATTACTTTCATCCAATCGTACAGGGGACCCACTGTCCAGTACACATTACTAATTTTCCATAGGATAAACGGATATGTGTAGTTTTGCGCATTAGGGCATGAATATCCTAGTCACGCGGAATCAGAAATTCCAGACAACTACTAATCGGCTTTATACGGCCACATAAAGCTATCTAGAGAGACACTCTCGCAAGGTGGACTATCAAGTCGCTTAAACAAGCAGGAGTCAACACTGAATGCTATGCATCTCACTCAACCCGTGGAGCCATGGTCTCCAAGGCAAGACAATTAGGAATCTTGGTTAAGAGAATCCTTGCACACGCTGGGTGGAAGACGGCTAGATTGATTGCAAAACATTACAACAAACGAATGGAAAAGTCAAGCGGCGTGGCGACACGCCTACTCACCAACTAGAAACAGGTGAGAAAAAACATTAAATTTATGTACTCATAATGTCATATATACATAATATTGTTAAAAGGATACAAAATGAGATTTCGTAAAATTCTCCCTGGGCTACGAGTAGCCAGAGGCGTAGTACCGAGGTAAAATAGTATAGTTATACAAATCTTACATGGGAACAGATGATGGATAACTGGTGTTTTCCCAAGGTACTAGCCTCGGATAGTCGTGGGTCAGGGCCCACCCACCCACCCTATCCTACCACAACTATCATTTTCGCTAGAACAAAATCGAAAACACATTAAGTATCCACATAGAGTTAGATCATTTTTTATCCTAAAAAGTATGTAAAAGATTGCTGGACCCGGATGTGCTTCCTTCTCCCTGATCCACGACTATCCGAGGCTAGTACCTCGGGAAAAGACCAGTTATCCATCATTTGTACCCAGGTAAGATTCGCATAACTATATTATATATATATTATATCTATATATCATGTACATATTATATATATTATATATGTATATATATATAATATATATATAATATATATATATAATATATACATCAATATTGATGAGCTGCTTGTAAAGCACTGCGAACCCCGCCCTGGTGGGCGAGGCAGGAACTAATCGGGCCTGGAGGTTGGCGGGCGGCGAGGCGTGAAAGTGCGCCAAATAAACATGAATCTGCGCGAGCCGGGCCGGGCGGCCGCCGGCGTGTCGCCTCTAATTGGTTCATTTAAGTTGTTCGTATTCGCGTTAAATTAGGCGTGAACCATCATTGGGCTTTTGTAGTGCCTGTTACTGCGGGGCGAGACCCTCTCCTCCTCTGCCCTCCCCTTCTTCTCCCATCCACCACCCCAACCTCCTTCCCTCACTCCTGCCCTCCTTCCCTCTCCCACCCTCCGCCCTTCCTCCTTCTTCCTTTTCCCTCCCCCGACTCCACTCTACCACCGCATCTACCCCCCCCCCCCCCTACTGCCGGTGATCCTTACTGCATGTGGTGCTGCCGACAGACTGGTCCCCCCCCCCCTCCGTAATCCAACAGCCAGGCACCTACGCACGCGCCACCTTCACACCACGCCATAGTCATATGCATACATTCATAGATGAATGCGCACATACATATACACACATGCATGGATACATACGCGCACACATGCATACATAAATATATACATATATGCATGTATACATACTTATAAGTTATATACATATATATACACACATACATAATATATACAGACTCTTATTTGTTTGTTTGTTTAACGACCCCCCCCCCCCCCCCCCCCCCCCCCCCGTCCCCCCGCACAAAAAGTGGACATAGTGTAAAATATTCCGATTTCGTTGGGGGTAATGCAAATGTTCTATTACTAAGATTGATGATTGATTGGTGGTTTCTTTACGCCGTGTCGGCAGCATAGGCCATATTCACGGCGAGAATTGTTAGTTTTTTATTCAACCATCGCCTTTACATATAATGTAAAAGCATACAATCAGTTAGGTGTCAATAGACACTTATGAATTTTTAAAAGCCCAAAATCATATAATCTATTACTAAGAAGGTATACATGACCAAAGTACATGTATGTGTATATATATGTAGGTGCTGGTGGTGCCTGAGTGGAATGTAAATAGCCATAGTGGTGCTGGCAGGGCTGTGTGTAAGGGGCACTCAGGGCCTACCCCCTCCCCCTCTGCTGGGTAGGATCACCACACTCAGGGTCAAGGTTCAAGGCTGGTGGTGGCCAGGGGAGGCCACACAGCTGGGTGGTAGTGGGCAAACCACTGGTAGCCATGGGGACCAGGAATGCTGGATCCCTATTGGTAGGGCCAAGAATGCTTGTTTCCCATTGGGGGAAAAGGGACTTGGACCAGAGGGACTTGGACTCTCTCTTCTCACACTCTTACTTTGCTTTACCTTCTCTCTTTCTCTCCGTCTGTATTGTTTTTCACCTTAGCCTACCTACATATCCACAGACTCGAACACGCAACCCTACAATAGGCTATTGGGGGTATATACACACACATGGATACATTGATACATAGACACATAAATACACCCATGTACATGCATATATCCTTTTCTGATCAAGGACATACGGTCTGTGGTGACACTAGGAGAGAGGTGATGGGGGACGTGGTGGGGGGGGGGGGGGAGGTTAGATAGATAAAGAGTAGCAGATTGTGCTTGTCTCCCTGAAGCTGGTGTAAGGAGGGAACTTTAGGTGTGCACGGGTAAAATAACTATCATCTTCTGGATTGGTGTTGTTGATGCTCTGGTCTTGGAAGTAGGGGGTGGTGTGTGTGTGTGGTGGGGACGGGGTGGGTTAGAAAACATTATTGGGTTCGAGGTGAAGTTCTGTACAGTTTGGAAGGGCTGCTTGTGGAAGATCAAGGGGGTTTGGGAAGGGTAATAATAGTCAGGACGGGTACCAACTTGTCACGGCGCACACTCGTAGTGACGTTATAGTGCTTCTCCCCTGGAAGACCGGACTGCTGGCACATTCGGTCTCAGTAAATTAGACATTTCCGGTTCATTTTAATCACACATTTCCTTCGGGCTGTGTTGGTTGTGCTTCCATTGTACAAGAACGAAGGTCAACCAACCCCTTTAATTTGTCACCACCCGCCACACCTCAACCCCACCCCCACCTTACCTACCACTCTCTCCCCAGCCATCTCTCTTTCGCTCTCTCTCTCACTCTTTCACGTGCTCTCTCTTTCACACACTTTCGCTCTCCCTCCCTCTCCCTCCCTCCCTCTCTCTCCTTCCTCTCTCTCCCTCCCTCTCTCTCCTTCCCTCCCCTCCTTCTCCCTCCTCTCCCCCCCCCCCACCCCCCCTCTCCCTCCCTCCCTCTCTCTCCCCTCTCTCTCTCTCCCGCTCTCCCGCTCTCCCTCTCTCCCTGTTCTTCCCTCTTTCCCTCCCTCTCTCTCCTCCTCTCTCCATCTTCCCCTTTATTTCGCCTCTGTCGCCTCTCTTCCCTCCCCCTCCCCCGCCCCACACACGCGCCTGCGCAGCCCCTCAGACCGCCGCGGGCTCTTGACTTTCCAATCTGCGTGGTTCGCGCATGCGCCGCTAGGGTCCCCTTTAACGCCACAAATCAGCCTAACAACACGGAAAATGGCGGCCGCTCGTCGACCTTTTACCGGCACATTACCAATTTCGCCCAATTATCGCCCAATTGGGCCGCGCGCATGCGCCCAACGGTCCCCGTTATTCCATATTCATAAATACGTCCACTTGGTCAGGCGCCGTCCCTGGGTGGAGCCTGGAGGGTTGCAGGCACTATGCGGTGCCGAGTGTATCTGTATTGTTGTTGACGGCGCAGCGTGGGCAGCTAGCCCCCTTGTTATTTTGGTCAAAGCTGCATAGTCAAATGAAAGCATCAACTTTTCGAAACCGAAGCCAAATATCTAGAAATTACAGAAATGGGGAAGAAAATAGTCCCTGTCTCATGTTTGCAGATCAATTTCCCACGACAATCATATTATATAACACTGCGGTTAGGAAGTCAAATGCCATGTTTAAATAGGAACAGTCTACGTAAATCTGTTTTGGTTTTAACACACAGTAACAAGATGAAACCAACTCTACAAAATCACAGTGTCACCAGATGGGGCGGGCGAACACCAGCTTCCCATGTGGTAGGTACCGGATTTGAATCTGTGATGTTCAAATATGGCTCAGTCAAACCCATGACTCCACAATTGATGCTCGTCACCAGTCTGGTCACTACCTAGCCTAGCATTACTGGGATAGGGAAATGAGCGGTGGAATGGCGAAGACCAACTGCCCGTGATTGAAATTTCCCATGCTTCATCAACGAATGTAATACAGAAATTATGTACATATCCTGGTTGAATTCACTTGCATCTGTATGCATGCATTCACTTGCAGCTGTATGTATGCATTCACTTGCACCTGTATTCATGTAATCACTTGCACATGTATGCATGTATTCACTTGCACCTGTATATATGTATTCACTTGCACATGTATGTATGTATTCACTTGCACCTGTATGCATTTATTCACTTGCACCTGTATGCATGTATTCACTTGCACCTGTATGCATGTATTCACTTGCACCTGTATGCATTTATTCACTTGCACCTGTATGCATGTATTCACTTGCACCTGTATGCATGTATTCACTTGCACCTGTATGCATGTATTCACTTGCACATGTATGTGTGTATTCACTTGCACCTGTATGCATGTATTCACTTGCACCTGTGTGCGTTTATTCACTTGCACCTGTATGCATGTATTCGCTTGCACCTGTATGCATGTATTCGCTTGCACCTGTATGCATGTATTCACTTGCACCTGTGTGCGTTTATTCACTTGCACCTGTATGCATGTATTCGCTTGGACCTGTTTGCATGTATTTTGAAACTGACTTCTTGCCCAATAAAAGTAATGTAGGCTCGGGGCTTCTGAGGTCAAACTATTATGGTTGGAATAACACAAGCAGCTTTGCATAAATTAAGATCTGGTAAAATTATGTAGATCCGGCAACACTCAACCAGATTGGTGTGGTTTATGAAATGGAAAGGTAATAATTGTAGTCTAATAAATATGCCACTAATTTAATTATAGAAGAAGATTATTAACCAGCAATACACTGGACTAGAAATGTAATATGAAGCCCCTGAGAAATGTGTATTCTTTTTCTTTGAATAATTCTGAATTTGAAACCATTTTTGTATACCCTCTATGAGATTTGGTTTCTCACTCCGCCCAACCCACCACCAGCACCCCACACAGAACATCCACAATGAACAGGAAATCTGATTAAAATTACTTTGTCGGACCCTGAATGTAGTGTCTTTTAAATCTCAGTAACTGGTCCCCACAGTGACCCTCCCCCCCCCCCCCCCCCCCCGACCCTCCCCCCCCCCCTTACCGCCTTCAGGGATAGAGGAGGAGAGTTTTATCCGAGGAACGTCACTCTAGGTATGTGGCAACAATCCATACTAGCTACTTGACTTTTGCGCTGGTTTGTAACCTTACAACGGTTACTGGTTGCAGAACTGCAACATTAATAGAGAGGCTCCGATAAATCGGCCCAATCTTTGGTTGAAGACTTAACTTCAGTAGGGAGTGTTGTAGACATCTTTACAACGTTGTAATGGTGAAGCGTTGAGGCGGCCCCGAATCTCTTCGGTCTGGCGGTAGTTGTATCCAGTCGACAGCAGCAAGGGTTTCGAGGAAGGGCGGGTAAAGATGGGTGCAGCGGTGCTTCCAGCAACGAGAACAAAGCGAGAGAAAACGTAAAGGTAAAGGGCCCCACCCAAGCACACAACTGTCCTGGTCAGGGGAGGAGTATGCCTGGGAGAAAAAAAACAGGGTAGAGTATAGGAAAGAGAAATGAGGAGAATTGAGTCAAAGGACCGTGTCTATCTGCTCTATGGCGACCAACCAGCAAGCCATAGACACGAACAGAGTAAGAGTAGAAAGTGAAATGCCGGCGGGGCCCCCCCTCCTGGAACTCGTTTCAGACATAACAAGGAGGAGCAAGGCCGACGAAGAGGAGATAGAGAGAGGTGTGGACAGAGTGCGGTGCGGATAGCAAGTGTGTGCATACTAGCTACAGCATGATGCAGGCCATAACATCGTCAGCTACCTACACTAATGGTGTATCTATAATAATAATAATATAACACAAATTAAAACCAACCAAACTGGGCTAATTAAAGCGGCATCGTCCGATGGTTTTGAGGCTTTACCATATTGTTTATTTAATGAAGAGGTGGGAAGACAACATCAGGGAATGGACAGGCTTGGAGTTGGCCAAGTCTCAGAGGGCAGTGCAAAACATGGAAAACTGGAGAAAACTGGTTGCAAAGTCATCTGTGGTGCTCCAACGGACCTCGCGGTTAAGGCATTGATGATGACGACGATAATGATAATAGATGAATATATGATGTTGATCATTATTCTCCTCTTTACGTTAGCTTGAAGTTACGTTGATCTTAATGGGTAAACTTTGGAGATATTTCAAATGAAAACATTTAAATTAATTTTAGAGTGCATGTCGATATTGTTATTGAACTATACAGCTTTAAGGAGAGTAGTTTGTATTTACAGATGGGGTATTATGAACAATGCTGCCCTTTTCTGATCATTGCAGCGACATAGTCCAAACTCACAGTATGGTCAAATGGAGGGTAAAGCATGGAACACTGGCGTAAATTGTGCTTGCACAAAGATGCATATATGTTATTATGATTGCTGAGTGAAAATATTTACATATATGTAATATATATATTTATTCACATAGGTATAGAAACCCATGTTGCTAGGCGACAATAATTATATATTTGTATACACAAACAGAAATGTAGCCCCTTCTTTTTGCAAGTTGTTCTAGGTTTGTGTATTATCATGGGTGAGACATGAAAGTTATCTCACTGTAAGAATTAATATTTAGCTCGAATTCTGCGTTTTCAGCATCACTGAGGAGTTTAAATTATTTTTTCTTGTAATTCTCAAGCGCAATATACGTACAATTAAAACGGGAAGTACCGTTGATTGAAATTAATTTGCAAATGTTGGCTAATGATTGAATACTGAGCAAATCAATTTGTTGTTATTATTATTATTATTATTATTATTATTATTATTATCAGCAATATCATTCGGTGGCAGTTGGCAGCACATAGCAATATGCGCTGACCACACGCCTGGGTAGTTCGGGCGATGGCCGCCAGTCGCAACACTCGGTAAATGCATTGCCGGGTGCCGGCATACGCTCCACTGCTTGTAGCCAGCAGCTGATCCTCTAATTTGTACCTGTTAGTTGTGGAAAACGCCGCCGGGTGTCGCCACAGTCCCACTGGCGGTGAGATTAGGCGTCCGCGGACGTGTCAATGACGTCATTTCGACGCGGACTCTCCGACACGCCCCACTTGTCATTGTGGCGGCTTGGCGAACTAATAATAACGGCGGAGTGGCGCCCCCTTGTGTCAGCAGGCTGCGGGGCGCTCAATAACTGATCTCCTAGCTCATTCCTTTCGTTTGAGGCTCCGCCAGTCTGTATTTTATTAAGAAGCCACCGTCAGAAATCTGTCTAAATTAACAACAAATAAATTTGTCGAAATGGTGAGATAGAGGTGGGTGACTGCTTTGTGATGGATGTCCGAGTGATGTGCTGGGTGCGACTTTTATTGGGCGCCACCTGCGTGATGTTGATTAGGTACATGCTGTTGCAGGGAATTATAATGCTGTGTTATTTTATGGAATTATTGACTATTTGCAAACCGGTCCCTTGCCACAGAAAAGCCTTCCCCCTACTTCCGGAACCCCTCCCACCACCACACCACCACCACCACCACACACCACCACCACACACACCCCACACCACCATCACCACCACCGCCACCACCACACATCACCACCACAACCACACACCACCACCACATACACATCTAATGCACACAAACTCCTCCATGGCATCCCCCGCAATTCCAACACATAAACTGCTCACGCAGATAAACACACCCACACACACCCACACACACGCACGCACCACATCGCTCTGACACATAATGCCCTACTCCCCACTCAATACACTCACACACTCAGTCACACTCATTCCGTTCCTCATAGGTCCCACACCAGGAAACACCTGTTATTGTTATTGATCTGTTTGTTCCCCCAATATGCTTATTCGTATTCACCAAATATATGCAATGCACTTGTTTTCTTTTGTCTTGCCCGGCTTACACCCCTTCTACCTAAAGCTAAATACAACACGCACTTGGACAACTCCACCCCTTTGACAATGTACGCCTATTATAAATGTTCAGTTTAAAAAAAGTAAAGCTTTTTTTATTTAACGATACCTCTAGAGCACATTGATTTTCGTATCGTCGGCTATTAAACATCAAACATATGGTCATTCTGACATGTTTCTTTGGAGGAAACCCACTGCCACCACATAAGCCACTCTTTCCAATAGGCAGCAAGGGGTCTTTTATATGCACTTTCCCACAGACAAGACAACACATATCACAGCCTTTGAGGAACCAGTTGTGGACCACTGGTTGGAATGGAAAATAACCCAAACTGCACATGGGTCCACTGAGGAGGATCGATAGGATGACCGACACCATCACAGGTGGACATGCTACTGCCTGAGCTATCTCCCGCTCCCATAAATGTCCAGTTATACACAACTTTTTCTTATCCATTTCCAGAATGAATCAACAGAGAAGTCGCTATTCAAGTAGCTGTGGCTCGGAAAATGTCTACATTAGATAGCGATGAAGTTAATGATAAAGGTATGGAAATAACATGCTTTACATTGACCTTTGACTTTGTCCAGTGTCTTGTATCTGCTTGCAGAAGGTCAACAGTTGAATCAATGCATTGCCATTCTTACATGCCCCCAACTCTGCCGGAATTTAAAATTAAAACACCCATCAGTTATCTCTGACTATTTCTTATATTAAGTGATATCCCATTCTCTACTTATACCAGCGCATATATAATCCGTTACCATGCTTGCACATCCATTACCAAAGCTTCGTGCTATTTAGCAATGTTAAACAAGTCGCAGAGTGTGGCCAGATCCAGTTGGACCTCGACAAACCACAACACATTCCTGGTCAAATGGCACTAGTTCCGTTAACCGTGAGCCATGTAGAGAACGCGGGTCGCCTGGTGTGGGTGGTGTAATAAACATTCACACATCAGGGCCGTACCTAGCCGGGGAGGGGGAATTTACCCCCTCACCTCACAAAAAAAACACCCTCACCTCACAAAAAAACACAAAAAAACAACAACCAGACGGGATGGCCGAATGAGTTAGAGCGTCTGTCTCCCGTGCTGGTAGATCGTGGGGTCGTGGGTTCGAACCCTGGTCGAGTCAAACCAATGACTTAAAAATTGATACTTGTTGCTTCCTAGCCAGACGCTCGGCATTATTAGGACAGGGCAAGGACTGGTGTGCTCAGTGTCAGGATAATGTGACTGAGTGGGATACCAGGTCATGGTGCTGGTGGCCTGGTTTCTCAGTGGGATAGCACTATAAAGTTGCCATGAGTGCGCATTGTCACAAGTCAGTACCCGTCCTGATATGACCTTAGATGTTGCTAGGACATAAAACAACAACAAACAAACACACACAAAAAACCACCACAGTATTTAACTTCCCTGAAATGGCTGGAAGTGGCATTTCAAATCCTCTAGATTTCTAAATTTCCTATGGGAGGGGTGGGTGCACCCGTACCCCAAGGGCCTCCTAGTGTCTTGAGCCGTCGGTACTCATTTGTTCTAAGAATGTATCTGCAGCTCCCCGAAACAAATCTTCCCAGAGCAGACACACATTTAAAAAAAAACCTAGCTCCGGCCCTGCACACCGTCGGATGCCTGCAGCCTGGTTGCAGACACAATGGGTCGGCGTGATTCCGCCCCCCACCCCCCACCCCCACCCCCACCACATGGTTATAATGGGCGCCTCACAGACACCCCTCAACAGTGCAAGCCTGTCAGGGCCCGCCGCTGAATGGACGTAGTTAGGCGCGCATGAATCGCAGCGTGAAAGTAGTCCCGCCACCACCCTCCCACTTCCCACCTTCCTCCGCCATCCCTCCGCGCCTCCCTAGATCCACGCACTCACAAACGGACACCTTCCATCCTCCCAATTAACCGCAATGGCTCCCGGCTGTTTACAATAAACTGGCAGGCAATTTTGTCTGCTTTGAATCTGTTTCGTTAGTGGGTGGTTGTCTCCCTCCCTCCCAGCCTGTCGTAGAAAAGAGAGAGTGAGGTGAAAGAGAGAGAGGGTGAGAAGGAGGGAGAGGATGTGAGGGAGAGGATGTGAGGGAGATGTAGGGAGGGGGTGTGAAGGAGAGTGAGAAGGAGGGAGAGGATGTGAGGGAGAGAGTGTGAGAAGGAGGGAAGGGGTGTGAAGGAGAGAGTGTGAGAAGGAGGGAGAGGGTGTGAGGGAGAGAGAAAGGGGGGGGGGAGCGGGACGAGGGTGAATGGGGGGAGGGAGAGAACTGGGTGGGTGGGGGATTGAAAGTGACGACAACAACGTGATTAAGAAAAAGTTAATTTTGGAGCTCTTGATCCGATAACTTCGAGAGGAGAAAAAATAAAGGGGAAAAGGGAGGTGGGTGGGCGGGAAAAGAAACTATCAGCACCAAATTGAATCCGAAGCAGCGGAGCATTTCAAGTGCTTGGTCGGCCACGTTGTGAAGAAGACTTTGTGCCCAGCGTTAACCGGTCCGCACCTCATTCACAAATTGGAGTGCTTGCGTTCAGTTGTTTCTAATCACAAGCCCGGCTGCCGTGACGAGTGGCATCGTGCACGTGGGAATAACCCATGATATTATTATTATTATATCTGATTATTGCAATGTTTCTGTTGATGATTAATCCATTGTGTAAACTCACAAACTAGTGTTAAGTCAAATGAGATATTTTAAGAGCAGCCGACGCTTAGAGCTGCATAGTCCGATAGTTTTGAGGTTCTGCCATTTTCTAAGATAAATTAGGTTGGGCGTTTGAATCTACTTTACTTCGATGTAACTTTTATTTGGAGATATTTGAAGTGAAAACATGGCAAATTAATGTTGGCAAGCACATCGAAATTCTGACACTATCGGCTTCAGAAATAACAGATTCTACTAAAGTGACTTAGTCCCTTCTATGCAATAACTGTTTAATAACATGGACATGGAGAATCCAATCTAGGCGCTTTACTTCTGAAAGTTAGATGCTTTCATCGGACTATGCAGCTTTAACACAAATAGAAGCAATTTTCTAATTTAGGCCAGGTATCGCTGAAATTTACTCTCGTAAACCATTACTAAATATAAAGTCTATTTATTTTGAATATTGCCATGGTGCATTTATTTACCAGTTGTAAATACCAATAAAATAAATTGGGATTTGTGCCTTAGAAATAAAATTAACAGATTGACACAGTGAAACGAGAGCAATGTGATTTAATTGATCTCATTATGCATTTTATTTGATATCACATTCGGATTAGCAATTTAGATTATTCGCCGTTTCTCCACTATCTAGTTCACTCGGCTAACAAATTACAATGATTACATAACTGTGCTGAAATGAAGTAATCTCAAGCATCTGTCAGCGTCCTCCGAATCTGTCAGATTCGGAACGAATCTAATCTGAATGTGAGATTGCAGATTTGACAATATGCTGTATTTATAAATTTAAGGTACATATGTTCACACAGTGAACACCGATACAGTGAGTGGCCATGTAAGCCTGCTTAGTCAACAGTCACGAACCAACACACAAGGTCCTGGTCTGCGCAGATTCCGTCCTCAGGAGACGCTGACAAATAGAGCAGTAGAAATGACTAGTTCCCGGGCCTCTCCTCTTCTTACCACCGTAACTAATAACCGCTTCTAATTGCTTTACAGCCACCAACTCAGCCTCCCGGCTTCGCATCTTCACCTGGATGGCTACCAGTACCCGAACAGATCCGATCTACCACACTTCTACGCAAACAGCTTCGGCGAATTGTCACAAGCCTAATGCCAGTAATGTAGAGCTTGTAATACCTGCGGTACTCAGGTGTGTATTTACATTATCTGTGTAGGATGTTAACTGTTAGTCAACTAAAAAGCATCGAATGTAGCTTCCCAACTCATTCCACTCCCACCCACACCATACTCCAAATAATTGCAGTCAATTCTGGGAAACTTGTAATGTGGTCAAAATATATAATGGTAATAATATTGGTGGGCTGTTACTGTTCCCCTGTAATTACTACGCGTCTTCTAACTCGCCACCTGTTCTAATACATCCGAGAAGGGGTGGTGTTTGGGTAGCATGCCTTGAGTGGGTAGCAGAGGTGTGGGTATGTGATACAGAAGCTGCAGTAGTTCCTCCGCCAGATGGCAGTGTCAACACCACCAGACCTCACTGTCCGCTCGAGCGTCTCATTCCGTCTCCCTGAAATTTGTATGCATGTGATGGGATAATATTGTAACATGGTGCCGTGAAGCCATGTCTAAAGTGGCTTACTAAATTCAAATGATGTTGACAATGCATCTATTACAACATACCTGCCAGACCGATTGAACTTTTTGGTAATTTGCAATGGCTGGTTTTATAGTAAAAATACATAGGAATTTCAGCATCTACTAATAAAAATTGCTAATATTTTTAAGTTAATGGTCAAAATAAGCACTTTATCACCCCACTTTGAGATTAGAGTCAAGCCTCTGCAATGTGCATGCCTTAGTCAACAAATATTTCGAAGTCCCTCGGACAATAACTGCTTCGTGCTAATTGATTTTGTAAAGGATGTTTTAATACTGGTTTACAGCAGTTTGTTTTATGACTCCTACATTACTGCACACAGTTTAATTTTACATTATATATATATGAATTATTGTATTTGTAATTCTTATAATAAATTATGTATATATATACAAATTATAATATACAAGTCATGCAAGTTATATATACAAATCAGACTGTAAATATCCATCCAACAGGAAAATGCCACAACATGATCTATGCATTATTGCTTTGAATGATTCTCATGTTAAGACATTAATGTACTAATCAAAACACTTAGCATAAATACCTACGTCGGTACAGCATTGTGAAATAGGTGAAGCGCAGTGAGATAGTTTCCTAGCTCTCTTAATTTACTGGATGATAAGTAAAAGTAAGTGTGCAATTCAGAGTGTGATGTCTTATTTTTAGCTGTGGCATTGGTTAGCTTATCTATGCTGTGCAAGCAGTGTTAAGACTGTCAGTCAGTAGGGTGCTGTTTATATCTCCTGCAAGCAGCAATTTGACTGTCCAGCCTGAAGTAATACACACTGAACTATGATGTCATGCATTGTAACTATACAACCAGATAATAAGTGTTAAAGAAACCCCCACACAACATGAGCGGTTCCAGCATTAAGTCCACTCTCCATCTGAGGGGCTCCCCAACCTATAGGATTTCAGAATGTGTTTCCCATAACATTTGAAAACCCGTAGGCTGGTTCTCGACTGTCATCAGTTAGGGTCCTTACTCTAGTCAGTGCTGTCTGACCACACAACATGTTACCTACTCGCTCATCATTTCTTATCGAAAATAATGGACTTAACACAATTTGTTATGGTTTCTCAGTATGTCTATAGGGGCTCATATGATGAATTATTCATGCACATATTTTAGCATGCTGACGAAGGTTCTCCACTCTCCGACCTGAGGTCTTGTGCGCTATGGCTTCACCTTAACCCCAATGTTCATCGGGCAGTGTGCATCTATATCTTCACTACAGTGTCACGAATTGGGAGACGACTTGACGGAATATATGTTTGTAGTTTGTTTGTTTGTTGTTGTTTTACGTCCTAGCAATATCTAAGGTCATATCAGGACGGGCGGAATATATGTAGTTGTCTGATAAAACTATGTCAGTACAGTGCATACCTGTGTACAAATCAACGCTACAGAGCGGCCAATCCATAATCACACCCAGTTTAGTTCTGTATCAATTATTTCTATCTATATACAGGTCCTCATTTGTGCAGCCATTAATTGCGAAATTCCACAACAGGCTGCCCAAAGTAACGAGGTTTAATTGTAGTTGATGAATCATTACTGCTGTGAATGGCACTGCACTTTGTTGAAATGTTGTGAAAGTCATATGGCTTTAGAACGCATGACTTACGGCATTGTATGACATGGGGTATTGTTAAGTATTGTATGACTATGATACTTTTCACTACCTAGCCTGGCGCTCGACATAACTAGAATAAGAAATGGAGCAATGAAATGAGGACCAATTGTCCTTGATTGAAATTTCCCTTGCTCAATCAATGAATATATTAAAGCTGCATAGTCCGATGAAAACATATAATTTTCAAAACCAAAACAATTATCTAGATTTGATTCTACATATCTAAGTTACATACTGGTGCACTTATAAAATATTAACAATCAAACAAGCTCGGAGGCAGTGTTGGAGATGATTTGTTTCTAGCATCACCATGCGCACGCCGTTGGCCAAAGTGTGGACAATGATCAGAGAATCAAACGAAGGGGAGGTGATTCTTCTGTAGTCTAGCACTTGAAACACAATGGCACCATTCTCACATCACTCGACGAAATAAGTGAAGAATTGGCTCCCACCTTTGCTGGAAACTCGTCTTTGGCAAACTGCCTCCCAGGCTTTCTGGCCATCAAGGAATGCCAAGAGTGAAAGCTCTTGGACTTTTCCTCCGATGGCGAGGAGCACTACAACTCCCCATTCAGTATGGGTGAGTTGAGGTTTTCTTTGGAAAGCTCGCATGACACAGCAGTTGGACCTGATGGAATTCATTATCAATTTTTTAAACATCTCCCAGAACCTGCGCTGAGACTGTTGCTTCAACTCTTCAACAACATCTGGGAGTTGGGTGTCATCCCCGCCTCTTGGCGGGAGGCGACAGTAATACCGATTCCCAAACCTGGTAAAGACCAGAGTGAAGCCAACAACTATCATCCCATAGACCTCACAAGCTGCATCTGTAAAACCATGGAGCATATGGTAAACAACCACCTCATCTGGCTACTGGAGTCAGAACACCACCTGTCCAACCTCCAATGTGGCTTCAGACGGGGCCGCAGCACCCTCGACCATTTGGTTCGCATGGAGACCTTCATAAGAGATGCTTTCCTTAAGAAGGAGCACGTTGTGGCTGTCTTTTTCTACCCCGAAAAAGCCTATGACACAACGTGGCAGCACGGCATCATGGAAGATCTCCATGTGATTGGCCTTCATGGCCACCTGCCAATTTTCATCAGGAACTTTCTAGCCTTCAGGCATTTCCATGTCCACGTCAAGACTACCTATTCCACCCTACACTCACAGGAAATAGGAGTACCTCAAGGCAGCATACTGGCCGTGACCCTTTTCGGGGTTAATGTCAATGCTATTGCTGCTGCTGTAAAGCAGGGGGTCTCCTGTAGTCTTTTCGTGGATGATTTTGTTTTATATTACAGCCGTGCTAACATGAATGTCATAGAGATACAGCTACAAGTAAGCATAAATGGGATCCATCGATGGTCAGTTCTGAACTGATTCAAATTTTCCAAGACCAAAACAGTGTGCATGCACTTCTGCCTGCTGCATAGAATGCATGCAGAACCGGAGCTGACCTTGATGGGGATCCCATTAAAGTCGTTGAGGAAACCAAATTTTTGGGCCTCATTTTAGATATTCTGAGGGTGCTGTCCAGCCCAGAATGGGGAGCGGCCAGAGATGTTCTGCTCTCCATGTACCAAACCTTGGTTCAGTCACGAGTGGATTACGGCAGCATAGTATACGGTTCCGCAAGGAAATCGTATATTGGGCTGCTAGACACGGTCTACCACCAGGGGCTGTGCCTGGCCCTTGGGGCCTTCTGCACCTCACCGGTTCAGAGCCTCTACGTCGAAGTCAACAAACCATCACTTAACAACAGGAGAATCAAACTGGCCATGCAATATGTAGTCAAGATAAAAAGTAATGCATTGAATCCTGCACACAATTGTCTATTCGAGCAACATGACTAATCCAGAATTACATCCGGCCACTGAGGCTCCGAATGAAACCTCATTTGGAGGCCTTAGCATGGATTTGGATGTGTTGGAGGATGCCAAAGTCCCAGAACATCCCCCGTGGTCATTGAGGAAGCCGTCGGTTATCCTCCGACTCACGGAACTGAGGAAGTCTGGGACACATTCACTCTAATACCAAGGACTGCATGTAGAGATTCAAGGCCAGTTTGCAGACCACCTCTCCATATACACAGATGGTTCGAAAGGCCAAAGCCGGACACGTCTACCGTCTGCCGACGGAAAAAGATTTGGCGTACGCTTGCCCGATCAGAGCTTGATTTTCACTCCGGAAGCCCGAGCACTCCTTCTCGCGTTGGAGTGTATCGAGGTATACAACCACACTAACTATGTTATATACAGTGATTCATTCTCCTGCCTCCTGGCTGTTGCTGGGCTGAAAATGGATCACCCTATTCTAGTGACGGTCATTTATAAAATGAACCAACTGGCAACAGATGGGTATGACATCCACCTGTGCTGGGTGCCTGGCCCTGCCGGCATACAAGGAAACAAACGAGCTGATCGGGCTGCGAAGGTGGCCCTGAACTGTGATCTTGAACCGTGTCTGATCCCTCACTCTGATCTGAAACCGATAATAGCCACCCACATAAAATCCAAATGCAACATGAGTGGGATGAAAACATTAATAAACTTAAAGAAATTGAACCATCTGTGGGTAAACCACCACAGACTCATGCGGGAGGTCGGGGGGAGCAAGTGGTCCTTAGCCTCTGCCATATTGGCCATTCGTGGCTTACACATGCTTTTCTGCTCAAGGGGGAGCCTCCCCCATAATGTATTGGGTGTCAGTCTCCGCTGACACTCAAACACATTTGACTAAGTTGTATTGAGTTGTTGGCCCTGCACCAACAATTTTACACTGCAGAGAGTTTGCATGACCTCTTTACTAAAGTAAAACAAGAAAACATTTTAGCCTTTTTGAGGGCAGCTGGACTGTACCACCTCATATAGTTTACTAAATAAATTCTATCAATTATTAATAAAACTTGTCTTTTTCTTGGGAATTTGTTTCCCTTGGCCACAAATATATGATTGTGAGCTTTTTAATTTAATGAGTGTTTATTGGCACATAATTGATTGTCTGCTTTTACATTTAAAAGCGATGGTTTGAACAAAAAACTAACATTTCTCGCTGTGAATATGGCCTATGCTGCCGACACAACATAAAGCAACCACCAATCAATCAATCTATCAAACATTTGTCACCACATAGAAGGGAATACTGAGTCAATTTAATAGAATGTGTTACTGCAGAAACCTATGGTGGTAAGAGTTTTGTCCTGCATGCCAAAATTCACTTTGCACAGTTGCACTTCAAATATCTAAAAAGTTAGCCATTTAAAATAAAAGTTAGTTTAAAGTAAAGTAGGTTATCTAAGAAAATGACAAAAACTCAAAATAACCGGACTATGTAACTTTAACAAAGATACCTTGGATGCCAGAGATGCTGGGCATAATAAACTTTAGCAATCACAAGCTCTATTAAATTAACTGAGCCTGTTAGCATGCCTTTATATCCATCAATGCATGTTTAATAAGTGCATCAGTATCTACAGGTGAACCCCGATCTGGTGTCGTGACAACTACTGAAGGTATTTAATTAGCTTATCTAAAATGGTACGAAATCTAGTCTAGCATTGAAGCTACCAACAGTGAATTAACTAAACTGCCAGTTAACAAAGTTAAATGGGAAGCATGAGGAATAAATGTACAAAAATACGATCCTAATTATGTGCGAAAAGGAGTGAGCAGAAGTTGTTTGTGAGTTTTAAAAAAAAGGAATGAAGAATAAATAGAAGCTGCTTCTACCGGTGTGCGCCCTAACGGCCCGCTAAGTTCAGTTGTGGCACCTGCTGCTGGTTCCTTGCGCGTTCACTAGTACCTGCCTGCGAGCCAAGACCAGCAGGGCCGCTCGGGGTCGCAGATGTGGGGGGAGCGCGTGCAGAAGAGACACTGCTGCCACTGATGCCACAGCAGCAGCTTGATGTTCCGCGTCGGGTCCCGCGCCGCGCGCTCGAACGGGTCGAGCGGAAGTGCTGCAAAACCGGAAGTGTGCAATTAGCATGGATTAATGCGCGCGCACGAGACCCCCCAGCGCACGCTCCAGCAGTCCTAATAGAACAGAACGAAGGTTAAAGTTGCATAGTCCGATGGTTGTAAGATTCGGCTATTTTCTGAGAGAAAAAAAACCCCATTGGATTGTTCAGTATACATTGAAGTGACTTGTATCTTTAATGTCTAACTTTGGAGATATTTGAAGTAAAATCATGAAAAATTAATTTTGGCAAGCACTACTAAATTGTGACATAATATGCATCGGCAGTAAGAGGTTCTATTACATTGACTTACACAGCAACAAATGCTTAATAACTGCACCAGTATCTAAGTTGGATATGTTGGATCAAATTTAGGTGTTTTGGTTTTTTAAATGTCATGCTTTCATCGGACGATTCACTGATGAAAGTACCCGTCCTGATATGACCTTAGATGTTCCCAGGACGTAAAACTCCAAAAACCAACCGATGAAAGTTAATATCTCGAAAGTAAGAGAGAGACTTCTTTGTCTCATTACAAACAAAAACTTTGTCTTATTACAAACAAAAATGAAGACATAAAGGGGGAAAAAGAAACTATACACTTACAATCTTATTACCTATATATAGTCTTGCATTTAATGTTCTCATTGGTTGCTTAATTGGAGATGCTATCAGAATGCAATTGAAAAACAACTGAAATGAATTAATAGCATAAATAGAATTAAGATGAAGAATAGAAATTCTGTCCAGCGTTGAAAACTAGCACCCTCGCAGGAGCTTATACGCTATGGGCATAGTAAATACTGTATCAACAAAAAAAGAAGATGTATATATCTTGATTACTTCGATATTTATATATATATATCTATATATATATAAATATTGAAGTAATCAAAATTTGAAGAGGGAAAATATACCGAAACACATCTAAGGACATCACATCAAAAGGAACCTATATCTCCGTTGATCAGCTTAATCTATCAGTCACTGTCATTTTATGTTCTATTGATGCGCGAGAAGGAAGAAAGCAAGGCGGGGGTGGAAGAAAGGCGCGTTTATTACACGCCTCAGCGGAAACATGTTAGGTACATACATAATGAATATATGCACAGTGGTAAGTGTAGGTACATACAAATAATGAAATATATGCACAGTGGTGTGTAGGTACAAGAAATAAGAGATATATGCACAGTGGTAAATAGAACAATAGAGGTATGAAGAATGAGAG
Organism: Branchipolynoe longqiensis; assembly: GCA_030323885.1. Lineage (NCBI taxonomy): Eukaryota > Metazoa > Annelida > Polychaeta > Phyllodocida > Polynoidae > Branchipolynoe > Branchipolynoe longqiensis. The sequence goes on along the minus strand of CM059201.1, from coordinate 44,088,933 downwards.
GGGCTCCCCGACGGGGAGAGTCCATAGGAGCAGGGAGCGCGTCAATATCGGAGGTTCCGTTAATTGTCAGTGGAGTGAGGGGGTGCCGAGGAGCCCTCCACCCTCGGGAGTGAGTAGGTTAGGTGAGTGTAGGGTGGGTGGGCGGAGGAAAAAAGAGAAGGCTAGCGGAAAAGACGGAGGGAGGAGAGTGCTGAGGAGGGCCGGGCGGGCGGCCTTATAGGGAGGAGGCGGTGGCGCAGGCGGTGGTGCGGTGGGGCTTCTGGCGGCCCGGGAGGAGTGAGGTGTGGGAGGCAGCGGGCGTCGGGTGGGGCGTGAGGGCCCGCAGAAAGAAATGGAGGAGAGAGGGGGAGAGGGGGGGGGCGCGCCGGGGCCTGGCCGAGGTGTCGTAGGGGGAGGGCCACCAGCGGCGGGGGAGGTCTCTCCTTCCCTCGCATCAAACGTAATGCTTCGCATTACGACCGATGCGCGAGAAGGAAGAAAGCAAGGCGGGGGTGGAAGAAAGGGCGCGTTTATTACACGCCTCAGCGGAAAACATGTTAGGTACATACATAATGAAATATATGCACAGTGGTAAGTGTAGGTACATACAAATAATGAAATATATGCACAGTGGTGTGTAGGTACAAGAAATAAGAGATATATGCACAGTGGTAAATAGAACAATAGAGGTATGAAGAATGATGAGGGGCTCCCAGGAAGGAGCAGAGAGGCCCATAAGGAGCAGGAGAGAGTCAATAATAAGTCCGGAGGTCAGGTTAATTGTCAGTGGAGTGAGGGGGTGCCGAGGAGCCCTCCACCAAATAGTAGGAGAGGGCTCGAGGCGCGCCCGAGGCGGGGGCGCGGGGCGCCCGAGGTGGGGGCCCGGGATCTGGGTGAGAGGAGGGTCGTGAGGGCAGTGCCGTGAGGTCGGCGGCTGGACTGTCTGGAGAGGGTCCCTCGTGAGGCTGGGCTGTGTGGTCTGAGGTGTGAGGTGCGGGGTAGGTCGACAAGGGGCGGGCGGCCAAAAGTAGGGGAGGCCCGCTCCTTGGAGGGATCGGGTGAGGAGGTCGGCCGGCGAACTCCTCAGGGCTGGATGGGACGGGGGTCGGGGTCGGGTCGGGCGGGTTGATGACGGTGGTGTCGTGGTCGGCGGCTGTGCCATCGGAGGAGGGTTCTCCGTGAGGCTGGGCTGGGTTGTGGTCTGAGGGTTCCTCTTGAGGCTGGGCTGGGCAGTGGTCTGAGGGTTCCTCGTGAAACTGGGCTGGGCTGTGGTCCGTGGTGGGCGGCTGGCGCTGGGCGGCGATGAGAGCCTTGCTGAGGGGGCGCTGGGGCCCGACAGGGAGGTGGTTGCCGATGAGGTCGGCGGTGCCGAGGCGGCGGTCAGGCCGCGCCTCGGGCAAGCTGGGCTGGGCTGGGTTGTGTTCCGTGATGGGCGAATGGCGCTGGGCGGCGATGAAAGCCTTACTGAGGGGGCGCTGGGGCCCGACTTGGAGGTGGTTGCCGGTGAGGTCGGCAGTGCCGAGGCGGCGGTCGGGCCGCGCCTCGGGCAAGCTGGGCTGGGCTGTGCTGTGTTCCGTGATGGGCGGGTGGCGGTGGGCGGCGATGAGAGCCTTACTGAGGGGCCGCTGGGGCCCGACTGGGCGGTGGTTGCCGATGAGGTCGGTAGTGCCGAGGTGGTGGCCAGGGCGGGGGTCGGGGGAGGAGGTGCGGCGGGGGCGGGCTAGGGGGGCGGCGAAGTCGCGGGCGGTGGGGGGGGGGTCGTGGGGCGGGTCGGTGGGGGGGTCGGTGGGGTCAGGTTGGCAGAGGAAGGCGGTGTCGCCTGGGTCGAGGTGGACGTCTGGGTCGAGGGTGACGGGCGACTGGCGCCGGGCGGCGATGGGAGCTTTACTGAGGGGGCGCTGGGGCCCGAGGCGGGGGTGGTTGCCGGAGGGCACGGCGGCGCCGAGGCGGCGGGCAGGCCGCGCCTCGGGCGGGTGGGCGGTGGTGTCCGGAGGGCTGGTAGCAGTGTGGTGGGCGGCTTTGATAGGGTTGGTGGGCCGGTCTGGGGCCTCTGTGCCGGGCTGGAGGTGCCGGCTCCTCAAAAATCCGGCGAGGCGGGAGCCGCTGCCCGGGCGCACTTGGCCAGACAGGCGTGCTCGCTGTGCCTGGTTAATACCCTCCGTACATTGGCGCAGTATGCGCATGCGTGGAGCTGTTTGGACACCCCCTGGCCGTGGACCTCCCCCGGGGCTGCGTGGGTGCAGGAGTTGGGGTCCCGGTTCCAGGCATAACAGAGTGGGCCGTGGGTCTCCTTGCTGTAGGCCACGCGTGTGTCGGTGTGGCCGCGGAACTGGGGGCGGGGCATTGCAGGGTCGAGGGAGGGGGGTTGGGTGGTGGTGGGGTGGGGAGGCATGGCGAGGGACTCCAGCCTGAGGAGGTTTATGGCTACTGGGTCGTGCCAACCATGGGGGAGGGTACCGTCCGCGATCGCGGTAAAGACCGCCTCAGAATAGTGGCGGACGGTCGTCCAGGGGTAGAGGAGGTTATCCCGACAGATAGATAGGATATGATGGTGGAGTCCCGGGGCGGGGTGGGCGGGGAAATCCGGGTGGTCGATGAGGGTGAGGAGGGCGAGGGCGTATTCGTCCTTGGTCGCCTCCCCCCTCTTCACTGGCTTCTTCTCGGGACCTCGCCTCACCAGATCGGAGGGGAAGATGTAGTTGGATGGGATGCCTTGGCGTCTGGTTGAGTGCCGCGCCTCGGCGGATGCCAGGATTTCCCTGACGGCGTCGGCCGTGGAGGCGGGGTTGTGGCGGGTCTCCTCCCCCTGGTAGGCCGGCGATGTGCAGGGCTGCGGTTGGGGCAGGATGTGGCGGTACCTCCCGTACTCCGCGTGTGTCGTTCCGGGGAGGGCCGCCTGGGGGGGCGGCGGGGGTCGGGCCGCGGCGGTGGCAGGTGCCCGAGGCGTTGGTGCGGCCGGCGGGGGCGCCTCTGGCGCGGGCCGGGTCCCGTTGGCGCTGATGTGGTCGATCCGGGCGTGGAGGTCGGCAGTGGCCTGCCGGTGCTCGGTGTTGGCCTGCCGGTGCTCCTCGTTGGCCTGCTGGTGCTCCAGTTGCATGCGCTGGATAGCCTCCAGCACTGAGGAGGTCTCGGCGCCCGAGGAAAGGTCCGAGGGCGCCGGGGGGGAGACCGAGACGGGTGATGGTGACTCGACCCTCCCGGGCGACGTAGAGGGCCCCGGGGTCCGGGGGGCGGCCCGGGAGCCCTTCCGTCCTCGTCCTTTTCCTTGAGGCATGGTCAGCGGTCCGAGGTGTAGGCCCAAAAAGGAAAAAGTGAAGGGTAGCGGAAGACGGCAGGGAGGTGAGTGCCTGAGGAGGGCCGGCGGGCGGCCTTATAAGGGAGGAGGGAAGGGCGACAGGCGGTGAGGTGCGAATGCTGGCGGCCCGGGGGAGGGTGAGGTGTGGGGAGCAGCGGGCGTCGGGTGAGGCGTGAGCGCCAGAACAAAGAACTGGCAGGAGAGAGACGAGGAGGGGGGGGGGGGGGGGGGCGAGGCGGGGCTCGGCGAGGTGGTTGTTAGTTGTTGGCCACAGCGGCGGGGGAGGGTCTCTCCCTTCCCTCGCATCAAACGTAATGCTTCGCATTACGACCAAGTCTGGCAATTTCTGATAATGTTCCCATCTTTCCTATTTGTGGGAGTGTGTGTAGTTCAACTGTGTCCACCTACAGAGGAGCTCTGTGTGGGACTGCAGCATACCTGGGCCGCGTTCAGGGTGCATCGCGGAGGCGCCACGGATACATCTCCACGATGGTTTTTAGCCTATTTGCGTTCAGGGTGCGTCTCGGAGACGCCTCCCTTTTCAGATAGGAGACAAGAAGCGCCTTGAAAATAGCTGCCGTATTCAGTAGTTTCAGCCAATCACAGCACAGCTTTTCCATTGCAAATGGCCACCGCCTATGGGAGCGGCCATTTTCAAGACAACAAACTGCCTTTGCTGTTCAGACTGGTGTGATGTCAGGGCCATCTCCGAGGTGCCTCCGAGACGGACCCTGAACGCAGCCCAGATTGCTGATAATTGCATATTTAGACAATCTGGCGTACGCCCAGTCCTAGGCCTGGCGCATGGATCGCCGGTCAAACTTTACTGATCAGTTCCGCTCGTGCCAATGTAATATTGAAGTAAAAAAAAGTTGTTGAACATAAACTATGACTCTGTTTTCATATTTTTGGAGAAGAACTAACTATGAAACAACATTATAATTCGCATATTTTCTGTAATAAAACAAAGAAAGCATACTCATCCATATAGCGGGTACATTTTATTTTACCATAACATATGCCCATGGGGGCGATATGTCTGCCTGTAAACCCAAATGAGTCTGTACAAACTAGCAATAGCTAACTAACAATGTAGTCTAAGTAATTTGAATTCATGTAGTATTAATATATTAATTACTATAGACAGGCATGCATCGGTAAATATATGTAATGGATAGATATGGATAGTTATCATATAAAGACGTAGGCTAAATAAAGTGTGCAACCACACATAATTATTAACAACTAATGGATATCCAACAACCCAGATAGTTCGCGCCTCTGCACGTTTAACACGCCATGGGCACGATTCCGATACACGGCTGCCATTTGGCATAAAAACAGCCAGGGACATTATTCATAGGGGAGATGCAGCGTATCCTTGGGGATTTGCCAGGGGTGGGTGTTGTCACCGACGACGTTCTTATATATGGGTCCACAATAGGAGAGCATGATCAAAGGTTGCAAGCAGTGCTAGAACGAGCAAGGTCGGTTAATTTAAAATTAAATCCGAATAAGTCTCAAATCTGTCAAAGTCAAGTATCATATGTAGGACATGTACTAACACAGGAGGGGGTTAAACCAGACCCAACCAGGGTGCAGACAATCATAGATCTGCCTATACGCCAAGTGACAAATCAGGCGTACAGCGTCTTCTGGGAATGGTCGGATATGGACACAAATTCATACCGAATATGTCAGACATCGCTAAACCATTGCGTACGCTTCTGACCAAGGACGTCGCTTGGCATTGGCAATCTTTTTTTATTTAAAACATATTTTTTTCTTGAATACTGCCTATCATGGATAAGTCTGAATAGACTTGTTTTCACCATTTGACAGTTTGTCAAAAGAAAGCCCGAGCCTACACTTTTACCAACCCAGGGGATTTTTAACCTCGCACACCACATAGACATGGTATGAGAGCAACCGGCCTTTGATGACGCTGTAAGTTATACACAGCGGTGGAAATCCAAATTGGCAGAGCTGGGGGCATGGGGAATCGAACCGCCAACCCTCAGATTAGGAGTCTGACCTAGAAAAAGGTCAGACACTCTAACCACTCCGCCACAGAGAACACCACCAATCTTGCTGGGGGAAAGATGTGACATATGTATTTGTATGCGTAGCGAGTGGTAGTGGAATGCCCATGCGCAGCTGGCCGGTGGAAGGAGTTTGATAAATAAAGTCAGTCTCTACTCAACTACCACCATGTCCAGACTACCATTCATTACACCATGTAATTATATATAGCCAATGTACCAGAGGAGTGTATTAAATGTATTTTACAACGTAACATAACCCCCCCCCCCTTGCTTCCCCTTATAACCTGGGCCCGCAGCTGCTCCCAGCCACTCAGCCTCCTGCCATCTCCAGTACCGCTTCCCTTTTTTATTTTGGCTGTCCCTCACCGCCGGCCTACACTCCATGACCCCCGGAGACCACACGCCTCACGGTATATCTCCATCACCGGCCTACGCACAGCTCGCCAAGCCTTCACTCCCCCGAGGACGAGGCCGAAATAAGGCTAGGAAACCCCCAGTAAGCTGCACTGCAAAGGGGCATGTGATATGTCACGGCCCACCAGCGGGATGCCCAATGGAAGGTAACCATGCCAAAAGTAGCCAGATAACACACCACACAGCTACGTACAAGCCTATGATATGTAAATAGGAGTAGGCTAGTCTAGTAATAAGAGTAGAAAAATAAAAACATATATACCAAGAAAATCCAAAAAAACTAACATAGGCTACTAACCATACCAACCAATTATCTATCTGCTACTGAAATGCAGGCAATCAAATACCTTATCAGCAGCCACTGTGTGGTAAGATAACACCAACACTACAACTGGCCAGCATTGAAAACAAGCCTGGGTACCCGGGCTTATATGCTATGGACAGTATAAATACAGCCTCAATAAAAAAAAAAATTTTAAAAAATTGCCGCGGCGCCTGCCGCTCGCGCCGCCCCCGCCGCACCCGACCACACCCCAGCGACGGCCGCCGAGGCGGTGAGGGAGATCCTCGAGTCTGCCGAGGCGCAAAATGTGGGGCGACGAAAAGGTATCCCGTCCTCATACATCTTCCCCCACGACCTCATTGAGAGGGGGCCGAGGGTAAGGCCATCAAGAAGGGCGAGGCGACTATGGAGGAATACAGCCTCGCCCTCCGGACTCTCGAGGCCCACCCCTCCTTCCCCTCGGGATCCGTCCCCGGACTCGTCCACCACAACCTTGTCCTCCTCTGGGACTGCCTCACCCACCCCTGGCTGACCGTCTGGTGATACTCCGAGACGATCTTCACCTCGATCACCGACGGTAGGCTCCCGGACGGTTGGCATGACCCCGTTGCCACCGACCCCCCCGCCTCTACACCACCGTTGCCAGCACCCAGCCCCCCCGCCCCCATGCCAACCGCTGCCCGCACAGCACCCCCGCCTCTGATGACGTCACAACTGACGTCAACAGTCACCGCGCCACCCCTGCCCGCCAGACACCGGAAATACCCACGGTGATACCGGAAGTCGCGCCCCGGGCGGCCGCCCCGCCAGCCACCCGGTCAGTACATAACGACCCCTCCCCCCACACCTCCCTGCCACACCACCCCGGTGGCGGCGGCTCGCCGGAAGTACCCACCACGGAGATACCGGAAGTCGCACCCTGGGTGGCTGGCCCGCCAACCACCACCCCGTTGCTTAACATCCACCCTCACATCTTCCCGCCTCGCCACCCCTGCGGCGGCGGCTCACCCAACACCCCCCCCCCCCCCGCCGTCTCTGGCAACCGCCACACCCCTCACATCATAGCCTCCCTCTCCACTCCCCTTCTCCCCGACGGGCTGCTACGCCCGAGGGTACTCCCAGGGCTTCCGTGGGCGCTTCCCCACGTTCACGAGCTGGAGGCGGTCAACCTTGTCGTCGCCCTCCGGGCCCTCCTCCCGGCCGATGTCGCGGGGGCGACGGTGGTGATTAACACCGACAACATGGCCTCCACCGCCTCCCTCGAGTCGGGGGCCCCCCGCGACGCTACCCTCTGGACATACCCCCGTGAGCTTTGGCTCATGGCGGCCGAGGGCTCATTCATGCTAGCCATCCTCCACAAGCCTGGGGCCGACCTGGTCCTCACCGATGCCCTCAGCCACGTCCACCTCGTCGGCCCGTGGGCCGCCCTCACCCAGGCCGAGGTGGCGCGCCTCGGGCTCACCTACCTCCATCCCTGCCATGACGAGTTCCCCTACAATCCTGGCCTATGATTGCAGGGCACACCCACATCGAGGTCGCCGCCGTCGATGGCCTCTGCCTGGCCTCCCTGGCCCCCTCCACCTGGAGGAACCGACGGCACGAGGCCGAGGGCTACATCACCTTTGCCTCGGGCCATGGCCTCGACCCTCTGGCGCCCTCGGACTTCGACGTCGCCGCCTACGCCGCCACCCTCTATGCTGGTGCCATAGCCCTCGCCTCTGTGCGGAACGCGTTGTCCGGGGCGCGCTCCTGGGTCGAAGCGGCCATGGGGGACCCCTCAGCCTTCAGCTCCCGCCTCGCCAGAGACGTGTGTCGTGGAGGCGAGCGGTCATCCACGCATGTCGCCCGCCCCGCCCCGCTGCTGACACCCCGGCTCCTCGCGGCCGTCACCGCCCACCTTGACGCCGCCGGCCCCTCATGCATCGTCCCTCGGGCCGCCCTCCTTCTTGGGTACTACGGGATGTTAAGACAGTCCAACCTCCTCGCCCCCACACCATCACCCGCGCCAAAGTCGCTCGCCCCCGGGGGGCTCAGAGTTACCCACCGGAGCTCCAAGACGATATCATTGCCCTCGGGGGTGGTCGCCCTCTTCATCCCCGCCTCGCCGAACTCTCGCCTCTGTCCGGTCGTGGCCTGGCAAGCCTCAACCGCCTTGGTCCATGCCGGGCCGGCTGACCCGGCCTTCGTCATGCCCTCCGGCCGCCCCCTCAACTCTCGGACCCTCACCGCCCTCCTCCGGGGCGCACTCCGGGCCCTCGCCGTTTCCGTCTGGGAGACTTTCACATTACATAGCCTCCGGCGAGGCGCTGCCCAGGCATGCCAGCGCGCCGGGGTGCCCCTCGACGACATCATGGCGCAGGGCATATGGACCTCGGGGGGCGGCGCATGCATACCTCCCTCGCCTCGCCCCAGCGGCCGCCCCTAGGGCCCTCTCCTCTGTTTTGGTGGAGGGCCCATCGGTGCCTCTTCCCCTTGACATTGACTCCCCTCACTGACATTGCCGTAGTTACCATGTGTAGTCTGCCATACTTACCATGTGTAGTTTCTTCATTATTCCTGTACGATACCTATTGCACTTCATCGCACTAATAAAGTGCTCTTTTTTCCACCTATGCCTCCGTCTTCCTCCTTCGCTGCGGATCGGTCGTAATGCATGCATTGCGCTTGATTCATGGTGAAGGAGGAGTCACCCCCCCACCTTTCCCTTCCCTGTGCCGACCGTTGGGGTTACATAACCCCCCCCCCCCTTGCTTCCCCTCATAACCTGGGCCCGCAGCTGCTCCCAGCCACTCAGCCTCCTGCCGCCTCCAGTACCGCTTCCCTTTTTTCTCCACCCACACACCCTTACATACATACTTTACCTTCCTGGGGTGGAGGGCCAGTCGGTGCCTCTTCCCCTTGACATTGACCCCCCTCACTGACATTGCTGTAATTACCATGTGTAGTCTGCCGTAGTTACCATGTGTAGTTTCTTCATTATTCCTGTGCGATACCTATTGCACTTCAATGCACCAATAAAGTGCTCTTTTTTCCACCTATGCCTCCGTCTTCCTCCTTCGCTGCAGATCAAATCTAACAATAATAAAGGGTACATGTGTGAATAGAACACGAGCGGGCCTTTATATGAGAATACATGACAAAAATACGCACGCGACCACTCGACTGGAACGGGGAGAAAGGTTGTTACTGCACCTGAATGACAGAGCTTCGGCACCTTGTGTAGTTAATGGGGACCAGTGTTGCGGTTTTAGCGCATGTCGAAAAGGGCCATATTTCCAAGTTCGACCATAGTTAAACCAAAGTTAATACTAAGACGGCTCACTCAGCCTACTGTGTAATCAAAATGATCAAACCCACCACTTGGTGCGCTTGCTGTTCTCTTGGTTAAACAGGTGCTATATTATATGTATAAATGTATACATGAATGTGAAAGATGTGTGATGATGGCGATGATGATGATGATGTGTATTAGTTCATAACAATTTCATATTGATGTGTATTCATACTTACCTATCTCATGTATAATATAATTGTATGTGTTTACATGTGAAACACCAACCAGAACCGGGCTGATCAAACCCACCACAAGATGGCACTGCAAAATTTACATTACCATGGGAAAGATAGGGAATGAGCCATCTTAGTATTATAGGGTCTTTGGTTAAACACAGTGACCCTCTTTCGGTCCGTTGTTCCACAAAATCTATTATAGGATCGGCCCTGGTTGTCGAGTAAAGATTCAAACGGCATTTGATAGTTATGAATCGGGAATATCGGGCCATACGGCTTTTATATGCATATTCCTTTAAATATATGGTGAAAATTGCACATTTAGACAACCCGGCGTACGCCAAATTCTGGGTTCGGCGCATGGGTCGTCGGCCGAACTTGACGGCGGATTAGTTCCGAATGTTCCGTTAGTGCCAATTTGGCGCTTCAAGCGGCGATTTACACAGGCGTAGACGCCGGATGGCGCCACCTTTCACGCCCCACGGTAATGATTGTACCGAATAATACATGTACTAGTAATATACTCAGGGTTAGAAGGTGAAAAGCTTGACCAATGAGATAGAACATTAGCAGATTTATCAGAATTGTGTGGAAAAGTTCATGGGATTTGAGTTTAAATAGTTAGTTCACGCACCATTTACAGTGATATCTGTAGAATCAAAATATATCCCCAAAAAATATATATGAGCTACAGGGATCGATGTAAATGGTTTTCTCAATTCAACTTATCTGTCGTAAAGTCGAGTAGTACATAGAGCACAAATTAGAACGATTCCGAGTTGGTTTGTTTTCTCAACATAATATTTTTATCACGGGGGAAACGTCTTTAAAAAACTGTAAAGGATAAGAGGGAATTTAGTTTTTTGTTTTAGTTTTTTTTGTAAATATAGTTTATTCATTGAATAAAGACTTTTGTCAGCGCCGTGGCACTGGTCTTCCAGCCATGTGACATTACAGTTATTTACAATACATGTATATGTAGTCTAATATTGTCATCAGCAGCTAGCTGAAATAACAATATTAATCATTCCAAGACTTACATATGGTATAGTTAGACAATTCACCGATGAGATAGTAGTTATATGTTGTATACATACATACCTAGATATATATATCTGTATTGTTTAGACCGTTACATTACGGAGTGGTTAGGTGCATAGTTTCTCTTCACAGGTTTGTATGCCTATTGTGTGCTGAATTGCATAATTATCATGTTGTAGGAGATAGGATTTTGAGATGGAGTGTTAGTAGAATGGTTTGTTTATTCTGTAGCAAGCGTTCGAAGACGCCGATGGTGGTGGGTCCGAATGGGATGGAGGCTGCAGGCGGCGTAGTGAGGGAGGTGCGCTGTGAAGGACCAGTGTAGTTGTCGTATGTACGGAACTTCTCGATCCTGGAACTGGTTGAGTGGGAAAAGGAACAAGTGCTCATCTTCCCGGTCGAGGAGCAGGAGTAGCAGCAGCAAACGCAGGCGCAGTAAAGCTAAGATTCCATATATGCGGTATGTGGCATGCCATTCATATTTGCATTCGCATTTGCCTTCTTATTTGCATCTGCATTCGCATTCACATTCGCATTCGCATTCGCATTCGCATTCGCACCGATCGGTCCATTGAGCAATCCACTTTGCCACATTCATGTTCACATTCACTATGGAAGCACCACTGTGCATTTATATGCTTTTCCGTTTTGTTGTCGCATTCACATACCGCATACCGCATAATTTTTATATAGAAGCTTTCTTAGCTTTAGTGGTCTATTAAGCAAATTACAGTGGCAGGGAAGGATGGGCGCCGATTGAAGGCACACAAACTGATTGCCGCCTCCATATGGAGTGCTGGCCAGTGAGGCCTTGGGTGTCCACCACCTGTGTGCGTTCTGAAACACCTGCACTTCATCTACATGTCTCATGCACAACGACTTCTGTGACAGTGCTCACCTGGAGTACGCCCTGGCGGTTCGTAAATTAGCGGAAACAGTTGGCTTTGTGACATTTTCAAACTCAAAGGCCAATGCCGGTATGAGTATGGTTTACTGCGGGACTCAGAACATGCGCTCAAAGACCTCAAAGAACAGCTACCCATCCTCTAAACCGTGACACTGAGCATAGCAAAGACGGTAAAGCGCATCTTACCACCGGAATAAAGACACCGGCTGTTCGTGTATTGAGAAGGACTGTGTGCCCGGTGTGGCAGGAAGGCCCATAGGCGGGTAAACTGTTCCAAGGACTGACTCGCTCATGCTGAATGAACAGGTGAAGCATTCACTGCTGGTTCAGTTGTTAAGGTTATTCTGAATGTTATAATATGTGCAAATGCTGATGATTTTGTTTCCCCAATACAGAAAATAGAATATATATATATTCTGTTCATGCCATAAAATGTGAGGCGAAGCAGATTGCTTTGTTATAACATAGGGTAAGATTGAGCTCGGTTTATAGTGAAATAGTGAATAGTAGACAGGAAGTGTGAACACTCTGTAAAAATATACGGATTTTCGGTTAAGAATTATATATTGGCAGAGAGCATTATTGGTCTTGGGCGACGGAGTGGGGACGATGTTATATAAACTAAAAGTAATAATATCCCACTCCCATTATGACATGATATAAGCTGTGTGAAATATATGTTCATATATTATGCCTGAGATTAATGAAGAGATGTTCCTATATAAGAGGCAGTACATGATTGTTGAAATGTTTCTCTATGCATCCATAAAGAGTGCAATTGGAGAAAAGACCATTTTAACAGAGATCTATTGTAACTGTATAACTACCTCCCCCCCCCCCTGCCTTGACCACTGGGCTGGTCCACCAGCCTAATTTGCATATACACACAGGGCACCACCTGCAGCTGGGTTGAGTGACAGCTACCCCTACTGGGGGAGGGTGCCACCCACTGACTGTGGAGGTGCCTGATTGGCTGGCTGGGGACTGCCCAGTCACCTGCATCCCATTGGCCCTCTGACCACACTAGCCTCAAACCAAGATCTTAATTCTAGACTCTGCTTCAGACCCCCTGGAGAGAGATCACTCTACTCCTGACTCTGGAGTGAGGCGCACCTACTCTTGAGCAGGAACCCCAGACACTCTGTCTGATGCTATCAAAATTCATCTATTCTAATTGAGTGTGAACACAGCCATAGGACTCCTGTCCCATGAGCTGTAAGCACTGCTTTCTATACAGGCTAAAGTAGTAATGAGATCTTGTGTGGCTAGAAGGCAAGGGGTGTGGATGATAGGTCACTGGTAGGTGGACAGGAGTTGGTGTTAGTAAAGCACAACTTCTCCACTGTTTATCTGTGTCTTGACTTCATTATTCCTTAGCATTGGTTAATGAGCTGATAGACAAGTGATATGAAGGGGAGAGTTTCTGTAGTATTCTCTGGTGTCCCAAACGTGGCCGGGCATCCAGTAATATTATAACTCGGTTTGTTAACGAAAACACCTGTCAAATCCACCATTAGACATTATGTAAGGGTAAAGTACTTTGCTTATATTTCACATACTTGAATAATTTATTGAGGTTCTATGAGTATCCAAGGTGCTCTTCTGAACAGGTGTATAATATAATATTTCAGAGTACCTCGCAAAGCACCATGGTATAGATTAAAATTCAAAGTTGCCTCACACGTGTATGTAGACACATATGCACATGCAGGGGCATAGCTAGACCTTTAACGATGTGTACTCCTAATTTCGGCAGGGGGTTTAGGGGGCCGCTTAAGCTTAAGCTGGCGGATTTGAAACATTTTAGACTTGAGTTTTCGACACTCCGGACTACTACATGCCTCCTCTCTCTCTCTCTCTCTCTTTATTATTTTTTAAATTTTTGTTGTTGACAAAACGATGTGAACGTTTTGGTGTACGCACGTACGCCTAGCTATGCCCCTGACATGTAAACATATAGGTCTATAGTCCTACATATGTAAATATTTATATATAATCATGTAAGTATATATTTGCATATGTAAATATATATATGCACACATCTATATATATATGGATAGTGATAAGCCTCTTATCGCGTGTAATAAGGTGTGTAGTCTTTTGCTCTCCCCCAACCCCTTGCTGGGAGGGGGGTCCTAGCATGCTCTGTCCGCCCCCCCCCCCCCCCCACCCCCCACCCCCCACCCCCCGCCCCCTGGGCAGGGGCCGCACACTCCATACGCACGGAGGTTTTTGTCGCGTAACGGGGAATTATTATATATATTTGAATGTCAGAAGCAAGTGACCGTTGGGGTCAGCAGGTCAAGAGTCAGAGTCGGCGGGATGCAGAGAATGACCGACTATCACTCTATCAGGATATCGAGTTAGTTCGGTATGTGAGGATAGGTGTCAGAAGGACACTGATCAGAAACATTAGGAGACATTCTTAATTTATATACACATATTAAATTATATAGTACACACACATATATATTATATATATCTAACAGCAATACATATATCATTCAAGGGAAAACATATTATCGAATAGAAACTGGGGTGTGTGAATTTCAATGAACACATAACTAGCTAAACAGTTTGGTTGTCAAGGAGTGCTCCTATTTGAGTGGTCCATCAACAATACTTACCAAATGCTGTCAGCGTCCCCATGACGACGATCATGAAGAGGACGACTGATAACTGAAGACGGGAGTCCATGTTTACCTGAAACGGGGAGGGGGGTCAGTAAGGAGTGTACAGTTCAAAACAAAGTGGAGTAGTTTAGAACCAAATGGGTCCTGTACTTCCTAGAAATGTTTGCTTGCCTACCAATGCTCTGTTCTACCACACGGCATGTTCCTTTAGTTCCAAGTGGGTGCATTTTTTCTTACTTACGGGTTTAGAGAAGTTCTAAGGTCTTTCACAAATTGTGGCGGATATCTGACTCGGTAGAAAACTAGGTCTGATTGTAAAACTAATAGGAGAACTGCTAAACCTGAGAGTCATTGGTATCTGAGATTCCATGCACTCAGAAGTTATTCACGACATGTGCAATGTGGATGCGGTGAGTTATGCACGACATGCGCAATGTGGATGCAGTGAGTTATGCACGACATGCGCAATTTGTCCGAAAGTGGCTGTGGCTTTTCATATGTCTGCATGCGCTGTAAATTGAATAGGTCCATGTATCGATCAGTGTGGCAGCTGAACACAAACTTTCATGCCGCATACAGCTTTTGCATATGGGTCACTCTCCTGAAAACTGGTCAGCATGAGATGGGATTTTAAAACATCAATAAAAACCTTCCTACTTATTTTTTCCCTTATTCTTTTCATATTCATGCTCAGATTTGATGAAAGAAATAAGGGAAATAAAATAAAACTGTGTGCAACTTTGGTCTTTTTAGTTATGAACTGTTTTTGTACCAAAAAACCCCATTTTACAGCCAGCCATTTGTAACATGACATATGGGACGTGGTTGAATCCTTATTAACATCTTGTATTGCATTGATATATCAAACAAAACAGTTCCCAATCAAAGAGGAAGTATTTATTAACATGTATGCATGCTTAAATTTAAAAAAAAAAATTTAATGTCTCAAATAACATTACAAATTTCCGTCACACGTGTAACCGTGGTGTCTGGATGCCACACAAATATTGTACACTAATTATTCATGAATAAAGCATGGCTGGGAATTACTTTTTTTTATCAATATAAGCACTAGATATTTCTTATATTATGCCATGATTAATATGCTTCTAAGTATGATATTATTTAATTCTGATTAGATATTTATTAACAGATGTGTGTCTAAACATGTGTTACACGTGTGACGCACATGTTATACTGCCATAAGAGATATCTTATTCATGGACTACACCTTTATTTTTTATCTCATCAATTTATATTTTACATAGATGTAAAGGGAGATTTCCAGCTTTCATTTGCAACCAAAAAATGTAAAAAATTCAAATATTAAATTTTAACTCTCCATGTGACACTTCTGGCCAGTTTTCAGGAGAGTGACCCATATATGGAATCTTAGCTTAAGGCAGTATCTCCCCAGAATGCCAAGTTATGCCTAGGTCACAAATGCTGCGGTCACTGTTCGGTGCTGCAGTCTATGGTGTGCATTGCAGTTTGTGCAAATGGTACGGCGTTGCTCTCTGCGCTTTATCTATTCACAAATCGTTGGGTCACCGCAAGGCACCTTGGGGTTTGTCTTTAACTTTATGCACATATTTAATATATAAAAATGTAGCTTCTTAATATTGATCACACAAACATATTTTCATATTGATGATATTCATTGATGTAGAAAAAGGTGACCATATGGTGCTGTGGCATCCTTGAGGGCTGTGGCATAGCGATTTTGCGAAGTTAAGATAACTTCAACTTTAAATAACCGCAACCGCTTGTAGCGAGCAAAGAACCGTACGGTCACCGTGCGGCGACCGTAACCCACCATACGGTCTGGCTGATGTGGCGACTCATGGTCACCGCAAGCATGCCGTAATGCATTTGTGACTGAGGCATACGTTGTGCCACCACCGCCACTAACTGTATGCAAAACACCAATACGTGAACAGTGTGGAGTTCACAAGTCACGAAGCTGGTGGATCGCACAAACTTGTGGAACTTTACATAAGAAACTGTAGTTCACGAATAAAGTAAAGTGTTAAGGTTAGCCCAGAGACAACCGCTGATTGAAGAGACACCCCTTGAATTTATATTTAATAATAATTGATTGTAGTTTTCAAACTTGTATTCAAACATAAAACAGACATGCCCAACTACTAACTATGTATTGCCAATGGGAGCGTATGTGGGCCTGCTGCCACAGGCCTGTCTCCAGGACAGGGCTGCTACTGCTAAGCAACTCATGAGAAAAGGTGTCAGAAGGCTGGGTCATAGCAACCACCACGTGATTTTGCAATCTAATAACTAAATATAATGTTCGAATATTTATCATAGCCTAATACTTTTGGGGTGAATCATTGATGAAATTATGTAAATTAATCTAGTTGAATTGAGAGCTCTATGTGGCTATATCTTGTGTTTTTTTTACATTCTCTCCCAATTTTTCAACTTTAGGTAAATGTAGATAAACACTGCACACTGGAACCACCTCCTCCACAGTTAATTCCTACTGAATCAGCATTTACTGTCATTTACGTAGGGTTGCCATTCACCATAGTCATCCGCTGGTTTGGGGTGAATCTTCTATCTACAGGGAGCAATCAAAGGAGGCGCCACCGATATATTATCCTGGTTCCATGCCTTCTCCTGAGATGGCGACACGAGTCAGTTGCGCTGAAGCGCCACCTGCGGCACGTCAGCAGGGCGGACATTCCCGGTTGTCAGTTGGTGAAGACATGACATTATTGTGTGCGTTGCTACCGCTAGGTGGCGAAACCGTACGACACCAGAACGCCGCCTAACTGATTGTGGCGTGCGGGCTAGAACCAGCGCCACCGCGTGTACAAGGCGACCACAGATAGTGTTTGCGTGCGTACATTGGTCCAACCTCAATAATAACCCCAATAATAACTTCGACATTAAAGTTGCATAGCCTGATGGTTTTGAGTTTCTACCATTTTGTGAGATAAATAATTAGATAGATTGTTATAAAATACTTTACTTTAGTTTGAAGTAACTTTTATTTTAAATGGTTAACTTTGGATATATTTGAAGTGAAAAATCTGCTCAATTAATTTTGGGAGGCGCATCAACATTGTGGTACCATTAGATTCAGCAGTAATAACTTGTAGTAAATCGGCTTAGTATATCCTTACATGGAGCAACACAATGCTTGATAAATGCACCAGTATCTAAGTTGGATATGAAGGATCAAATCTAGGTAATGATTTTGGTTTTGAAAAGTTGATACTTCCATCGGACTGCAGCTTTAATCTCAATATTACCTCCAATAAAAATCTCAATTTTAAAGCCAATAATACCCTTAATAACAACTTCGATAATAACCCCAATAATAACCTCAATAATATACCAACTAATAACCTAAATAATAAGCTCAATGATAACTTCAAGAATAATGCCACGCACTGACTTTATGTATTGCCTATGGCATAGATAGATAGATATCTCAGTGCATATCCCACAGATAAATATAATTTAATTATTATGTACATACTATATATGGTAAAGCGAACGCATGGCATTTAGTTCATGAATATTATCAAAAAGTAAATGTCACACACTAACTTAGACATACGTAGTGCGATCTTTCCCTAGACTGAGACTGTGAAAACAAGTGTTACCACACTTATCATTTATGAGCATGGTAAATAAATTCACCACAAACAAAAATTGAACAAGTCTTCATTTGTTGTACTTGAGCTCATGTTGGTGACGCGCTGAGTACATGCACTCAGGGGGGAACAACCACACTCGGCTACCTGGTGTTATCTGAACGATAAAGGCACCACTTACTTGGTTCAACCGGAGATGAGGCGCCGTCTGGCAGAAAGTTGTCCCTGTGGTGTTGGAAATATCCCCACTGGCTCACTGAAGGTCGCTCACGCCTGTATCTGGTACTAGTGGTCGCGCAACAAGCTCGGCATGTCAACGGGGCACGCCGCATCGCGCTTTATATTCTCACACACCTGTTCGGGGCGGGGGGCGGGCGGGGTGCGAGTGGGCGTGGGGTGTGTGTGGGTGTGGGCGTGGGTGTGGATGTGTGTGTGTGGATGTGTGGGTGTGCGCGTGTGTGTGGGGGTGGGTCTGTGTGTGTGTGTGGGTGGGTGGGTGTGGGTGTGTGTGTGGGTGGGTGTGTGTGGGTGTGGGTGGTTCATTACACTGCGTGGGTAGGTTAAATATATGTGGCAACATGCGGTTTACTAATTGTCCTATACTCACATTATCAACGAAACTGCAAATACGCAACCGACAAACAATCACACACATGTTGTAAAATAAACAACACTCCTACACGTACACAACTGGCGCTGTTTCCGTCCAGTACTGCCGGCCTCTCCGTAGTGGTCGGCGTGTAACTAGTCAAACAGGCCGCCGCCGTCAATTGTGGGTCTTCTTTAATGATCTCGTCATTGTGAAAAAATGGCAGCTGTGCAGTGGTGGGCAGCACAGATTGTTCTCCATTAAACCCGCGTTTCTGTTCAAACCGTCGCCAAATAGGAAACAAAACTAATCGCCGTAGACAGCCTATTACCAGAGTGCCCCCCGATGTTCAATTTGAAAGTCAATTGCGCTGATGGATTATGACACTGACGCAGATATTGTTATTGCTCCCAGAACGTGATGGGTCCTGAGTGGAGTCAAAATAATGTAATTATGTACATATATATTTTTTTCTTCTTTTCTATTTGCCGTTTTTACTTTCCAACTAGTGGTCATGGTGACCTAGGAAACCTGAGCTAATTTCATGACAAAGTTAGCTGTTCGATTGCTGCGCGTCTGACGTCAGAACAGGAACTTTTAATTTTTATTCGAGCATCCATGTGTCCCAGACACAAAACAAGTGACTCTTTCCCTCGAAAGTCATAATTGAGTAACTAAACAAAAGGAAAGGTCTAAAAACAAAAGAACGTACCTTTACGGTTGCATAGTCTGATAAAAACATCAAATTTTCGAAAGTAAAACACTTATTTAGATTTAAAACTACATATCCAACTTAGACCTATACTGGCGCATTTATGAAGCATTTGTTACTACAGAGAAGGACATGCTGAGTCAACTTAATAGAACCCGTTACTGCTGAACCCTATGGTGTCAGAATTTTGACAAGCACACTAATATTAATTTTGCATGGTTACACTTCAACTGTCTCCTAAGTTTGTCATTTTAAATCAAAGTTACTTCAAACTAAACTAATGTAGATAATATGGATCATCCTAATATATTTACCTCAGGAAATGAGAAGAACTCAGAACCGTCTGACTACAAGTTACAACTGCATCGATGGTCTGAAGATTAATATTCAGTTGGTTCTCAAGTGTGGCCAGTGCGCGCAGATTGGCTCTGTCCGACAAGGCGGCTTCAGCTAATATATGCCACTTCTCAATTGACCAGTCCATGGTTAGTTCTGGTCATGGTCACAGGATGCAGTTTCATCAAATTACATTACCACCTTTGTTTGTTTTTAGTAAACCCCATCAGAATGCTGCTGATAACCTTGCCTGGTCCCAGTTACAAGTTAGGTATAGTTATTCTCAGTAGCGTAGAAGGTGTAGGGTCCGCCAATTATAACCCGTAGCAGACCTAGTATCGCCTGGTATGACAGTACGCACTCATGGTGACTTTATAGTGCTGCCCCACTGGGAGTGGGAGACCGGGCTACCAGCACCAAGACCTGATATCCCACTCAAGTCACATTATCCTGACACCGAGCCAACCAGCCCTTGCCCTATCCTAATAATGCTGAGCACCTGGATAGGAAGCAACAAGAATACATTTTAAAGTTATTGGTTTGACTCAACCAGGGTTCGAACCCGTGGGTTCAAATCCCACGATCTACCAAAACGAGAGATGGAGGCTCAACTCATTGGGCCTGTGTGATTGATTGAGTCAGTAAACTGTGCCTGGTAATAATATCAGACACACACTCCTGCACTTCACTTGATGGGTTCTTCGTAACCGATCGTGCAGCATTGAAGCGGCACCGATAAATCGGTTCGATTTCGGCCGAAATATTAAAGTTGAATAGTCCGATGGTTTTGAGTTTCTTTCATTTTCAGAGATAAACATATTAGTTGTTCATTATAATCTACCTTATTTTAGTTTGAAGTAACTTTTATTTTAAATCGCAAACTTTTGAGATATTTGAAATGGAAACATTCTAAATTAATTTTGGCAAGCTTGCCAAAACTCAGTCACCATAGGCTTCTGCAGTAACAGGTTCTATTAATTGACTCAGTGTTCCCTTCTATGTGCCGGTAAATGTTAAATAAGTACATCAGTATCTAAGGTAGATATGTAGAATCAAATCTAGATAATTGTTTTGGTTTTGGAAATTTGACTATGCAGCTTTAACTTCTGGGGGTAGTCAAGCGTACAGTGTACTTGAATCCGATTGCAGAATGGTTGTCAAATAGGCACCGATAAAATTGTTCTGATTTTGGCTGAAGCAGTTGAGTCCAGTCGCCGATGGGTTGGAGAGGAGGGAGGGGGAAGCAGGGTATCCACAGCAAAGGAGGACAGAGCAGCAGTGAAAAAGGAAAAGGGCCCCACCGAAGCAAACAACGGGACACAAACAAAAGAAATGGTAGGATTGAGGAAAGAGAAGTGAGGAGAGTTGAGTCAAAGGGTTGTCCCTCCTTGCTCTGTGGTGACCAGTCGGCAAGCCGGAGACTCAGAGTAAGGCGGTAGGAAGTGAAAAGCTGGCAGGCCTCCCACTGCAGTATTTTTTAAAGACAAATCCAGGAGAGGAGACCGGCAGCTGAAGTGAGACAGAAGAGGTGTGGACCAAGTGGAATCTGGACAGCAAGTGACTCCCCACCCCTCCTACATTTAGCTCCCCTTCTTTATTTAAAAGCACAAATCTCATGACAGGTGTTTGTAGGGAGGTGCCATGCACCAGGGCTGCAGGCTGGAGCTGAACACCATATCAGCCGCCCTAATAGTAATAGCAACACGATCCATCAGGCAGGCATATGCCGGCAATCATTCAAGTAGACAAATATAACACATAAATAGCCAACGCGCACACATCAATACTGATGGCATGGCGTCATCCAGTGACTGACATGCTTAGCTCCACGTTCTGGAAGCATAACCAATATTGGACTCAGTTTCACCAAGATTAATGGAGAGACAATATTGGTCCACGCCCCGGGGAGGTAGGTGGTGGGGATTGCTCAAATTAACCACTGCAGGTATAGTTGTAGTTTGCTAGGGTTTTACATCCTGGCAACATCTAAGGTCATATCAGGATGAGTACCGACATAGGACAGTGCACACTCATAGCGACTTTATAGTGCCTGGAGACCAGGCCACCCACACTATGACCCTATATCCCACTCAGTCATATTATCCTGACACTGAGCTAATCAGTCCTTGCCCTATCCTATTAATACCGAGCACCAGACTAGGTAATAGCAAGTATCAATTTCATAACTCATTGGTTTGACCCGGTGAGGGTTCCAACCCAGACCTCATGCACGGAAAGCCAGCTGGCGGTCTTACTGATTTGGCCATCCCATCCATTCAATGTTATTGGTTTCACTCGACCGGGATTCGAACACCCGATCTTCCTCATAGGGGTACCCGTCCTGATATGACATTAGATGTTGCTAGTACGTAAAACAACAACAAACAAACATCTTCCTCATAGGAAACCTGCGCTCTTACCGATTCGGCCACCGTGTCCGGTAAATAAAACATTGAGGCATTTTTTTTTAATTGCGGGAGGGGTTAAATATATATATATATGAAGAGTTCAGCGCAACACCTCGTAAACGGCAATCAAAATATTGAAATAAACATTGGAGTCAAACATTCAAAAAGTTAATTTTTTATATTCATATTTTTTTTCTTCATTTGTCCATAACCATGTATACATAAACAACATAGAATTACTGAGAATTAAAATTACCGTAAGTCAATTTTTGGATTGCTGTTTACGAGGATTTGCACACATAATCCTCCGACGCGAGTGATGTTTTCCCGGTATACAGGTACCAGTCATGAGACATGAAGGAGGCAGTATAGTGTATAGTGTAATAATAATGGTAATGATATAATTCCCTTACGCGCCTTCATACTCGCATAATGCGTTGTGCATCACATATTGTTTACAGAGGCTACAGTTTCAAAATACAAGCACGTGGTCATCAGAATGGTGTCAATGGTCATAGGTACAGGGTTAACTGTCGTGACCCGTTGAAGGCCGACCCCTGCTTCCACTCACCACGCATTTGTCTCGTCACGGTTGAGATCAGAAGCGCACTGGGAGAGCACGTCACGCATGAACTGTTTGTTGATGTGACTGACAGCTTCGTGAGTGATCGGTCAGTCTCACTTCTGCCACCATATTGATGCAGATTGGAGAAACAAGCTGTGATCCCCGTCCGCATGCGCCAGGAAGGTTTAACACAAATTAAACCGGAAGAGTTAAGTAAACCGGAAGCACTGAGAACCTGCTACGCCTGCGCCCTTCTCCCAATGCAGGACGTGGCTGAACCAGCAATGCACCTTTTCGGAACTATTTGTCGTTCTTCTGGTGTGGCCAAAGGGTTCCTTATTTGGTGGCGTTTACCCCACCACTGGGTGTGTGGGAAGGGGGGGGGGGCGGCGGAGGGAGGGGGGAGGGAGTAGGCTTACAAGTAGATACAATGAAATTTGTCTTAAAATAAATAACAACAAGAACACACACAAATGCACCAACAGCTTTAATATACAAATTCATTTTTATTTCCAACACTTTCAGTACAAATTCTTCTGGGGGGCAAACTTCTATCTACTGTAGTCACTTCGTGATTGCCGCCCCTTGCAACAAACGCTACAAGCGTCTCAATGCAAAGCCACCCGGATTCATCAAATCTAGATTTGTCAATGAGGCCTATTTTGTTGCGTAATAAACCTAACACTTTCTCTGAGCACAATGAGGACGAGGACAAAGAAGGCCGAGTACGCAGGTTACATGAGCTGTGCTCGTCAGCCCTCAGCCTGGTCCCGTCTTGTCTTTAGAACTGGTCAGTTATGTAACCAAGTAGAAGCCTGTCATGGTGGATGAAGCCTGGGTTATCGAATACCAATGACGTCATTAAACTAGTATACAACGAGAGCATCAAAGGTAATCAGTGCAGTCTCAGATCAGGATCTGAGCAATTCCTTTGTGACGTCAATGTGATACTTATAGAGGGGGTGTAATGACGTCACAAGACAACTTTTGCTGGCCATATTGGATTACATACAGAAGGCTTGCAACTGCCTACACTGTGCTTACTTACTGATTTGTTGGTTTATTTGTCACTGTTTTGAGCAGTTTGGCCTCAAAAGTTGTTGCTAAAGTGCTGTAAGTAAACAAACACATTGAATGTAAACTGCCCAGAACCTCCCAGAACACAAGAAAACTGTTTTTACTGCATCTGCATGCATTCACAACATGGCTGGGTAGGGTGCTCGTAATGCAAGATGGCTGGCCGCTGACAGCTGACTGCTGACTGCTGAATGATGACGTCACGTACACTCCCTCTATATTCCGAAGCAGATTGCTAGTTTTAAAAAAAAGAGCTGGCGAAGTGATGTATGTTTTCATCAGACTATGAGGCTTACCGCCTGGTGGCGCCATTGTGAAAACCCCGCATCCAAATGACTGGCATAACCATGGAGACTAGCACCCCGAACCCCACCCCTACCGCACCCCGACCCCACCATGCTGAGTGACCGAATTAAAGGAAGAAAGGCGAGCGGAAGGTGCAAGGTCACAGCGTTACAAGTGTACAACTTGTCCAAAATGTAGGTAAGCCAGCCGGCACTATTTTAATCTCATTTCATTGACAATATAGAATCTATTATTATTATTATTAATCCACATTCTGTTATCTCGAGCCGACTTTAGACAAATTCGAAGGCTAGAAAATGGTAATCCATAGTCCAACGAAAGAATCACATTTTAAAAACCAGAATGCGTACTAGATTTGATCCTACATATCCGACTTAGATCTGGTGGACTTATTAAGTATTTGTTGGCGTATAGAAGCACATTCTGAGCCAATCTAATAGAACCTGTTACTATTGAAGCCTATTTCATCAGAACTTTACGTGCTTCCCAAAATTGATTTGTCGTGTTTACACTTCAAAAATCTCCAAAGTTAGCAATTTAATATAAAAGTAACTTCAAGCTAAAGTAAAGTGGCTCACAACGAACAACCTAATATATTTATCTCAGAAAATGGCAGAAGCTTAAATCCATCGGACTATGCAACTTTATACTTTCTTTAATCTATCTAGAAACTTCTGTTGCAAACTCAATGGCTGAACTCACGGCAAGATAAGAACAACTCTTGAGTAATCCTCACAAAACCCATGTCGACTTATACATAACCCTGTGAAAGTGTGCTACAGATAGCCTAGATAAAGCATTCATCCAGTACTTGCAGTACACGGGTGAATACCAACCCTATATAAAAACGGTCGAAAATGCGGGTCAATGAATTGAGAGCCTAATTTCATAATCTAAGAAGCAACAATTATTCTTTACATATGTCTTATTGATAGCCCACTACCTTTGAGTTGAAAAATATAATATAATATCCAGTTTAATAAGATTTAAAAGTGAAATCGACGGCGTTCTGCGGCCGCCATCTTGTCTTTTTGCATTCTCTCCCATTTAATCAACTCTATGCCTATATAAGTATCCATTTGATACTGGAGGCAGGCATTCTACTCCCTGTTCCATACTAAAGCTATTTCCCCCCCGTGTTTAGACTACGTTGTCGTTCACCCGTGTACTACAAGTACTGGGTAAATCTTTTATCTACAGATAGCCATGCACACTCCACACGAGCACTACCCGGCTTGTGTATAGCACTGTGAAAGTGTGCTACAGATAGCCATGCACACTCCACATGAGCACTGCCTGGCTTGTGTATAACACTGTGAAAGTGTGCTACAGATAGCCATGCACACTCCACACGAGCACTGCCTGGCTTGTGTATAACACTGTGAAAGTGTGGTACAGATAGCCATGCACACTCTACATGAGCACTGCCTGGCTTGTGTATAACACTGTGAAAGTGTGGTACAGATAGCCATGCACACTCTACATGAGCACTGCCAGGCTTGTGTATAACAATGTGAAAGTGTGCTACAGATAGCCATGCACACTCTACATGAGCACTACCCGGCTTGTGTATAACACTGTGAAAGTGTGGTACAGATAGCCATGCACACTCCACACGAGCACTGCCTGGCTTGTGTATAACAATGTGAAAGTGTGGTACAGATAGCCATGCACACTCCACACAAGCACTGCCTGGCTTGTGTATAACACTGTGAAAGTGTGGTACAGATAGCCATGCACACTCCACACAAGCACTGCCTGGCTTGTGTATAACAATGTGAAAGTGTGGTACAGATAGCCATGCACACTCCACACAAGCACTGCCTGGCTTGTGTATAACACTGTGAAAGTGTGGTACAGATAGCCATGCACACTCCACATGAGCACTGCCTGGCTTGTGTATAACAATGTGAAAGTGTGCTACAGATAGCCATGCACACTCTACATGAGCACTGCCCGGCTTGTGTATAACACTGTGAAAGTGTGGTACAGATAGCCATGCACACTCTACACAAGCACTGCCTGGCTTGTGTATAACACTGTGAAAGTGTGGTACAGATAGCCATGCACACTCCACACGAGCACTGCCTGGCTTGTGTATAACACTGTGAAAGTGTGGTACAGATAGCCATGCACACTCTACATGAGCACTGCCTGGCTTGTGTATAACACTGTGAAAGTGTGGTACAGATAGCCATGCACACTCCACACGAGCACTACCCGGCTTGTGTATAACACTGTGAAAGTGTGCTACAGATAGCCATGCACACTCTACATGAGCACTGCCTGGCTTGTGTATAACACTGTGAAAGTGTGCTACAGATAGCCATGCACACTCTACACGAGCACTACCCGGCTTGTGTATAACACTGTGAAAGTGTGCTACAGATAGCCATGCACACTCTACATGAGCACTGCCTGGCTTGTGTATAACACTGTGAAAGTGTGCTACAGATAGCCATGCACACTCCACACGAGCACTGCCTGGCTTGTGTATAACACTGTGAAAGTGTGGTACAGATAGCCATGCACACTCCACACGAGCACTACACAGCTTGTGTATAGCACTGTGAAAGTGTGCTACAGATAGCCATGCACACTCTACATGAGCACTGCCTGGCTTGTGTATAACACTGTGAAAGTGTGCTACAGATAGCCATGCACACTCCACACAAGCACTGCCCGGCTTGTGTATAACAATGTGAAAGTGTGG
Source organism: Branchipolynoe longqiensis (assembly GCA_030323885.1). Classification (NCBI taxonomy): domain Eukaryota; kingdom Metazoa; phylum Annelida; class Polychaeta; order Phyllodocida; family Polynoidae; genus Branchipolynoe; species Branchipolynoe longqiensis. The sequence goes on along the minus strand of CM059201.1, from coordinate 44,062,497 downwards.
TACAGATAGCCATGCACACTCCACACAAGCACTGCCCGGCTTGTGTATAACACTGTGAAAGTGTGGTACAGATAGCCATGCACACTCCACATGAGCACTGCCTGGCTTGTGTATAACAATGTGAAAGTGTGGTACAGATAGCCATGCACACTCCACACAAGCACTGCCTGGCTTGTGTATAACAATGTGAAAGTGTGGTACAGATAGCCATGCACACTCTACACAAGCACTGCCTGGCTTGTGTATAACAATGTGAAAGTGTGGTACAGATAGCCATGCACACTCCACATGAGCACTGCCTGGCTTGTGTATAACAATGTGAAAGTGTGCTACAGATAGCCATGCACACTCCACACAAGCACTGCCCGGCTTGTGTATAACAATGTGAAAGTGTGGTACAGATAGCCATGCACACTCTACATGAGCACTGCCTGGCTTGTGTATAACACTGTGAAAGTGTGGTACAGATAGCCATGCACACTCTACACAAGCACTGCCTGGCTTGTGTATAACAATGTGAAAGTGTGGTACAGATAGCCATGCACACTCTACATGAGCACTGCCCGGCTTGTGTATAACACTGTGAAAGTGTGCTACAGATAGCCATGCACACTCCACACAAGCACTGCCCGGCTTGTGTATAACAATGTGAGAGTGTGCTACAGATAGCCATGCACACTCCACACAAGCACTGCCTGGCTTGTGTATAACAATGTGAAAGTGTGGTACAGATAGCCATGCACACTCCACACGAGCACTGCCCGGCTTGTGTATAACACTGTGAAAGTGTGCTACAGATAGCCATGCACACTCCACACAAGCACTGCCCGGCTTGTGTATAACAATGTGAGAGTGTGCTACAGATAGCCATGCACACTCCACACAAGCACTGCCCGGCTTGTGTATAACACTGTGAAAGTGTGCTACAGATAGCCATGCACACTCCACACGAGCACTGCCCAGCTTGTGTTAGTGCGCGTGGTTTTCACACAGTGGTGCAGTGCTAAAAACAGAGAGTGAGTGAGCACAGGTCCCTTGCACCACTGGTTGCCAGCCTTAACCACAGCTGAAGTTGCCTACTATAATGAAAGCATACTATTTTCACAACCAAAACACTAATCTAGCTTAGATCAGACTTAGAGGCTCATTAATCATCTCTTTGGGGGTTTTCCCCTTCGAAATGTGAAAATGAGTTGTCTTCCATGGCAGTGGTGTGACCTAGTTATAATAGCAATGACACTGCATTGGCAACATGAGACTCGTGTGTGTAACGGGTAGAACTCTGGAGTACTTAGACTTTGGTTGTTTACTAAATGCCTTATTGCATTCAATATGACAGATAGTGGAATATCTATTGGAAATGAATGTGAAAATAAAAACCGCCATTAAACCTGTGCAATATGGCACTAATGGAGGTTGCACATAGCTACTTATTAAAAAAACCGATGGAAAATATGCAAACATTTAATAAATTGTTTATCACATGCAATAGGTTTGGGACACTCAGCTATAGCTGAAGTAAAAACGCGCAAGCTTGGTTTAATAATAATATCGACCTGGTATACCCACCATGCCTAAAACCAATATCGTGCAATAAACCTTAGCATCGCGTACAATAGTGAGATAATGCAAAGCGGATTGCAGAAATGAGAATCGTCTTTAAGTAAAAGCGGAAATCTTTTAAGTATCTAAGGGAAAATAACCCAAATGACTTTAAAAAAGGAGCAAAATCTGCCGAAAATGAGAGAATTCTCATTATTGGATTGGTAGTTTACCACACACATACACAAACAACCTAACTAACTAGTCCATACCATTATGAATACTTGTATTTAAAAATAATTAAATAATGTAAGAATTGTCAGTTCACCGTTTCAGTAAGGTACATTTTAAATATAGAATTAAGTTGGAGCTATGCAGCTAATTAAATTACTGCGCAGCACCCGTCAGCATGGTGGGAGACCTGATGCACCGTATCGACGCTTACCTGTGTGTGTGGCTCCTTGGCTATGATGTCAATGCGAACTACTACACTATCCTCAGTCCTCAAATAAAAGGGTAGTTTATGGATAAGTGGCGCATACTTGCCCTTTAGAATCTATTCATGTAAGAATTGTTATTTTGAGTAACCTACATCACTCCAGAATACAATCTGAGAAGTAAGCTCGCACAATGACTGCCAATACTCGATCAACTAGGTGCATGAACATCACCCATTTCCCTGTGTCAGTTGATCGAGTGATAGGCAGTGACGCCTATTGACCGCCATCCGGGCATCAGAGAGCTTCGCAGTGGCAGGGTCCCAGTTTGTATTGCGCGGCGAGAACCGGAAATGACGTATTAGAATTGTGTGCACATAATGGGAGGGGTGACAAGGTTGGCGGCATCACCTTGTCGGTACTTAGTCCCGCAGCCCTGTGTTCCCGTGACAGGGCTGCGCAACAACCCATTAGAAAAAGTGTCGGAATAGAAGGCTGGGTTATGGAAATAACCACATGATTTTGTAATCCAAAGTGCTAAATTCTTAAATATAGCTCAAATGCTTACTTATCGTAGTCTGCTATATTGTAGTGAAGAATTGATGACATCATGTAGATTAAAACACTCGAAAGTCGATTCAAGTGCTTTCTGTGACAACCATCTAGTAATTTTGTGTGAATACTCTCCAAATTCGTCAAACCTATGCCAATATAGATCAACATTGCGCACTAAAACCACCAATTCCACAGCTTGTATATAGTTCTTTCATATCAAAGCACCTTTTACGCGGACTTAAACATGGTTGTCACTGTGGATAGGGGTGCATCCTTCATCTATACCAGCATGTCCTCACCATTCGACCAGCAAACTGTGCACACCAACACCATACTCATTACCGCACTGCAATATCGCCCACAATCACGGTTGCCATGGAGACCCAACAGACGCCTGACTAGGTGATTTGATCTCTCTCATGTCGATTTGTAATCGGATAAAGAATCATTGAGACGAGCCTCAATAACACAAACCCAGCCCGCCCAACAACCCCAAAACCAAATCGCACAACTCGGTTTAAATCATATTGAATGACTTAGTCAATTGTAGTTAAGCAATTGTAGTTAAGCAATTGTAGTTAAGCACATTCCTGAAACATTGCAATTTAGACATTCTGCTTAAAGCTGCATAGTCCGATGGCCTTCAGTTTCGGCCGGTTTAGAGATACATACATTAGATTGATTTATTTTCACTTGAAGGAACTGTTATTTTATGCTAACATTAGAGATATTTGAAGTGAAAACATATCAAATTAATGTTGGCGTGCTCGTCTAAATTCGGACACCATAAGCTTCAAGAGAGCAGGTCACGACTTATAGATACATTAGCTTAGTGTCCCCTTCTATGCGGAAACAGATACTTAATACATGTATCAGTGTCTAAGTTGGATATGTAGGATCACATCTAGGTGAGTGTTTTGGTTTCGATAAGTTGACGCTTTCATCGGACTATGCAGCTTTAAAACCACCAGCAGCCATTGCCCGGTCCATGAGCCCTGCTGGAGAGCATACCCGACGTGAATTATAAATTGGGTCAATACTGACCCCCGAGGCGACATCTAGCGGCGATAAAGTAGTCATTACCTAACAGCTACAACTTTCAAACCGAATCAATATCATCAGTAGAAGCCAGAATTCCATTGTACTTTAACAACTAACTGTCTACAGCAAACATTACTGCAGATATCGAAATGGCACTAGTCTGATATGACTTTTATCAGCCCGGCCAGGTTCCCAGTCCTTGTCATAGTCGGAGATGCTGTAATCATTATTTAATCATTTAATAAATAAGTGCAAAATGGGCTTACCTTCCTGAGATGCTTTCCCAAATCGATTAAAACATCTCTTAAAAAAATTCTTTTTATATAAAATAAAAATAGTTTCTAATATTAAGCTCTACATTTGCTTTGTGAATCATGCCATACATATGTTTTGGGGCAGCCAATGGTGCCCCATACGCAGCGACACTGCGGTGCTTGTGGGAACTATCATACAAGACATCATACTACAAACCATTCATTACAGCATGCCACCACCTCGCTTTATGAAACACAACACCGTCAGGAGAAGTCATAGGTAGCAGAATAAGTCAGTGTATACAATTTACCAATGACCCACTCAACCTTCCACGCCAGCCTAATACACATCTTACTTTGGGTCGAATGTAATAACTTATTTTAGGTCTTTTTTGTTCTCCCTCAACATTTCTTCTAAATTTGTTTAAAAGAGGAAAACATTATTTAAACACATTAAAAGAAGTAAAATGCAATTCACTATCACATGTTCAGATCAAAATCAACAGACTCACATCTTATCCGTTTGTATTCATCAGTATCCTGAACCAATATCATTAACCAATACCAAAACAGAAATAACAATCCGTCATTATGATGTATGGTAGAAGTAAGGGTGGTGTAGTACACGTAGCGGCCCCCACCCCACCCACCACACGAGAAGGTGGGCGAGACTGTCCGAAATGGGAACAGCTAACCACATCCTGGGAACTCTGTCCTAGGCCATCACCTCTGCCAATTTGGATTTCCACCGCTGCGTATAACTTACAGCATCATCAAAGGCCAGTTACTCTCATGAAATGTCTATGTGCTGTGGGAAGTTAAACATCCCTTGGGTTGGTAAAAGCGTAGGCTTGGGCTTTCTATGGACCAATTGTCTAATGGTGAAAACAAGTCTATTCAGACCTATCCATCATAGGCCGTATAAATCTTCAAGAAAAAACAAATATAAGGGATACCAATAATCTTCATACTGCAAAAAACAATAATATCTAAACAACATAAAGAAATCAAATATTAAAAAGAACCAGACTTGTGAGGATGGCGTGTGGTGTGTGGGTGTGTGTGGTGAGGCCACTAGGTGGCGCCTACTGTGGGGGCCGTGCCTGCTAGCACTTGGTGTCCAGGTTGATGTTCTTGATGTGCACCTTCTTCTCTGCGTCGCCGTACAGCAGGTTTGTGAACTGCGTGGCGTTATGGGAGGTCGAAGGCGCGCTGTAGTCCTCGTTACTGCAGCCAGAAGGAGGCATGGGGTTAGTGAACGACGTCTCTCCAGATGTATGTACCATTCACCAGCATCACAAAACAGTCTCTCCACATGTAAGTACCATTCACCGATGTCATAAAAGTCTCTCCACATGGATCTACCATTCACCAATATCACAAAACAGTCTCTCCACATGTAAGTACCATTCACCGATGTCACAAAGCAGTGTCTCCACATGTAAGTACCATTCACCGATGTCACAAAACAGTCTCTCTACATGTACATACAATTCACCAATGTCACAAAAGTCTCTCCACATGTAAGTACCATTCACCGACATCACAAAACAGTCTCCACATGCACTGTACCATTCACTGGTGTCACAAAACAATCTCTTCACATTTATGTACCACTCACCGACGTCACAAGACACTCTCCACATGTATGTACCATTCACCGACGTCACAAAACAGTCTACACACATGTATGTACTCTACCATTCACTATGTAAAATATTCTGACTTTTTAGGTCTGGTTCATAAATAAATAATAGTTTAAATAAATTCTAAAATATCTCCTTTTCACAAAACTCATATGGGAAGCATTAAGAAAACTGTTTTAATCATATTTAAATCATCCAGTTATTTCTATAAAGTCAGTATAATTATATTCCAATTATATAAGTAGCCCTGTAGAGCTGCTCTAATAATACCTAATTCATTCTATCATGTTGGTAAATACATATACATAATATTCAAACCAAGTTGTGAAACTATGGTAGATTATGTATATTAAGTGAAGTGATAATTAATATCATATTGTTCTAAGGTACTACATAAAATATAACCACTGGAGATAAGAATTCTGGAAAATTATTACTGAATAATCGGTATATGTACATGCCTTACTGAATTGAAGTCTGTTGGTATTATATATTGTATAATGGGAGGTAAATGCTGAAACTAAGGCCAGCATATACAGTTGCTGCAGACTGTGGTTTCTTCAACCAGACAAATAGTCTGTGAAGAATGTCACAGAATGGGTACAATAATTAAGCTAAGAAACTGAGTTCTATGTGCCTGTTATGGTATGATTTACAGATGCCAGTATCTGAGGGAGCGTTAGCACACAGGTGACAATGCATGGGGGTTGTGTGTGTGTGTGTGAGAGTGTTTGCAGGACCTGCCAAATCCAGGTGTCAGGCTGGAGGTGGAGTGCGCGTGTGTGTGGTGAGCCCTCCCTGCTCCACCTGGTAGCAGTTTGCTGAACTAAAAATGATGCAATATGTAATTCTCAAAGTAAGGCATGTAGAAACTCCTACTATTTTGGAGTTGTCCCAATCTAAGGGACTGGTGACCACTGGTGTTATATAAAGATAAATAGGGCTGATACTCCCATGTAAGTGTGATTGGGGAACTTGATGGGAAAATATGTATCTGACTTGGGCTTACCCAGCAGGGGGGGGGGGGGGGGCTGGTGGGAGTGGTTGGGTCCACCCTCTCCCACCCTGCCTCCCCCCACCACTGATTGGAGGAGTTCAGCCAATGAAATGCCATGTTACTGTCTATGACTGAGGAGACTCCCAGCAACTGTGTACCTGTATTTTGAATGTGTTCCATCTGAATAAAAGAGCTTGGCAGGGGGTGTGGCAGGCAGATGACCTGGAGACAGTGCAGCAGGAGGAGCCAGCCACCCCTCCTTACTAGACTTTACCACACTTAATTTCTGTTGGGTTACTATTTCTTGGAACAAATATAGTAAGCAGATATAGTAAGAAGATATAGTAAGCAGATATAGTAAGCAGATATAGTAAGGGGATCATTACTTGAGTAATATCATACATTAGTGCTTTCCGGCCTCCACACACAGAAGTTAGGGTTCTATTTCCAATAAAGATTCTAGCATATAAAATACCGCTAGTTGACAACTGGTCACACATTATGCAAACAGGTGGGTGCTTACTTGGGCTTGGCCGAACACTGGTCCTGGAGTGGGACTTCCTCTGCTGGCGTTTCGTCTGTCACGATCTGGCGTTGTTTTGTCAGTTTGCCCCTACAAGAACAAGAACAGCGGATGTGACACATGTCGTCTGCCATTAGGCACTACGACTCGAATTAAGCCAAATCAACCTCGCTCCCGTTGAAATTCGCATATATATTCACTCAACAGTCAACGGGAATGTGTGTGTGGGGGGGGGGGGGGGGCGGCCGGCGAAGGTACGAGCCTCTCACCCACAGATTGCAGACGACATTTTGGTACAAACAAACAGGGCGCGTTCGGCCCGTGTACACCGTCGTCACTGCCGGCCAATTACGAGTAAATCGGAGAGGAGGGAGTTCGTTTGTGGTCTCACAGAAAGGTGGTAGAGTTGGCTGTGCCCACCAAGCACTGATTTGAAAATTAACGCATCCGTTATCTTAAATAATTAAACACAAACAGATCCGAGCATAATTGAAGCACTGTTTTTTTAAAGTTTTGTCGCCTATCACATTTCAATGTCAATAATTTATTTACCATAAAGTATTAAGAGTATATTCTGGTATTATACACAACACAAAATCATGTAAGCATACATTTTGTGGGATAGATTAAATACATGTAGTATTGCTAACATAATAATTCACAGGCAACAATAACTATTTGACTTGCTATCCCCCAAAAAGAAGCCAAAATCATTAACAATATAAAATGGAAACCAAATATGTGGTGTGTAGTTTCTGATTACCACGTATATACATGCACACATACACACACATATACATACATCCATACACATATACATGTATATATATATGAACATATATGTGTACACACATTTTGTTTTATTTAATGATGCCTCTAGAGCACATTGATTTTTATCATCAGCTACTGGACGTCAAAATATATGTCTACACATACATACATAGACACATACATACATACACACATACACACATACATAGCACATATATATACACACATACATAAACACATACATACACACACAGACACACATATACACACATATACACACATACATACATACATACATATACACACATATACACACACATACATACACACATGCAGACACACATTCATGCACACATGCAAACACATACATACACACATACCTACACACATACATGCACATATACATACACATACATACACACATACTGACAGATACATACACATATATACATACACACATACATACCCACATGCATACATACCCACACACACACCTACATACATACCCACATGTGCATACATACATACATACACACATACATACCCACATACCCACATACATACCCACATACATACACACATGCATACACATACATACATGCATACATCCATATGCACCTCTACAGACATACATACACAACCATACATACATACATGCATACATAAACACATACATCCACACATACATACACACATAACACATACACACATACATACACACATACATACACACATACATACATACACCCATACATACACACATACATACACACATACATACACACATAAACACATGCATACACACATACATACACACATATATGCATATACACATATACACACATACATACACACATACACAACCATACATACACACATGCATACATACATACATCAACACATACATCCACACATACACACATACATATACACATAAACACATACATACACCCATACATACACCCATACATACACACATACATACACACATATATACACATAACCACATACATACATACATACACACATACATACCCATACACCCATACATACACACATACATACACACAGTCATACACACAGTATACGCCCAAGCTCAGCACTCTTTCACACACACCGTTCACACACTACCCATACCCCCGCGGTCCTACAAGGATCCTTACTTGTAGTGCCTCCAGACGATGAAGAGGATGACGATGAGGGCGATGAGGACGAACAACATGGTGGTGAGGACGGCCCACAGCGCCGACCGGGTGCCGGCCGACCTGCGCCGGGCCGCCCCGCCCTGCAGCTCGGTGGAGCCGGCCACACGCGGCGAGTCGGCTGGAAGCAGGCGGGTCGGTCAGAGCGGGCACTCGACACATTATCAAGGATTTTATATATGAGGATTCCAAAGCGAGGTTGTTTGAGGCTCTCCCAGCATGCACTCCAAAATAGGCAGCCATTTTGGAAGCATGATAATGAGTGATGATAGGAGATTTTCCTCATTAACTCCAGCGACATTCAATGTGTTACAAAAGTGATAGGCTACTTGTCGCTACCTCGCCTGGCGCTCGGCATTACTAGGATAGGGAAAGGTGTGATTAGCTCAGTGTAAGACCTTGTATCCGTTGTTTATCTCACAATCTGGGAGCCAAGTGAGTCCAAGTACAAGACATAAGTACAACTTACAAGTACTGAGTACAAGTACAGAGTACACATACAAGACATGAGTACAAGTACACAGTACAAGTACAGAGAACAAGTACACATACAAGTGCACATACAAGTACACATTCAAGTACAGTACAAGTACAAATACAGAGTACAAGTACAGAGTGCAAGTACAGAGTACAAGTACACATACAAGTACACATTCAAGTACAGTACAAGTACAAATACAGCATACAAGTACAGAGTACAAGTACAGAGTACAAGTACAAAACATGAATACAAGTACAGAGTACAAGTACAATACATATGAGTACAAGTACAGAGTACAAGTACAATACATATGAGTACAAGTACAGAGTACAGGTACAAAACATGAATACAAGTACAGAGTACAAGTACAATACATATGAGTACAAGTACAGAATACAAGTACAAGACATATGAGTACAAGTACAGAGTACAATTACAATACTTATGAGTACAAGTACAGAGTACACATACAATACATATGAGTACAAGTACAGAGTACAAGTACAGATTACAAGTACAGAGTACAAGTACATAGTACAAGTACAGAGTACAAGTACTAGTACACGTACATACAAGTACATGTGTAAGTACAGTACACATACAAATACAGAGTACACATACACATACAAGTACAACTACAGATTACAAGTAAAAGTACACATACAAGTACACATATAAGTACAACTACAGAGTACAAGTACACATACAAGCACAAGTACACATACAAGTACACATACAAGTACAGAGTAGAAGCTCAAGTACACGTACAAGTACACATACAAGTACAGCTACATAGTACAAGTACACATACAAGTACAGCTACATAGTTCAAGTACACATACAAGTACACGTACACATACAAGTACACATACAACTGTACAAGTACAAGTACACATACAAGTACAACTACAGTGTACAAGTACACATACAAGTACATGTACAAGTACACATACAAGTACAAGCACAAGTACACGTACAAGTACAAGTACAACTACAGAGTACAAGTACAAGTACACGTACAGAACGTTGCCAGTGAGTACTATTATAGGACGTGCCCCGTGAGTACCACGTGCTGCTCGGGCTTCTACGCTGCATTATTTCACCGTTATTGCACGTGACCCCCGTCCCCCGTGACGTGGCGGCTCATTAAGTACCGGTGGGCCGGGCTGCCCGTCAGCGTGTATTACAGGGGCGGCTCGTTAATCTCAAGTCCACTTCCGGGGCTTCCGCCAAGTGAGAAGCCCCGCGCTGCCTCGTTTTCGGGGAGCCCCAAAGGTGAGTACTGGCAACAACTTCCGGGGGAAGTATTCAAGTTGCCGACACAGTTTTTTCCCCTCCGCTACGCCTGCGCATGCGCAACTATAATTGAAAGTGCATGCGCACTCCCGGTCCGCGCGTCAAGTTGCGTCGTTGCACATGTCCGAAGAGGTCATGCTCAAAGCATTGACTGAAACAGTTCATTTGTACATGAGAGGCTTCGTGTGCTGTGTATCTAGTGTTCACCAACAGACGTCATCATAGAGGAGAAAACACGTACTTGTAAACGTTGCCATATCCTACTAATGCCAAGTGCCAAACAAGGTAGTGACAAGACAAACATTTATAAGTCTTTGGTTTGACTTTACCGGGGATCGCACCTGCGACCTCTGAGATGAGAAGTAAACAGTAACCGTTCATCCCGTTCACTTATGTTGTGAGAAGGGTGTCCAATTTTTGGATTAAGCCAAATTGGGGGCGGGTGGGGGGAGCATTGGTTGGTAGTGATTTGGTATTGGCTAATCTGTCAATCAATATACTACCTCTAACCCATACACTGCCCGTACCTCTTTCTTATCGCGTTGCCGTTGGTTTGATCATGTTTGGGGGAGGATTCGATCATGCTTGGGAAGATGTGAGCATGGTTGAGCAGATTTGAACAATTTTGAGCAGGGTTGAGTAGATCTAAGCAGATATCAGCAGATCTGAGAAGGTTTGAGCAGATCTGAGTCCATTTAAGCAGATATGAGTAGATTTAAGCATATCTGGTCCTAACTGGCCAGTTTGAGCAGGCCGGTACTGGAGTTGCCTCTTGATTAGTGAGCGAGTGAGTAACTAGGGGTTTTACATCCTAGAAACATCTGAAGTCATATTCGATGAGTACTCGCTCCTGACAGTGTATACTCCTGATGACTATATAGTGATGCCCCATTGGAATACAATATCAGCAGTACAGCAATTATTGCTAAAGGAAATCAATCCATATGGATTATAACCACTACTGCACAGCGGCGAAAACAAGTGCATGCACTTTAACCGTTATGAGAAGAATAAACAAACAATCACTAAAAATAAAACATTATCATATATCTCACTCAGTCACATTATCCTTACACTCAATCAACCGGTCCCTGCCCTATCCTAGCGATGTCAAGCGCCTGGCTAGGTAACAACAAGTGTCAATTGTTGACTCAGCTCAGTCATCTCATCCGGGCTTCTCATCAGCCTCGTCTTGTGTGTATATAATAACACTGCACATTTTGAGGCACTAACACTAGTAACAGCACGTCACTTCCAAGATGCAAATATTAGTGTTCACCTAACCGGAATGAAGCCCGACGACCTAGTAGAGTGAGGACGAACCACACTGCCGCACTGCACACTTCTACTTATACATACAAGGTCTAAAGTAGAATATTTTATGCCACAATTTCACTGCAATCCACATACAAGAAAAGCCTGCTGATATTGTTCCTCATGAGCGATGTGTTTATGGGTTCATAGGGAGCTGAAGTCTGATAAAAGCATCAAATTCTCAAAATTAAAGCTCTCATCCTTATTTGATCCAACAAATTCAACTTAGATGTTGCTTCACTTATTAAACATTTATTGCTACAGACAAAGGCACGCTAAGTCACTTTATTCAAACCAGCTACTGAAGCCTACCATATCAGAATTTCGACAAGCACACCAAATTTATTTGGCTTGTTTTCATTTTAAATATCTCCAAAGTTAACCGTTTATAATCAAAGTTATTTCAAATTGAAGGAAGGTCGATTATAACAATCAACCTAATAATATTTATCTAAAAATAATGGCCGAAACATAAAACCACCAGATGATGCAACTATAAGAAATAGGGCCTACAGTGAAGGATAAGGCTTGGGCAAGACACCCAGTCACCCTACTCCCGGTTGCGTGAACGCGCCAGGTAGCAGCTCTGGTACTGCCTCGGGGACCAGCGGACAGTGAGTGAGAAGGCCCGCAGTGCGGCTTACCGGTCTGCATGTGCTTGTCGGCCGTCGGGTCCCCCTGCACACCGTCCTGGCCGCCCGCCGGCTCCCCCTCCAGCACGGCCGTCCCATCCAGCTCCTCTATCTCATCGTCCCGGAAGTCGAGGTCCGCGTCCACCGTGCCGTTTGTGAACTGCGCCAAGTAGGGCATTCTGGGTGACTTTCTGCACAGCGCAGCTCTACTCCCCGGAGACGCCATTTTGGAAAATGGACACTGTCGGGACTTTGCATTTAACACAACTTGGTGATGGATCAGAAGCAGCTTTGTTGAAACTACCGCCCTTCCTTATGGGAAGCCTGTGCTCTTATCGATTCGGCCGTTACGTTTGGTCCGGCCACTATAGCAGCCTATTACATGATTGATTGATTGATTGGTGGTTGTTTTACGCCGTGTCGCCAGCATAGGCCATATTCATGGCGAGAAATGTTTGTTTTTTGTTCAAACCATCGCTTTTACATGTAAAAGCAGACAATCAATTATGTGCCAATAGACACTCATTAAATTAGAAAGCTCACAATCATATATTTGTGGTCAAGGGAAACAAATTCCCATAGAAAAAGGAAAGTTTTATTAATAATTGATAGAATCTATTTAGTAAACTATATGAGGTGGTACAGTCCAGCTGCCCTCAAAAAGGCTAAAATGTTTTCCTGTTTTACCTTAGTAAAAAGATCATGCATACTGTCTGCAGTGTAGAACTGTTGGCGCAGGGCCAAAAATGGACGCAAGCTTAGTAAAATGTGTATGGTGTGTCACGCGGGGACGACATCCGGAGAGATGTGATTTGTCAGGGGAGGTTCCCCCTTGAAGTCTGAAAGACTATGTGAGATAAGACCACGAGTGGCCAATTCTCGGCAGACGGCTAAAGGACCATACTAGTGCAGTACCCGGACACCAGGACACTCCCGACATGAAGTCGGATGGATGTCTAGGCCCACAGTATGGTTTCATGTTGTTTCTCTTGAATGTATTATTAATGTTTGGATTCCTTGTCATGTTAGCCATTATGCGATTATTATGAGAGGTGAGCTATTAGGAGTGTTTTCAGGTTCAGAGAGTGCGGGAGATTACAAATAATGGTTTCAAGATCACAGTTAAGGTATTCTTCGCAGGCTCCGATTCTGCTTGTTCGTTTCATTGTATGCCGGCATGGCCAGGCACCCAGCACAGGTGGATGTCATACCCATCCATTGTCAGTTGGTTCATTCTATAAATGACCGTTGCTAGAATAGGGTGATTCATTTTCAGTGCTCCAACAGCCAGGAGGCAAGAGAACGAATCACTGTATATAACATAGTTAGTGTGGTTGGATACCTCGATACACTCCAACGCGAGAAGGAGTGCTCGGGCTTCTGCAGTGAAAATCGAGCACTGATCGGGCAAACGTACACCAAATTTTTCCTGCCGGCAGACTGCCACAGCAGCCACCCAGCATTGGTCTTTTGAAACATCAGTGTATATGGAGAGGTGGTCTGCAAACTGGCCTTGAATCTCTGCATGCAGTCTTTAGTACTCGAGTGGATGTGTCCCAGACTTCCTCAGTTCCATGAGTCGGAGGATAACCGATGGCTTTCTCAACGACCATGGGGGATGTTCTGGGACTTTGGCATCCTCCAACACATCCAAATCCACGCCCAAGGCCTCCAAATGAGGTTTCATTCGGAGCCTCAGTGGCCAGATGTAATTCGGCCTGGCTTCATACCTGGATTCGTCATGTTGCTCGAATAGACAATTGTGTGCAGGATTCAATGCATTAGTTTTTATCTTGACTACATATTGCATGGCCAGTTTGATTCTCCTGTTGTTAAGTGATGGTTCATTGGCTTCGATGTAAAGGCTCTGAACCGGTGAGGTGCGGAAGGCCCCAAGGGCCAGGCGCAGTCCCTGGTGGTGGATCGTGTCTAGCAGCCCAATATATGATTTCCTTGCGGAACCGTATACTATGCTGCCGTAATCCACTTGTGACCGAACCAAGGTTCTGTACACGGAGAGCAGAACATCTCTGTCCGCTCCCCACTCTGAGCTGGACAGCACCCTCAGAATATCTAGCGCTTTCAGGCATCTTGTTTTCAGGTACTTTATATGTGGCACAAAAGACAGTTTTGCATCGAGAATGAGGCCCAGAATTTGGTTTTCTCAACAACTTTAATGGGATCCCCATCCAGGGCCAGCTTGGGTTCTGCATGCATTCTACGCAGCAGGCAGAAGTGCATGCAGACTGTTTTGGTCTTGGGAAATTTGAAACCATTCAGAACTGACCATCGATGGATCCCATTTATGCTTGGTTGTAGCGTCTATGACATTCATGTTAGGACCGCTGTAATATAAAACAGTCATCCACGAAAAGACTACAGGAGACCCCCCCGCTTTACAGCAGCAGCAATACCATTGAACTTGACCCTAAAAAGGGTCACGGCCAGTATGCTGCCTTGAGGTACTCCTAGTTCCTGTGGGGACTAGGTAGTCTTGACACGGCCGCGGAAATGCCTGAAGGCTAGAAAGTTCCTGATGGAAATAATTGGCTAGTGGCCATAAAGGCAAACTCGCATGAAGGATCCTCCATGATGCCATGCTGTCCACGTTGTGTCATAGGATTTTTCAAGTTCGACAAAAAGACAGCCACAATGTGCTCCTTCTTAAGGAAAGCATCTCTTATGAAGGTCTCTATGCGCACCAAATGGTCGAGGGTGCTGCGGCCCCGTCTGAAGCCACATTGAAGGTTGGACAGGTGGTGTCCTGACTCCAGTAGCCAGACGAGGCGCTTGTTTACCATGTGCTCCATGGTTTTACAGATGCAGCTTGTCAGGGCTATGGGACGATAGTTGTGGGCTTCACTCTCGTCTTTACCAGGTTTGGGAATCGGCATTACTGTCGCCTCCCGCCAAGAGGCGGGGACGACACCCGACTCCCAGATGTTGTTGAAGAGTTGAAGCAACAGTCTCAGTGCATGTTCAGGGAGATGTTTCAAAAATTGATAATGAATTCCATCAGGTCCAACTGCTGTGTCATGCGAGGTTTCCAAAGAATACCTCAACTCACCCATACTGAATGGGGAGTTGTAGTGCTCCTTGCCATCGGAAGAAAAGTCCAAGAGCTTTCGCTCTTGGTGTTCCTTGATGGCCCGAAAGCCCGGGAGGCAGTTTGCCAAAGAGGAGTTTCCAGCAAAGGTGCGAGCCAATTCTTCACTTATTTCGTCGAGTAATGTGAGAATGGTGCCATTGTGTTTCAAGTGCTGGACTACAGAAGAATCACCTCCCCTTCGTTTGATTCTCCTGATCATTGTCCATACTTTGCCCAACGGCGTGTGCATGGTGTGCCCAACGGCGTGTGCATGGTGATGCTAGAAACAAATTGTCTCCAACACTGCCTCCGCGCTTCTTTGATTGTTCTGCGAGCGCGAGCGCGCAGAATTCTAAAGAGCGCCAGATTTTCAGCAGTCGGTCTCCTGTGGAATTTACGCTGAGCTTTCTTTCGTTCCTTAATAGCCCTCCTACAGCCGTCATCTAACCATGGAGGCGTCAAAGGCTTGGGAGTTGCCGAGGTCTTCGGAACAGTTTTCTCCGCGATCCTATTACATGCAAGGAAGCTGCATTCCGTTATAAATGACACAATTAGAGATCTAGTGCAGTACTGTGTAGTCAACACTACCCCGTACGCAGTATGTTGTTCTCTTTCGAATGATGTACATACAACTTACAAGGTAACTACCAAATTGAGACTATTGCTTCTCAGCGATAAAAACAAGCCGCGATGCAACTTATTCATTATGGACTGGGTAAATAAACCATCACAACAACAAAAACAAAAAAGTATGGTACTATCAATTACAACAATTGTGGGTGAAAATACATGAAACCATGTGAACAAACCCATGTCACACACTGAGCTGCTCTGAGTAGATATGAGCAGAAGCTGGGGGACCAGGAGACGCTTACCTCGAAGTCAAAGGTGGCGTGGAACCCGGGCCGCGCGTCCGTGGCGTCCGAGACAAACTGGACGAACATGTCGCGGCCCGTGCTGCGGACCGTGAAGGCGGAGTGCCGGCCGCAGTACAGCGCGATACGGGCAGACTTCACCGTGCCGCCGTCCAGGATCGTCAGGTGGTCGAACTGTGCACACAGCCGCAACAGGTTCAGGTCACAGCGCCCAGCACAGGGCAGCAGTGCGCCGGGGTACAGAGGGGATGGGAGCCGGGGGGCCGGAGCGGGAATGGGCGGGCGGCGGGGGTCTGCGAAGCCGGGGTCGGGGGGCCGGGGTCGGGGGGTTTGGAGGTCGGGGTCGGGGTCGGGGGGCCGCAGGCAGCGGGATGGGGGGCAGGTGTCATATTGCCCCCAGTAGAGGTGTAATTGTATACAATATGTATACAATATGTATGCAATATGCGTGCAATATGCGTGCAATATGCGTGCAATATGCATGCAATATGTATGCAATATGTATGCAATATGTATGCAATATGTATGCAATATGTATGCAATATGTTTGCAATATGTATGCAATATGTATGCAATATGTATGCAATATGTATGCAATATGTATACAATATGTATACAATATGTATACAATATGTATACAATATGCATACAATATGCATACAATATGCATACAATATGCATACAATATGCATACAAATGTATACAACATGTATACAACATGTATACAACATGTATACAATATGCATACAATATGTATACAATATGTATACAATATGTATACAATATGCATACAATATGCATACAATATGCATACAATATCCATACAATATCCATACAATATGCATACAATATGTATACAATATGTATACAATATAATTCATAGTGATGGTTCGCTCATAGTACTATTAGTAGCTTAGGTGTAATATTACCCCTAGCTGAGGCATACTAATACAAAATACTTACGATATATAAAATAGAATTTATAGTGATAGTTCGCTCACGCTAGATTAGGTATATTTTCCCAGATGAGGTATAATAATATAAACTATATATAATGCATCATTTATAGTTAAAACTCGTTCATCATAAATGCTAATAATCTCAATAATGAAAACAGTAATAAACACTACAATAACATTAATAGCAACAATAAAAATAATAACAACAATAAAAATAATAACAACAATAACAATAATAACAATACTAATAATCACAATAATAACTATAATATTAATGAACACAATAATACTGTCGATTTAATAGAGCGCCTTGGAGAGCAGGGAGCATTCTAAGGCGCTGTATAAGAAGACCCAGTGTGAGACAGTCGAGGTCTGCCTACCTGCGTGTTGCAGTGTCCGAGCGAGTGTTGCTCGAGGTTGAAGTGGGTCAGGTCGAGCCTGACCCGGTGCCGAGGCGGCGCGGTGATGCGCCATGAGCAGCGGGTTGAAGGCGGGTAGGCCGCCGGCCACGCGGGCGACGCCAGCTCCCCCGGCGCGCTGCTCAGGTGCACGTCACACGTCCATTCTGCGGAGGTACACGCGGGCACGTCAGCGTCAAACACAGCATCAAACACAGCGTCAAACACAGCATTACACGGTGTCAGACACAGCGTCAAACACAGCATCAAACACAGCGTCACACAGTGTCAAACACAGTGTTAAATACAGCATCAAGCACAGCATCACACAGTGTCAAACACAGCGTCAAACACAGCATCAAACACAGCATCAAACACATCGTCACACAGTGTCAAACACAATGTCAGACACAATGTCAAACACAGCATCAAACACAGCATCACACAGTGTCAAACACAGTGTGAAACACAGTATCAAACACAGCATCAAACACAGCGTCACACAGTGTCAAACACAGTGTTAAACATAGCATCAAGCACAGCATCACACAGTGTCAAGCACAGCTTCAAACACAGCATCAAACACAGCGTCAAACACAGCGTCACACGGTGTCAAACACAATGTCAGACACACCGTCAAACACAGCATCAAACACAGTGTCACACAGTGTCAAACACAGTGTCAAACACAGCATCAAACACAGCATCAAACACAGCGTCACACAGAAAGTTAAAACAATTTAATGACGCCTCTAGAGCGCATTGATTTTTATCATCGGCTATTGAACGTCAAACACATGGTCATTCTGACATATTTCTTTGGAGGAAACCCGCTGCCGCCAAATAGGCTACTCTTTCCGATAAACAGCAAGGGGTCTTTTATATGCACTTTCCCACAGACAGGACATTACATACCACAGCCCTTGATGAACTAGTTGTGGATCACTGGTTGGAACGGAAAATAGCCCAAACTGCAAATAGGTGCACTGAGCAGGATTCGATCAGATGACTGACAGCTTTACAGGTGGACACTCTACTGCCTGAGCTATGATCGGCTCCCTCATCGTCACACAGTGTCAAACACAGTGTCATGCACAGTCTCAAACAGAGCGTCATGCACAATGTCAAATGCAGCATCAACCACAGTATCAAACACATCATCAAACACAACATTAAGCACAGCATCAAGCACAGTGGTAACACAGCGTCAAACACAGTGTCAAACACAGTGTCAAACACAGTCTCAAACACAGTGTCAAACACAGCATCAACCACAGCATCAAACACAGTGTCAAACACAGCATCAAGCACAGCATCAAGCACAGTCTCAAACACAGTGTCAAACACAGCATCAACCACAGCATCAACCACAGTCTCAAACACAGTGTCAAACACAGCATCAAGCACAGCATCAAGCACAGTCTCAAACACAGTGTCAAACACAGCATCAACCACAGCATCAAGCACAGTGGTAACACAGCATCAAACACAGTGTCAAACACAGTGTCAAAAACAGTGTCAAACACAGTGTCAAACACAACATCAACCACAACATCAAACACAGTGTCAAACACAGTGTCAAACACAGTGTCAAACACAACATCAACCACAGCATCAAACACAGTGTCAAACACAACATCAAGCACAGTGTCAAACACAGTGTCAAACACAGTGTCAAACACAACATCAACCACAACATCAAACACAGTGTCAAACACAACATCAAGCACAGTGTCAAACACAGTCTCAAACACAGTGTCAAACACAGCATCAACCACAGCATCAAGCACAGTGGTAACACAGCATCAAACACAGTGTCAAACACAGTGTCAAACACAGTGTCAAACACAGTGTCAAACACAGTGTCAAACACAGCATCAACCACAGCATCAAACACAGTGTCAAACACATCATCAAGCACAGCGTTAAGCATGGTGGTACACACAGCGTCAAACACAGAGCTGGAACAGTAGCATCAGAAGAGGTAAACATGGATAGGTCAGCGCAGTGTCAAACACAGCGTCAAACACAGAGCTGGAGTAGCAGTCCCAGCAGGGGTAAACATAGGCAGGTCAATGCAGTGTCAAACCCAGATTCAAACACAATACTAGAACAGTACCATTAACAGGGGTGAACTCTGGCAGGTCCAGCACAGTGCCAAACACAGTGCCAAACACAGTGCCAAACACAGTGCCAAACACAGTGCCAAACACAGTGCCAAACACAGTGTCAAACATAAAGCTGGAACAATACACACAGCATAGGTAAACACAGGTCAATCAAACACAGAGCTGGAACAATACACCCAGCAGAGGTAAACACTAGTCAATCAAACACAGAGCTGGAACAATACACCCAGCAGAGGTAAACACAGGTCAATCAAACACAGACCTGGAACAATACACCCAGCAGAGGTAAACACAAGTCAATCAAACACAGAGCTGGAACAATACACCCAACAGAGGTAAACACAGGTCAATCAAACTCAGAGCTGGAACAATACACCCCTTTTAATGTTTATAAACATTGTGTATGCATGCGCAGCTTGGCTGCAGAACGAAGGCTCACTGCCATTGAGTTTGCCGGTATGCACAGTGCAAAACGGTTTATTCAAAATTAATAGAAATGCAGAACCCTGACCATATAAATTTAATATAACCTGTTCATTGAATATGTTTACTATGTGTGTTCCAAGCGGTTTGTTTCTAGGTGGTGTGGTTTTAAAGACATTTCACTTTTTCAAGTTTATTCAAAATTAATAGAAATACAGAACCATAACCTTATAAATTGAATATAATCTGTTCATTGAATTATATTTTCTATATGTATTCCAATCAGTTTGTTTCTAGGTGGTGTGGTTTTAGAGATATTTCACTGTTTCTGTATGAAGATTGCTCATAGCCATTGAGTTTGCAGTGTGACAGTGTGTCGTCCAGCAGCCAAGCAGCGTGTGCACTGACCTAAATACCTATGCTGACGTCATATGAAATAGGTCTATACACCCAGCAGAGGTAAACACAGGTCAATCAAACACAGAGCTGGAACAATACACACAGCAGAAGTAAACACAGGTCAATCAAACACAGAGCTGGAACAATACACACAGCAGAAGTAAACACAGGTCAATCAAACACAGAGCTGGAACAATACACCCAGCATTTTTTGTTATCTAAATAAAAAGAAGACAGTAGGTCCATACGATTAGACGATACAACTTTAATTAAAGCCGATGTTTTGCGGGTTCTGTCATATATTTAAAATAAATATATTAGATCGATCGTTATAATCTACATTACTTTAGATTAATGCAAGATGGTTTAACGTAGGATATATTTGAAGAGGCGAAATTAATTGTGTGCACACCACAATGTTAGCCATAGACACCCATGTTAGAGCCTAACAATGTAGCATAGGAACACCAAACTGCAATAAATATTCAATGAGTGCACCAGTATCTGAGCTGGGTATCTAGGATCAAATCTAGGTAAGTGTTCTGGTTTCGAACATTTGCTGCAGTCATGAAACATGGAGCTTTAAGTACAAGATGACTGCGTACAGTTGAATCATGAACCAGGCCATAACCACGCACAGTTCACAAAGAGTGTCAATTCTTACAAATAGTGGGGATGTGCAACTGTCTTTGATTGTGACAGCGGTATGCATAGTGCCGAAGACAATCTATTTACTCTGAGTAAACTCTTTAAACACATGCATACAGTACGTAGTGGTAGTGGAGCAAATCGGAGTAAATAGTTATAGGTTTTACACCTAGTGGTAAAACAGGAAAATCACCATGAAATACAGAAAAACCCGTTAATTAATTATTACACCAATAAATGTTGCCACTCTTTTTTCCATCAACGCAACACTAACTACGTAAGCTTAGACGGCAGAAGGTGTTGGAGGTAGTAAATACACATACACAAAGTGGTATTTTATTTAATGTCAAATATTTGCTAGCATTATTACAATTTAGATTAGAAACACAAAGATGGCAAGAACCCAACCATCTTTGGTGACCAGGAGTCACGTGGCTATCGGTGTAAAGCGAGCTTAAAGCCGATGAAAACATAAAATGTTCAAAACCAAAGCAATTATCTAGATTTGATTCTACATATCTAACTTAGATACTTATGCACTTATCAAGCATTTGACACCATATAGAACAGAACACTGAACCAATTTAAAAGAGCTTGTTACTGCAAGAGCCTATGGTGTCAGAGTTTTGGTGTGCTTGCCAAAACCAATTTTGTGTGTTTGCACTTCAAATATCTCAAAAGTTAGACATTTAAAATAAAAGTTACTTCAAACCAAAGCAAGGTAGATTATAACGATCAAACTAATATATTTATCTCAGAAAATGACAGAAACTTAAAACTATCGGACTATGCAGCTTTAATTTAAAGTACCAGATAATGAAGAAGCTGGGGATGGCACCAACCCCAACTTCCGGTGTTTAAACTGAAGCTGTGACCCGACGTGCTGGGTCGCAGCTTCAGCGCTTGCTGAGGGACCAGCGTAACTGTGAAGGCGCACATTGCGGAGCGTGCTGAGGGCGGCCACTGACCAGCTTTGTAGAAGACCCTGAAGCCCTGGCCGTCTATCTCGTCGTTGGAGTAGAAGGCGACGGTGGCGACGTGGCTGCGCGTCTTGTACGTCTGCGTGTTGGGCAGCACGCACAGCTCGTGCGGACCGGAGCCGTCCGTCTCCGTGATCGTCACCCGGTCCTCCCTCTCTGAGCACGGGTTGTGGTACTTGAGGCCCAGGTCCAGGTGCGTGAACCGGAACTGGATCACCTGTAGGGGTCAGGGGTCAGGGGTCAGGGAGACGACACAGGGGGAAGATGGGGTTAGCTTAAAGTTGCAAAGTCTGATGGTTTTGAATTTCTTTATTTTTTTCTGAGATAAATATATTAGATCGATCACTAGTATCTACTTTACATTAGTTCAAAGTTACTTTTATTTTAAATGGTAAACTTTTGAGATATTTTGAGTGCAAACATGAAAAATTACTTTTGGCACGCTTGCCAAAACTCTGACACCATAGACTTCTGCAGTAACAGGTTCTGTTAAATTGACTCAGTATTGCCTGCTACGCAGAAACAATTGCTTAATAAGTGCTTCAGTATCTAAGTTAGATATGTAAAATCAAATCTAGATAATTGGTTTGGTTTTGAAAATTTGATATTTCATCGGACTATGCAGCTTTAAGTAGACACACTGCATGGTGTGTGAGAATTGGGATTGGAACTATCAATAGTGTATTCATCACAGTAATTGCTGGCCTTCTTGGCATCTCTTGAGATTTTATAGCCTGTATTATATTTGTATTTACGGATACATCGAGGGACTTTGATATCTTATCATATATCAATTTGATCTTTCCAATACAAGGAAATAACTCAGTAGCTATTTTATATTCGCGTGTCTATAGCGACATGAATGCTGGAAGTTAACAGCATGGTTCTGTCACATTATTCACCACACTTCACCAGATGGGGCATCGCATTTCTTCTCTGAGAGGTTGTGGGTTAGATCTCTGGCGGAGTCAAACCAAAGACTTACACAAAAAATGTGCTACCTTTTCTGAATCTAAGTGTTACTAGGATAGGAAAATGACTGGTTCGGTCAATGTCAGGATATGACAGAGTGGGATATCGGATCATAGTGCTGGCGGCGTGCAACCTAATGGGGCAGCACTATAAAGTCACGATGTGTCAGAAGTCGGTACCCGTCATAGCATGATCTTACATCTAGCTAGTGCGTAAAACCCCAACATATAAACAAGTTATAATTACTGACATGGGCCATTTCCGTTGACTGAAGGCAACATGTTGGAATGTAATAAGTAAAGCTTGTTCTATTTAATAATGCCTCTAGAGTACATTAATTTTTAGCTATTGGACATCAAACATATGGTCATTCTGACATACTTCTTTGGAGGAAACCCGCTGCCGCCACATAGGCTACTCTTTCCGATAAGCAGCAAGGGGTCTTTTATATGCACTTTCCCACAGACAGGACAGCACATGCCACAGCCTTTAATGAACCAGTTGAGGATCACTGGTTGGAACGGAAAATAGCCCAAACGGCAAATGGGTCCACTGAGCAGGATCGATCCAATGATCGACAGCTTCACAGGTGGAAACTCTACCGCCTGAGGTAGGTCCTGCTGCTCCCAAGATAACCAGTGCCAATGTGATTAATAGTTTTACATAACCCCGACAACCCTCTGTGCTGCTGCGTCAGCATCGGCAAGCATTAACAAAACTGTTTCATGAGCATAGTGAGGCAGGAAGTAAACATGCATATACCATGCAGTATACCATGCAGTAGTGAATGCACAGTAATGAGGTTCTACACTTACAACTTAGTCAATTGGTGGCGCTAATACACAATTCAGCTTCCCTCCCTTCTACTGTGTACTACCGCATACACTAGATGGCGCCATGGTTGGCACCAGCTGCTATTTTACCTATGTATTTTACATCTATAATATTAGGTATCCCAAGTGATTTTCAAAAATAGTTTGGAGTTTGATTTAATGGATTTCACCTGTTAGTATATTTAATTTGAAATAAAATGACACTTCATTTGTGAAAATCGCTCTAATATTAAAGAAGATATGGACTTTTTTAGGTTGTTACTTAATTGGTCCCACCCAAAACTAAAAAGATAGCATTTTTGATGGCCCCAAGAATTAAAAGTAACCACCCTATCAGACTTTCTGTATTTTTTCCTTCAAATCCATGGCCTATATAATGAGAATAAAAAGATCCAGGGGTCTGATGTGGTTACATTTCAAGATATACATCTTCAAAAATGCGCGAAATAACAATTTCCTTAATTTCACCAATTTCCAAATTTCGCTTTGGACCTTAGGGACACACTACGTGACGTAATCACATGTGCTTCTACAATACAATATTAAAGTAATTATATTTTAAGTGCTGATCATCACTACATAACATTTAAATGTGTGCTAATTAATATAACAGCAATTTCAGATTTGCTGGATTGGTGCTATTTGCTTTCGTTAGAACTAGAAGTGCGTCATGCTAGCGTTGGGAGATTGATATCGGGGAAACAATCCATCATCATCAGTACCCATGGGCGTTAAGTTCACATATTTATTATATATATACTGGATATACAACGAAAATAGAGATGGCACAATTGCATAAATACAAAAAAAGAAGATTAAATTTAACTACATAGTACACCAGAATAAGCACACGTTATCCTGGGACAGGATTTGGCCTAAACTTATCGAAATAGTCAAATACATATATATTATTGTTATATATATTGTTTATTGCGCATGTACCTGGGACCGAACGTGGTGGTTGAATCAGTTAGAGTGTAGGCTAACCATGTGGAAGGTTTGGAAGCTCGAATCCCAGCCGAGTCAAACTAAAACCAAAATTGATACTTGTCACTACCAGCCTGGCATTCGGCATTACTAGGATATGGCAAGGACTGGTTAGCTCAGTATCAGGATAATGCGATTGAATTGGAAATTAGGTCATGGTGCCGGCAGCCTTCTCTCCTAGTGGGGCAGCACTATAAAGTTGTCTTGAGTGCATACTGTCGCAAGTCGGTACCCCTCCTGATACGACCTTAGATGTTGCCAGGATGCAAACCCCCAAACAAACAAAGTGCATGTACATTGCTCATACATCTACTTCTGTGCTGTGCCTGCTCTCTGTATGGCCGAACCACCCACCACGTCTCCCGGGCCTTATTCGATTAACACGACTCGAACGACTCGGGTCACCCGAGTTAGTAGAATTTCAAATCGAACACTGCGAGTGGAGTCGACAAAAACAAGTGCCGTGTGCAAAAAGACCAACACCAGTAACCCACGTCTTGGCTGGGGGTGGCTACGATGACGTCACATTTGCGCTGGTACTGTCCTGTAGGATAACAGCTACCAGTATCAGTCCTACATGTTTTGTTGTTGTAATAACCCAGATTAACTAAATGGAAATATAACAAAACTATGCAATCATTTTGCTGTAGTTATATCCTTTATTAAAAAAAAAAGTATGGATTAAGCCACCATTTTTTGTCACCCCGAGCATGGAGAAGTGTATTTGTTTATTCAACCCGACTCTGTAGGATGTGCGCATGCACCAAGAAGTGGCTTGAATCACCCGAGTTGATGAGTCCAATACGCATCCGCTGCCTCCCGGTTCTTACCTGTGTTTATATAACAATACTTTCGCTATAGAAATCCCAATCAGAACCCCATTACAACCGCAATTACATCACAGCGCCATCTCTGTCAAGATTAGTTCTTCAGGTAAATCATTGCATGTGTGACAAGACAAACTGGAAACAGGTCGGGAAGCCCGCCGCCACGTGACATGTGCCTCAACTACTTAGTGGGCAGCAGGTCGGGTTGCCATAGCGACACCCAACACCGAGATCCCATTAACGGGTAGTGAGACACCATTTCCAGCCATTTCAGGTAGGTTACATACTGTTTATGTTGTTGTGGTGGGCGGGGTTAACCCCGCCCCACCTACCTAGCCCTGGTGTGTGACGTGTGTAGGAGACATGCGTCTGTAAGTTTACGTACACATGTGATGTTTGTAAGAGACATGTGTCTGTAAGTTTACATACACATGTGACGTGTGTAAGAGACATGTATCTGTAGGTTTACGTACACATGTGACATGTGTAATAGACATGCATATGTAGGGTTACATACACATGTGACGTGTGTAAGAGACATGCGTCTGTAAGTTTACGTACACATACACTTTGCAGTGTATTTGTTTCCGGTGAAGAAAAGTTACACATCTACCACATGACAATGCACATTACCACCGACGGAGTCAGCCTCATTCACACAGTCACTTGGGCGTTCTGCACATTACACACAGTGCTTCACACAGGAACACGCACTGACGGAACCTCGGCTAGTGACCTTATCAGGCAGGGTGATACAAAATGGCCACATGCCTGCACGGAAAGTAAGACTGCGTAAAAGAGGTCCTTATTGTAAACAATTGCACTGACATTGGGCGTAAACATAATCTTAGCGCTAAACATAGCATAGACACTAATATGAATAAGCAATGCTTAGGACCTACCCCCCACATAGTCTATTTATACAGTAACAATATTGCGTATTTGTTTCCGCTGGTGTTAAAGCTCTTGAGTACTGTCAAACATGGGAGAATGCACTGGAAACAGCTATTTCTTGATTCTGGTGAATCAATGTTCCCTCTCTATGACGATGGGTATTGTTTATGTACATACACATGTTAGTCATTAATCTCTCCCCGTCCCTGGGTGGGGGTCGGTATAATTAGCATTAAGTACTGCAGATACACCAGAGGGAGATTAATGGTCGTCACTAGACTTAAATACCAGTTAGTTTTGCCGATCATAATTAGCGCAATGTGTAATTATTAAACACTAAAATTAGTATCGAACACTGTAATTAGTATTAACAAGTATTGGTAATATTAAACACGATAGTCAGCCTTAATTATAACAAGTTAGCATTAAGCAGCATCGTTAGCAACCGTGCATACCGTATCTTGTTCTACATACCATACGTATTATTATAAGTCACATTTAGTATGAAACAGCACAGTTAGCACAAACCACTATAGTTTTAAAGACAACACATAGTATTATTAAAGACCTCAATTCGCATTAAACAACCTAGTAAGTAGAGCACACTCTGCTTATTATTAAACAATGCATTTTGTATTAATCATCATGGTTAGCATTGCATATAACAATTAGCCTAAAATAAATAAATAATGTTACTTACGGCAATAAGTGTTCAACATCATATTTAATATTAACAACCAGAGTTAGACCGGTCTGTAGGCGTGACAGCCCTTACTACCTGTGCTGCCCCCTGGCGTTAAGTAAGAACACTACCAATGCCATCACCACCCGACTATTTCTATTGCCGCTATAACAACTGCCACTGCCACTGCTGCCCCCTGGTGTTAGGTAAGACAACTACCAATGCCGTCCCCACCCCCAAATATTCAAGCAGCCTGCCGACGTAATTGCAGGTGGCCTACTGCTGTTTAATGCACTGGTGCAGGCGGCCTTCAATGGGTCACCAGGAATGCTGGAATGCCAGTTGGAACAAGTAACGAGCTGTGCCCGGGAGACTGCACCTGCCACCCCTCACCTTGTGTTTCTGCACCGTGATCTGCCACATACACTGCTCGTTAGGCGCGTAGCTCCGCGGCCAGTTGGGCGAGGCTATGTTGCCCTCAGGGGTGGTCAGGTTGCCGCCACAGTCTGCGAGGGACGGAATCATAATGGAATCATAATGACAACCTAATGCAGGTGTACTTTATTTTAATTACCATCACAGCAAATCGACGCCGTTTGAACTTGGTTTAATTAACGCAATATTGAAATGTTCCCTATGTATCTAAAAAATCAAATCAATTTGAAAACAATTTCCCAAAGGCAAGTTTATTTGTTAACACTACTCCTAGTTCACCCGTTGAGAAGTAGGGGGCGCTACCGCGACACCAGTTTGTGTTATTTTTATTTTGAAAGTAATTCTGCTAAAAGTTAGTAAAACTCGGTGTCCCTGGTAATTCGTGTAGGTGAATAAAAGCAGAACGGCATTGTTTGTGTTCAGCATACTCACCCATGATAGGTTTCATCTCGAAGTGATGCACCTCCTCTAAACCCTGGTTATAAACACCCCCAACGTCACTTCCGGTCTTGGTGCTCATCAGACAAGTCCCCTTCTCAATCTGAAATCAAACGCCAAATAAATTGCTTTTGTAATTGCTATATTATTGTTCCTAACAACAACACCACAGTAGTAGAACTGATGTTGCCGACAATAGCTATCAGAAGTCAACGCTAAACTGCAACTAACAAGGTCACATAACTAACCACAATGCAATAGACAAATAAAGAAATGTCGATAATAAAAAGCAACCAAAAATACTTATCTAAAGAAAAAAAAGCAGAAACTGAAACCCGTCGAAGAATGTAACTTTAAAGTGCCACTAGGGGCAGGATGTTACTGGTTATGGCGCCCCCTGGTTAGAGCGGTGAGTACCATGAACACAACGTCAATGGTGGCGCCGCCTAGTGGGTTTCTTGGGTACCAACACCCATTGCGTGGCCAGTTGAGGTCATGACGCATACAGAACTCTCAGACAAGCACCACACATCTGTTGGTTCTAGAGGCTGGTGCTGGGTTGGTAGGTTACCCGCCTGTGTCAAGATGTGTTCAGCACCTCGACCACTCGGGTGGTGACCCGTATGTATTAATGGACCCAACGAAAAAGTTCCATAGTCCGATAGTTCTTGAGTTTCTGCCGAAGTTGAGATACATGTATTGGGAGTATCATTATAATCGACCATGCTTTTAGTTTGAAGAATGCCTAACTTACATTATGAAGGAATAACTTTGGAAATTATTGAAGTGAAAACATTCCTCGCGGTTTTGGTGTTAAATACGGGTATTCCGACTTCCGCTGGTCCGTCAGTAAGGCTTGAAGCTGCGACTCAGCACGCCGGGTCGCAGCTTCAGCTTACGCAGCAGAAGGTGGCCTCTCCTTCACTATATATACTCTCTATTTAAAGTCGCCATGAGTGCGCACTGCCACAAGTCGGTACCCGTCCTGATATGACCTTAGATGTTGCTAGGACGTGAAACACCAACAACCAAACACAACTTAAAATTCACTTTGCATTTATAACGCAGGCTTGCTGATGACCAAACGTTGCATCGTCATTGCCGTATATTTGTTTCTAATGCGTATTAAGCCTACAGTTTACAATGAAATTTCACCAATATCCAAGTTGGATATTAAGGATCACGTCTATATAACTATTATAAATGGTTTTGTTTCGGTAATTAGATTCTTTCATCGGAATTTGCAACTTTAACTTTGCTTAACTTTGCTTATTGGACAAGAGCTGATATTTCCGACTTGATATAGGCTGCATATATTATCAGTGGTCACATCTTGTCGTCAAAGTTAAAGGTGAAGCCGGAATAGGGTGGAAGATGCTGAAGAGGATAGAGATGAAGATGGCGAAGATGGAGACCCAGACGCGCACAGATGGAGGGTAAAGCTGCACAGTCCGGTGCTTTTGGTTTCTACTGTTTTCTGAGATAATACAATAGGTTGGTCGTTATGATCTACTTAACGTTCTCTGTGGTCGAGTGGTTAGAGTGTCTGACTTTTTTCTAGGTCAGACTCCTAATCTGAGGGTCGGCGGTTCGATTCCCCGTGCCCCCAGCTCTGCCAATTTGGATTTCCACCACTGTGTATAACTTACAGCGTCACCAAAGACCGGTTGCTCTCATACCATGTCTATGTGGTGTGGGAGGCTAAAAATTCCTTGGGTCGGTAAATGTGTAGGCTCGGGCTTTCTATCGACCAGCAGTGGAATAAGGAAGACCAGTCGTCTATGACTGAAATTTCCCCTGCTTAAACAACTAATGGACAAAAAAACACACACAAAAAACCATTATATTAATTTGAAGTAACTTTTATATTAAATGGCAGCCTTTGGAGATATTTGAAGTGAATGCTTGGAACATCTTTTTTTAAGCACACCAACATTCTAATACACTTCGCTTAGTATCTCCTCCTACATAGCAACAAATGCTTAATCAGTGCACCAGTATCTAACTTGAATTCGTAGGATCACATGTAGATAAGTGGTTTTGTTTTGAAAATATGATGCTTTCATCGGACTAGCCAGCTTTAACTAAATATAAATAATAGTACTACTACTAATAAATAACAATGCTTCTCTTAAAAGTATTAATAACACCAGTAACAATAATAAGGAATAACCCACCCTGTAATCGAATGAGCGGCAGACGAAGCCCTCCTCCTGCATACACATGCGCGCGCACCTGTTGGGGGTCACGTGGGTGTAGGTTCGCTGGTTGTTGCCCAGGATCACTGAGTATGGCGTGGCATAGAAGAAGGCCAGGTAGCGCTCTGTGGGAAGAGCCGCAGCACACTTAGAGAGTCAGGCTGTGAGCACACACAGACAGCCGCGCCATGTGTGTGACTGTCACACGGGTGTGAGTGTCACAGTCAGCACAATGCAACATGGGTTTGACTGTCATGGTCAGTGCAATGCAACATGGGTGTGACTGTCATGGTCAGTGCAATGCAACAATGGGTATGACTGTCACAGTTAGCACACTGCAACATGGGTGTGACTATCACATTCAGTGCAATGCAACATGGGAGTGACTGTCACAGTGAGTGCAATGCAACATGGGTGTGACTGTCACACTCAGCGCAATGCAACATGGGTGTGACTGTCATGGTCAGTGCAATGTAACATGGGTGTGACTGTCACAGTCAGTGCAATGCAACATGGGTGTGACTGTCACACTCAGCGCAATGCAACATGGGAGTGACTGTCACAGTCAGCGCAATGCAACATGGGTGTGACTGTCATGGTCAGTGCAATGCAACATGAGTGTGACTGTCACAGTCAGCACACTGCAACATGTGTGTGTCTGTCACAGTCAGTGTAATGCAACATGGGTGTGACTGTCACAGACAGTGCAAGGCAACATGGATGTGACTGTCACAGTCAGCGCAATGCAACATGGGTGTGACAGTCACATTCAGTGCAATGCAACATGGGGGTGACAGTCACAGTCAGCGCAATGCAACATGGGTGTGACTGTCACAGTCAGTGCAATGCAACATGGGGGTGACTGTGGCAGTCAGCGCAATGCAACAATGGTGTGACTGTCATGGTCAGCACAATGCAACATGGGTGTGACTGTCACAGTCAGCGGAATGCACCATAGGTGTGACTGTCACAGTCAGCGCATTGCAACATGGGTGTGACAGTCACAGTCAGCACAATGCAACATGGGTGTGACTGTCACAGTCAGCACAATGCAACATGTCACAGTCAATGCAATGCAACATGGGTGTGACTGTCACAGTCAGCGCAATGCAACATGGGTGTGACTGTCACAGTCAATGCAATGCAACATGGGTGTGACTGTCACAGTCAATGCAATGCAACATGGGTGTGACTGTCACAGTCAGCGCAATGCAACATGGGTGTGACTGTCACAGTCAATGCAATGCAACATGGGTGTGACTGTCACAGTCAGTGCAATGCAACATGGGTGTGACTGTCACAGTCAGCACAATGCAACATGTCACATGTGACTGTCACAGTCAGCGCAATGCAACATGGGTGTGAGTGTCACAGTCAGTGCAATGCAACATGGGTGTGACTGTCACAGTCAGCGCAAGGCAACATGGGTGTGACTGTCACAGTCAATGCAATGCAACATGGGTGTGACTGTATCAGTCAGTGCAATGCACGCTGGGTGTTTAGTAGCTGGACACAGCATCTCAGTTACACGTCCATACAAGGTCGCCACACATAACCCATTCACAGCGCCACCTACCAATACAGAACGGCATCACTGCTGTTATATAGTTCATCACATCGCCATAGAGGGCACCACTGTAGTATAATATTGCAGACTTAATATCAATGATCGCCTCTACATGATCCCTGAGCCTGTTTTGACGCTAACTTTAATTTACAGCTCTCAATAATATTAATATCCCGCCACACCTTTTTTATATGATTGTTTAAAAAAAAATCTTAGTACAGGAGAATGCAGCATGTATGTACTTGCAGGTTGCGATCAGCTGTGGGAAGAATGCATGCAACTATGCAGCTTTAATATAGCTTCTATGCTGAGTGCATCAGTCTCTAAGGGGCCATCCACAGGTTTCAATATTTTCATGGTTGTGCAAAGCCTACTACTTTTCCAGACCCCTTCTCCCCAATCTAGTACGCCTCATTATTTCACTATAGAATATGAATATGAATGCTTTAAATATCAACATTTAATGAAATAATAAAAGTCATACTCGACTGACGCTTTGTACGACCGTAAACATGTTTTAAATTTAAAATGGAGGTGCTTTGGGGTTTTGGAACCATCTTGGTTTCACCAGGTGAATACTACTTCACACAACATTCATCAAAGCCTCCCATAATTACAATTAATCTTTAAAGACGCGATGGCTGATTGAGTTGAGCGTCCGCCTCCCGTTCTGGTAGGTTGTGTGATTCGAACTCCCGGATTCGAACCCTGGCCAAGTCAAACCAGGTACTTAAAAATGTATACTTGTCACTACCTAGGCTGCCGCTTGACATTACTAGGATAGGGCAAGGAACAGTGGAATGTGGAAGCCCAATCGTCCACGATTGAACTTTCCCCTGCTTAATCAACTAATGTACCCCCAACAAAAGTGAACAACAACGCGCCGGGCGCGCACTCGCCTTTCTTCTCGAAGTGCATGACACGCTGCTCAGTGCTCGCCACCAGCCCGTACACGTTGGCGCCGATGTACTTGCTGAGGTGACACGTGTCCTGCACGCCGCCGTTGAAGACAAAGTCGAAGGAGAGGCAGTGGAAGGAGCTGTGGGTCTCAGCCAGGCAGAGCGTGGCGCAGTACTCCAGGGACACGCCCATCACCACCTTCTGGTACACCTCGGCCGACTGCAGCGGCTTCAGGCGTCCGTAGCCGTAGTTAATGAAGCGCATCAGCGGGCCCTCTGGTGGCGGGCAGCAGAACCAACGTGTGGATGTCACGGAGATGAGCGCAGGGTATCGGGAACGTTGGCGTTTACACAGGGGTCATAATCACCCCCAACAACAAATCTGAATTCCGATAATTTAAATGTTACATGCAGGGTAAAACTAAAAGGACGCAAAGAACCAGGATTTTGTTCACCCGGAAATCTGCCATAGAACACGGAAATCTGAATTCCGCTAATTTTACTTTTCACATGCAGGGACAATTATGCAGATGACCAAGATCCCCTCCCGCCCCCCTCCCCAACGAAATCTGCCAAACATAAAAACACGGAAATCTGAATTCCGATCATTTTTCTTTTCACATGAATTTTATTTGCTGGGGTTTTATGTTTCTGACAACATATCAGAACTTGTGACTGTGTGCATTCATGGTGACATTTATAGTGCTGCCTCACTTCTATAATGCTGCCTCGCCGGCAAAATGATGCAAATTTCCGACTCAATCACATTTGACTAATATATAAAATGCACTTGGCTTGTTACAAAAGGTGATAGATGAGTTTTGGTTTAGACAAATTGCTCCTTTCATCGGACTATGCAGCTTTAAATGTGCCAGGAAGTGAAGCGTGAATAAAGACGACCGCCGGCCCCTACCTGGGTTGCGCTGGTAGTAGTCCCAGCCCTGCTGGATGTTGATGCCGCCCGTGTCCTGAGGGGTGCGCTCCGTCAGCCAGCACGTCCGGCTCTGCGTCTCGTAGTCGAAGCCCCTGTGTGGGACGCAAGTAGAGACGTGGGTAGATACGTGGGTAGAGACGCGCGTAATAGACGAGATCACCGGTCCGAGTGCGCATGCGCTGACAACGGTGTTGGCAGCAAAGCAAATGCGAATGAATAGCCATTGAGTTTGCCGATACGCGTAGGGCAAAACTTCGATCTTATTCAAAATTAATAGAAATACATAATAATTTGGCATAAGCATGTATGCATACATGCACTATAATGATCTGATGAATCACAAAACTAGTCATAGTTAAACATTTTGAGCTTAGAAACATACAATTCCACACAAAAAAATCAGTCACTTTATCCACATCACCATTATTAATTCTTGTTCTAAATATTAAAATGCCAAATGTGTCAACATACACTTGTTTCAGAGAAATATATAACCAATATCTGATTAACCCTACTCATTTTCGAGTTCTACACATGTCATTAATCATAGGATATAAATAAAAACATTAATAAAATAAATAAAACTGACTGTGGCTATGGCTCTAACACTAGTCTGAGTGCCCAGATTTGTCTAAATCTAAATGCATATGGCATAAGATGTGCTGATTATATTGATGTAAATACAATGCTAGATAAAAGATTAATATCTTAATTTATTATATATGTTTTTTTAGTTGGTATTCTATGTTTCAAAGAAGGGCTGCGATGAGCTGAAACTAGCACATTTCATAGCTGCACCCAGTGTCTTAGCATGTGCCATGTGCTTCGCGGGGGGTTTGTTTATCTTCCACTCATCCCACAATGCACCGTGCGGCTGGAATGGCGATGTACAATATACACGCGGGTAGAGACACGGTTAGAGATGCGGTTAGAGATGCATGTAATACACACGGGGAAATACCTGACATCGGGGTGTACTCAGGTTGGCTCCGTCTACAGGAGGCCTCTTACTGAGCCATACCTTAACGACGTCACATAGCGACACATTGTTTCTCGGACTCAAAGCGACTTTAAAGCACAGTGCTGCGAGGACCACCTATCCACTTCCGGTTGTGTATTATTAACAACCCCACCCCAACAACATAATTCATAAACTCACATAACTAGCTACATTAGAGTTACACTAGAATTTTCCTAACAAACCAAGATTTATATACCGCTTGCCTAACTGCAACTGAACATTCAAACTTAATACAAATTTACCAACTGAATACAGAAGATAACTTCTGCTTACATTCTAAATACTATGTAAATACTCACATTGATCTGACTAATATTGATCTGGTTATATGACACTACTGTACCATATTGTTATGGAACTTTTGGGTTTCAGAATTTCATTGTGTTACGTGGTGCAAATTGTCTATTCAACAGGTATTGTACACCTTATTCTATATACCTTTTGTGTAAATAACCCTGAATTGAAAAATGGCTGGAAGACCAGTGCTTTGGCACTGACAAAAGACTTATTCAGCAGAATAAACATATTTACCAAAAAAAGAAAAAAAAGAAATGCACCAGGTTACAGCTTCAGTCCTACATAATTATATACAAAGCTTACTTAAAGTTGCATAGTATAATTGTTTTGGGTTTCTGGTATTTTCTGAGATAAATACATTAGGTTGATTGTTATAATCTATTTTACATTAGTTTGAAGTAACTTTTATTTTAACTTACTAACTTTGAAGATATTTGAGGAGAAAGCATTACACATTTATTTGATCAAGCACGTCAAGATTCTGACACCATAGACTTCAGCAACAACATGTTCTATTACCATTAGATTGGCTTAGTGTTCCCTTCCATCCAGTAACACATGCTTAAAGCTGCATAGTCCGATGAAAGCCTAATGTTGTCAAAACCAAAGCAATTATCTACATTTGATTCTACATATCTAACTTAAATACTGATGCAGTTGCTAAACATGTTTCACCACATATAAGCGAATACTGAGGCAATTCAATAGAACCTGTTTCTACAGAAGTCTAGGGTATCAAGAGCTTTGGCATGCTTGCCGAAATTAATTATGCATGGTTTCACTTCAAATATCTAAGAAGTTATACATTTAAAGGGGCTATCTATACGTCGTCGGGAAAATAAACAAACTCGGAATAGTTCAGATTTGTGCCACAGGTGTGGTGCATGCTTAGTACTGAACTTTTCCACTTGGTGGTGTACAGTAGAGTGACTTAAATTGTTGTGACAATGGCTGGGTCAGTGGAGAGAAGGGAGGGTAAAACTGAGGTATTTTCAATTTTCTTTAGAGTAGTTCAAACAGGAAATATATTTGCTTTAATGTAAAATATATGTTAGTACAATTACATTGCATAATCCAATGAGAAACACATATAGATGAAAAACGTTTTTTTGTTGTTGAATGTAAAAAGGTTTTGGAGTGTATGGGGTTTGAACCCACACCAACAAACAACTTCAGATTACAACTTCAACACGCTAACCACTAGGCCACAGAGACCACAGATGATTAGTAGTCTCAGTTCAGGCTATTTGGGTATAGGACGTCACATATACAAGGTGTGTATGTATGTATGTATATTTGTTTTGTTTGTTTGTTGTTGTTTTACATCCTAGCAACATCTAAGGTCATATCAGGATGGGTACCAACTTGTGACAGTGCACACTCATGCCGACTTTATAGTGCTGCCCCACTGGAATACCAGGCCACTAGCACGATGACCTGATATCCCACTCAGTCACATTATCCTGACACTGAGCCAACCAGTCCTTGTCCTATCCTAATAATGCTGAGTGCCAGACTAGGAAGCAACAAGTATCAATTTAAAAGTCATTGGTTTGACTCGACCAGGATTCAAACCCACGACCCCATGATCTACCAACACGGGAGACGGACGCTCTAACTCATTCGGCCACCCGTCTGGGCATGTATGTATGTAAATGTATGTTTTGCGTGCATCCATTTGAAATTTGTCAGTAAAGCCGCAAACACACTGGATGCGTTTTTGGCGCGCGCATCAAGCGTCGCGCGTGCGTCAAAAATCAAAACGTATGTAATAAAGAGAAGCCGAACACACTGGCATGGGGGGTTCTCATGCGGGAGCCGCGCGGGCATCACAAATCGCTTTTGGAGCCACTTGGCTTTTGACCAAAGTTGCCCGACTTTGCCTGACTTTGCCCGATTTTGGCTCAGTGTCAGGATAATGTTAGCGCTGGAGGGGAAGTCTCGGAATCGTTCGGGGTTACCAATGGGGTCAAGCAAGGTTGTGTACTGGCCCCCACGCTCTTCTCCATCTTCCTATCAGCAATGCTAGACGAGGCTTTCCGAGACATGGGGGATGGCATCTATATACAGTCCAGACAGAGCGCTGACCTATTCAATGTTGCACACTTCAGAGCGAAGACCAAGACTACTCAGATACTGGTGAGAGAGCTACTATTCGCAGATGACAGTGCACTGGTTGCCCACTCTGCTGAAGAGACCCAGAAAATAGTGGACGCTTTCTCCGATGCATCAAAGAAGTTTGGCCTGAAAATTAACATCAAGAAGACGGAGGTGCTGTACCAACCCAACTCTACAAGAACCCGAGAGGAGGAGATCATGGTTGACGGAAACAAGCTGAACTCTGTTCCGGAATTCACCTATCTCGGAAGCACTATATCAAGTGATGGACGCATTGATGCTGAGATACAGAGGAGGATGGCCAAGGCTAGCGCATCTTTCGGCCGACTACGCCAGAGACTCTGGAACAACCACCATG
This sequence comes from Branchipolynoe longqiensis, assembly GCA_030323885.1. Classification (NCBI taxonomy): domain Eukaryota; kingdom Metazoa; phylum Annelida; class Polychaeta; order Phyllodocida; family Polynoidae; genus Branchipolynoe; species Branchipolynoe longqiensis. Next base: position 44,024,447 of record CM059201.1, on the reverse strand, counting down.
TGTCCATTCGGGTCAAAGGAAAGATCTACCGCGCAATTGTGCTATCCACCCTACTATACGGAGCCGAGGCCTGGACAGTGTACAGACGGCAGGTGAAAAAGCTGCATGCCTTCATGATGCGACATCTGCGTTCTATCATGAGGCTAACCTGGAAGGACAAAGTGACGAATAAGGAAATACTCGAACGGATGGGGCTGCCCTCTATGGAAGATCTTCTGATCAAAAAGAATCTCCGGTGGACTGGACACCTCATGAGGATGTCATCAGACAGGCTACCAAAGCAGATCCTCTATTCTCAACTGTCTTCTGGCTACAGAAAGAGAGGGCGCCCCCGTCTCCGGTTCAGGGATACCATCAAGAGAAACCTGAAGCTGAGAGACATTAAGACCGACTCATGGACGCAACTCTCACAGCAGAGAGCTAAATGGAGAGCGGCAGTCAAGTAATGAAAGCAGTCTTTGTCGCATCGCGACCGACAGCATGATGATGATGATGATGGGATATCAGGTCATGGTGCTGGCAGCCTGGTATTCCAGTGGGACAGCACTATAGACTCTCCATGAGTGTGCACTATCACAAGTCGGTACCCATCCTGATATGACCTTAGATGTTGCTAGAATGTAAAACAACAACAAACAAACAAAACAAACATACATACATACATACATACATACCTTGTATATGTGACGTCCTATAGCCTGAACTGAGACTAGTAATTATGTGTGGTCTCTGTGGCCTAGTGGTTAGAGTGTTGAACTTGTAATCTAATGTTGTTTGGTGGTGTGGGTTCAAACCTCTTACACTCCAAAATGGTTTTACATTCAACAACAAAAAAACGTTTTTCATCTACATGTGTTTCTCATTGAATTATGTAATGTAATTGTACTAACATATATTTTACATGACGCAAATATATTTCCTGATTGAACTACTCTAAAGAAGATTGAAAATACCCCATTTTTACTCTCCCTTCTCTCCACTCACCCAGCCATTTTTAAAACAACAGCTGCCAGCTAGTCCCAGCCTCAGAACTGACCCACTTCTGGTGGTGAAGTGGGTCCCCTACTCTCCCCACACATATTTGGTTCTTTAAACATAAAAATAAACAAGGTTGTGCTTGGAGAGCATTTGTCGGAGTACGGTTCCCGTGGCCACGACGTATAGCTGGAGACTTTAAATAAAGGTTACTTTATTAAGGATCAAATCTATATAACTATTATAAATGTCCTTGTTTCGAAAATTAAATTCTTTCATCGGAATTTCCAACTTTAACTTTGCTTAACTTTGATTAGTAAGGGAAATTATAACGATCAACCTAATATATTTATCTCAGAAAATGACAGAAACCCAAAACCATCGGACTATGCAGCTTTAATATCAAGTATTAAGCATCTTTCTGCATGAATGCTTAATAGTAAATGCTTAATATCAAGCACTAGTATCTAAGTTGGATATATATAATCAAATCTGGATAGCGGCTTTGGTTTTGACAATTTGATGCTTTCATCGCACTGTGCGCCTGGTTACCTGCACTTGAAGTAGATCTCGAGCATACAGCGGCGGGCACACTCCTCCACCGCCACCTCGTCGATGCGCCGGTTGTGGCTCCGGGACAGCATGTGGTTGGGGATGCGGTGGTACAGCTTCTGGTAATTGGCTGCAGGCGGAACAAGGCACACAAACTGAGTTATGCAGCGCGAGGAGCAACTCGGAGGCGACGCGCTGAATCTGCTGCTTACACAATGAAGGTGTCTTAGTACACCAAGAAGTGGCCATTTCTTACATAGATTAGTGACCGGACTCGGTGGCCGAATCGGTAGAGCGCAGGTCTCCCGTGCGGGAAATCAGGTGTTCAATTCTTAGTCGAGTCAAACCAATGACTTACAAAATTGATACTTGCCACTTCCTAGCTTGGCGCTTGACATTAATAGGATAGGGCAAGGACTGGTTAGCTCAGTGGGATATCGTGTCATGGTGCTGGGGACCTGAGTTCCCAGTGGGGCAGAACTATAAGGTCACGATGAGTATGTACTCTCACAAGTCACTACCTGTCATGATATGACCTTAGATGTTGCCAGGACGTAAAATTCCAATAACCAACCATAGATTAGTGAGGTATCTCGCTATTCATAATGGCCTGATCGATTGAATGATAGTGTCAATACCGACCACCAGGTAGAAGCACTTGTCCGCGGCATCGCACGCACAGTATCACGGGTAGTTTCCGTAAAGGCACAGCAGATGGCAGCAGTTGAAACTAAATTACCGGAAGATTAGATTGGAAGGGAAGAGGCAGGGTGGGTATGGGGAAGCTAAGGGATTACGTCATCAATAACGGACAGGACCAGGGGTAGGCACAGGGAGAGGAGAGGGATGGGGGAGGGAGGAATGGGGGGGGGGGGCAGGGGCGTGGGAAAGGAGAGAGCGAGAGAGAGAGAGAGAGAGAGAGCGAGAGAGAGAGAGGAGAGGGGAGAGGAGTGCGGGGTGTGTGGTAGCGGAAGGGGTCCGTGTCACCAGTGAATCACTGCCGTGTGTGGATAGCTTTTCAATGTGCAAACTGTCTCTCCTTTCTTGAACTGTCCCTTCGATGACAGGACACCTGCTCTGTCAGGACAACATTGGTCTGGATGCGGAGTTGTCCGTTGAAGACGGGTACAAATACTGTACATGTATTTGTGATGTTCCACTCAGGACGTGGTCACTTCACCAAAGATGGTGTATAGAGGGGGCGTGATGACGTCACAAGACAACTTTCGGTGGCCATATTGGATTACATACAGAAGGCATGAAACTGCCTACACTGTGCTTATTTACTTACTGATTTGTTGGTTTATTTGTCACAATGGGCTGAAAACGGCGTTGGCAGCAAAGCAAATGTGAATGGCCATTGAGTTTGTCGATACACGTAGGGAAAAACTTCAATTGTATTCAAAATGAAAAGAAATATATAACAATTTGTCATAAACATGTATGCACACATGCAATATAATGATCTGATGAATATAACTAAGACAAAACTAGCCATAGTTAAACATTTTGAGTTAAGAAACATACAATTCCACACAAAACAATCAGTGATATCCACATCACCATTATTCTTGTTCTAAATATTAAAATGCCAAATGTGTCAACATACACTTGTTTCAGAAAAATATATAACCAATATCTGATTAACCCTACTAATTTTCTAGTTCTACATATGTCATTAACCATAGGATATAAATAAAAACATTAATAAAATAAGTAAAACTGACTCTGGCTATGGCTCTAACACTAATCTGAGTGCCCAGATTTGTCTAAATCTAAATGCACATGACATAAGATGTGCATATTATATTGATGTAAATGCAATGCTGAATAAAAGATTAATATCTTAATTTATTATATATATTTTTTTAGTTGGTATTCTATGTTTCAAACAAGAGCTGAAATGAGCTGAAACTAGCACATTTCATAGCTGCACCCAATGTATTAGCATGTGCCATGTGCCATGTGCTTCTCGCGGGTTTGTTTTGCAAACAAACACCAGAACAGGCCCAGTTTCTCCCGCGTTTCTCGTCAATCTAAAGCAAGACTAGTATATTTTCTTATCACCAGTGACCAATATTTGGTGTGTGCCCTGTCTGGTATAATTTGTTTAGGGCTTTACTCATTAATAATATCAAAACTCACTATTTCACCCGATGCCTTGCTTTCTGGCTGAGTTTGAGAGTTAGTGACATGACCAACAAAATATCACGTTGGAATATATTACCCCCTTCCCTCCCGTTTTTCTTCCCCTTTTGTTGTTCAAGTGGTTTATTTCTCTGAATAAGATATGTTGTCAGTACCAATGCACTAGTATTCCAGCCCTATTGACAAATGCCGTTATACAAGTTATAACAATATAGATAGACAATTACAGGAAAATAGACAATCACTAGGGTGAATGTAATTGATTACTGACCATAGGAGCAATTAGTGATTTTTGCCAATGTTATGAACATTATGACATGTTCACACATAACAAGTTATTTTTGCTTGGGTATTACATCCTGGCAACATCTGAGGTCATATCAACATGGGCACCGACTTTTGATAGTACATACTCATGGTGATTTTATAGTGATGCTCCACTGGGAGACCAGGCTGCCGGCACCATCAGTGGATTTCCCACCCGGTCCCAGTCACATTATCCTGATACTGAGCTAACCAGTCCTTGTCCCATCCTATTGCGTGTCAGGCCAGGTAGCGGCACGTATCAATTTTGTCATAGCTTTGACTCGGCCAGGATTCAAACTACTGACCGTCCTGCACAATACTGATTCGTCCGGTCTCACCCATAACTTGTTTACAAAGGGAGGTCTGCCTCACACACCTGCTGTTAGAAGCACTACTGGTATCACCTAACAAAAGCTGCCCATGGACTACTGAGCGAGTTGCACCCCCACTCTGACGTCACTCACTCTGGTAGTGGTCGACCCCGCGTGTCGGGATGAAGTGGATGTCGCGGTCGTCCAGGTTCACCTTGTACAGGATGCAGGCGCGCCGCCTGTTGTCAAGGTCGAACGACTTGCACTGGAACGCCGTCTCGCGGACACAGTCGGAAGCACACCGCGCCACGCTGTAGTTGCCACGCAACCGCGCCGCCATTGCCGACAGACGCTTATCGGGCATGCGCTGGAATAGCATCCGGAAGTTGATATCTTCCTGCGTTCCTGTAAGTAGAGAGAAACAAACTTAAGTATTATTATCTTTGTTTTTAATTGTTTTGTTGTTTTTAACTTGCCTGGTTACAGTTATATTATAAAGATACTGCACAAAATATATTTAGATATGACCCACTCAGACAAATCACCTCGATTAGCAAATACTACTACTAGCAATGGCAACAAATGTTGACACGAGTGCTCCTGTTTCATCCATTCCAAGCCAAACAATACCGCATAACTTTAATGTGGGACATGACCTTCTTTACATAGTTATTCAGCAGCATATATTTTTGGGGCTTCCATAGAGATTGAAAGGGTGCAGTCATGCAGACTATAAAAAGAGCCCTTGACAGTCCCCCTCTGTTTTCAAACTCAATTGGGTTGGTTGATTGTTGGAGTTTTACGTCCTGGTAACATCTATGGTCATATCAGGATGGGTACCGACTTGTGACAGTGTCCACTCATGGCAACTTTATAGTGCTGCTCCACTGGGAAATCAGGCCATCAGCACCATGACCCGATATCCCACTCAGCCACATTATCCTTACACCAAGCTAACAGGCCCTTGCCCTATCCTATTAATGCCAAGTGCAAGGCTAGGAAGTGACAAGTATCAATTTTAAAGTCATTGGTTTGACTTGACAGGGAACCAAACTCCCGATCTTTCACACACGAGGCCATCGCTCTACCAATTCCGCCATCACTCAATTGGTCTCGGCTATATCTCCCCCTGTATATGGTAAAGTACCCAATATTAGTGGGTTATTCATACTCATATTATGAACATTCAGTACATACTAATGCTTAATAGGTATGTGTTTAGAAATAGTATATTGCCCAATGGCTTTAAACCATGAATCTACACAATTTCAATTAAAATAGTCAAAACCAGTTGAGCTAATGATTGGCAGGTCAGTCACCATAACAACTGGCCACACAGTGTTTATAAACAGCTACCACATGGCCAGAAACAACATGGTGCCATTTGGTAAGTGTCCTGATCGGTGGCCACTGGAGAGGGCCATAAGCATCAACAATCGTGGCAGTACCATGTGACCTGAAACTGTGTTGGTGGACGGCCAGCGTCTTAATTGGCAACTTGCCAGGTCATCCTGCTGTTGAAAGGCTGGCCTTTAACCGAGTGTCCTTCACTAAGCATCGCTATGTCACTCTAGCTACCAAATTAATCGTAAATAATAATGTAATTTTAATAGCGCACCCTCACTAGTGGGAGCCATGTACAGTAAAAAGACATGATATATAATTTGGTTAGAACAGGTGGAGGTTGGTAAGAAGTTGTTTCACAATGCCCAATCTGATTGGCTGATTGGCTGTGGCTGTGGTTAACTGGTTAATATATTCAACATCGTGGGATCGTCGGTTTGAACCCTGGTCGAGTCAAACCAATGACTTACAACTTGTCGCTTCCTAGCCTGGCACTCGACATTCTTAGAATAGGGCAAGGAGCAGTGGAATGAGGAAGACCTCGATTGAAATTTCCCCTGTTTAATCAACTAAATCAATCAATCAATAGTTGTGTCCTCTAGTCGAGGGTTCGATGGAATGGTTCTACTACTACTAGCAACTAATGTACCAAAAAAGGTTTGTCCACCGCTGGTTCATAATACATGAGATCTGCGTCTGAGTCATGCAGGTCCATGCACTCGGCCCACCACCGGGCCCCACCGGTTGTAGGCCCACCAACCGGCCTCCACCGGTTGTAGGCCCACCACCGGCCCCCATCGGTTGTAGGCCCACCACCGGCCCCCCACCGGTTGTAGGCCCACCACCGGCCCCCACCTGTTGTAGGCCCACCACCAGCCCCCACCGGTTGTAGGCCCACCACCGGCCCCCACCGGTTGTAGGCCCACCACCGGCCTCCACCAGTTGTAGACCCACCAACCGGCCCCCACCAGTTGTAGGCCCACCACCGGCCCCCACCGGTTGTAGGCCCACCACCGGCCTCCACCGGTTGTAGGCCCACCACTGGCCCCCACTAGTTGTAGGCCCACCAACTGGCCCCCACCGGTTGTAGGCCCACCACCGGCCCCCACCGGTTGTAGGCCCACCAACCGGCCCCCACCGGTTGTAGGCCCACCAACCGGCCCCCACCGGTTGTAGGCCCACCACCGGCCCCCACCGGTTGTAGGCCCACCACCGGCCTCCACCGGTTGTAGACCCACCAACTGGCTCCCACCGGTTGTAGGCCCACCAACTGGCCCCCACAGGTTGTAGACCCACCAACAGGCCCCCACCGGTTGTAGGCCCACCACCGGCCCCCATCGGTTGTAGGCCCACCACCGGCCCCCACCGGTTGTAGGCCCACCAACCTGCCCCCACCGTTGTAGGCCCACCAACCGGCCCCCACCGGTTTTTAGTTACATAAATTAGGTTGGTCATTATATAATCTACTCTCTTTTTTAATATAATATTTTTGTATTTGGTGAATACAAGTGTGGTTTTTTTTCGCGCCAGGGCACTTAAAACCATATCATGTTTCAGTTATTCACATAATATAGTCTAAAATTTAAAAGAAAATTTGCTACAATGGGAAGAAAGAAGAGTGCTGTGACCTCAACAAATGTGAGATAACACTTAACAGGGTGCACATTTAACTTTTCAGTGTCACGGTTAGGTTAACTTTGTACTAATACACGTTACTTTAGCTAGAAATAACTTTTATTTGAAAGGTTTACTTTTAGAGATAGTTGAAGTGAAATTACATTAATTGATTATATTCATTTTGATATACATGTCAAAATGCTGGGAAACACAGGCGTCAACAGTGACTGGTACGTGCTCAGTTTGATTAGGGAAGTTGAATGCCTTCATCGGACCAATCAAAATTACTATTGTTTGAAAGGTTGGATGGCTGTTGGAGCTGTATGTCCTGGCAACATCTAAGGTTAGATCAGGACGGGGTGCTTGAAAGGAAAGGCCCTTTGTTATATACCACTCCTCCCAATATCACTTTAACAAGTGTTTTGCTATGGATAGTTATTTGTTCAAATGCATTAATATATTTCAATGTACATTGATTAAATATTTCAATGTACATTGATTTAATATTGGCTAAGATTGCAAAGCTAAAGTGCTTTAAAAAAAATGCTTTATCACCTAAATATGTGGTTTGAGTTCCCTGGGCCTTCAGAGTGCATGTCCACTGCTACTTCAGCTTACATCAGTCACTCGGTCTTCCCTGCCCATATCAAGCAAAAACTGCTTCGTATACACCTGTAAGCGAATAGATAAATAAATACACGAGCCTGCGGACCCGTATCACAAAAACAACGAGAAAAGAACCATGCAAGTTCTTACTAGCTTCACCTCACAGCAAAACCACTTGATCCTCAGTTCTCATATCGGGCAACACCTGCTTTGTATACACCCATAAGCGAATACACTGATAGTCCATGAACAATAAATAAGTAATAACTAAATACTACATAAATAATACATAAATAATTAAAGAAATAATACCTAAATAATACATAAAAAATACATCAATACCACATCAATAACACATAAATAACACATACAGATACCTAAATAATACATCAATAATACATCAATAACACTTCAATAACACATAAATAACACATACAGATACCTAAATAATACATCAATAATACATCAATAACACGTCAATAACACATAAATAACACATACACATACCTAAATAATACCTAAATAATACATCAATAACACGTCAATAACACATAAATATCACATACACATACCTAAATAATACATCAATAACACGTCAATAACACATAAATAACAAATACAAATACCTAAAGGGGCTGTCACATTAGGGTTTTTTGCGGGAGCGTATGGCGGCGTAAGCGCGTTACGTCATATACGTCGGCATACGCCGTATACGCTACTCATACGCTACGCATACGCTACTCATACGCTACTCATACGCCGCCAGATGCCGGCGTGTGGGCGTATTGAAGCGTATGAGGCATACGCTGCCATACGCTTTCATAAATCCGTCCGTCCAAATTTGTTTGTGCATGCTAAAAAAAACTCGACCTATGAGGGCGTATGGCCCATACTGTCAAAAAATGTCACAGCACGCTCCCATACGCTCCAATACGCTCCTCATACGCTCCTCGTACGCTCCTCGTAGGTTCCACATACGCTCAAAACCACCCGAAAGGTCACCAAATGTCATCATAGGCCGGCACGCGCAGGACCTACGTAGGTTTTCAATACGCTCCCGCCATACGCCGTAATCTGACAGGGCCTTAAATAATACATCAATAATACATCAATAACACGTCATTAACACATAAATAACACATACAAATACCTAAATAATACATCAATAATACATCAATAACACGTCAATAACACATAAATAACAAATAAAAATACCTAAATAATACCTAAATAATACATCAATAACACGTCAATAACACATAAATAACACATACAAATATCTAAATAATACCTAAATAATACATCAATAACACGTCAATAACACATAAATAACAAATACAAATACCTAAATAATACCTAAATAATACCTCAATAATACATCAATAACATGTCAATAACACATAAATAACACATACAAATACCTAAATAACACCTAAATAAATATAAATGAACTTGTCCACCCATAACACAACAACCAACACGAGAGAGACAAAGCCCCTGCGCGTTGTTTTCTCGGTTGTATTGTGGTGCTTTTTGGTGCGCATTTCGTGCTGTACCTTTGGTTTCCTTGTGCGGCCTCCATTACCGGGAACCCTTTGATATGGGCAACTTCCCACACGTTGACCCCCCGATTGCATAGACCCACTTTGTATGCTTCCCCCCTGACTGGAAGAATGGCGCACTAACTCAGGAGGGTCGCCTTCACTAAGCCCCCCCCCCCCCCCCCCCGTCCCCCGTAAGGTGCTCGCCGAAGGCCATAATCACACGCAGTGCCTGTAGTCATGGAAACGTGATCCAGGTGTGATGAGGCAGAGATCAAAGTGACCATGCGGTGTGTGTATTTGTGTGTGTATGTGTGTGTATGTGTGAAGATGTGTGTATGTGTGCGTCTATGTTTGTCTATGTGTGTATATGTGTGGGTGTGTCTGTGTGTGTCTATGTGTGTGACTATGTGTGTGTCTATGTGTGTGTCTGTGTGTGTGACTGTGTGTGAGTGTGTCTGTGTGTGTCTATGTGTATGTATGTATGTATGTGTATGTTTATGTGTGTGTCTATGTGCATGTCTATGTGTGTGTCTATGTGTGTGTCTATGTGTGTGTCTATTTGCATGTATATGTGTGTGTCTATGTCCATGAATATGTGTGTGTCTGTGTCTCTCTATGTGTGTATGTGTATGTCTATGTGTGTGTCTATGTGTGTGTCTATGTGTGTGTCTATGTTTGTGTCTATGTGTGTGTCTGTGTGTGACTATGTGTGCGTCTATGAGTGTGTCTGTGTGTGTCTATGTGTATGTATGTTTATGTGTGTGTCTATGTGCGTGTATATGTGTGTGTCTATATGTGTGAGTATGTGTGTATGTGTGTATATGTGTGTATGTGTGTTTTATGTGTGTTTTATGTGTGTGTCTATGATTGTGTCTATGTTTGTGTCTATGTGTGTGTCCATGTGCATGTCTATGTCTATGTATGTGTGTCTATGAGTGTGCCCACGTGTGTGTCTATGTGTGTGTCTATATTTGTGAGACCAGACGGGATGGCCGAATTAGTTGACTGTCCGCTTCCTGTTTTGGGAGATCGGGGGATCCGAACCCATGGGATCGTGGGTTCGAACCCTGGTCGAGTCAAACCAATGACTTAAACATTGATACTTATTGCTTCCCACCCAGACGCTTGGCATTATTAGGATAGGGCAAGGACTGGTTAGTTCAGTATCAGGATAATGTAACTGAGTGGGATGTCAGGTCATGGTGCTGGCGGCCTGGTCTCCCAGTGGGGCAGCACTATAAAGTCGTCATGAATGCGCGCTGTTACAAGTCGGTACCCGTCCTGATGACCTTAGATGTTGCTAGGGCATAAAACAACAAGAAACAAACATCAACGTATGTGTCTATGTGTGTGTCTATGTGTGTGTCTACGTGGGTGTCAATGTGTGAGTCAATGTGTGTCTCTCTATGTGTGTCTAAGGGTGTGCCTATGTGTGTGTCTACGTGTGTGCCTGCGTCTGTCTGTGTCTACGTCTGTGTCTACTGTCTACATGTGTGTCTACATGTGTGTCTACATGTGTGTCTATGAGTGTGCAGCAGCCGCCCATCAGCCCTTGCAGGGGAACCTTAAGATTCACACACTTTATATCATGCAGTGTTAGGGAACATGAGTGAGCATCGCAGATCTGGTTGTCCGACCCTGCCTGTCGCTGTCCGACATGGTCACAGACGCGATCCTGCAAATCATCCGATGACTCCCAAATTTGGTAATTAAAAAAAAGAAATAATGTATTTAAAACAATCTCCCAATGTGCACAAGGTTCTAGCTATAGAGTTATAGATGGTTGTGAATGGCCATATTTTCTTTTTCAAAATACAGCAGGCATGAGAAGAGGTCAGACATAAAAAGGCGGGTCATTGCTCCAAAACTGAAAAGATCACCCATCGGCGGGAAACCCCAATCCCTGATATAATTAAGTGGATGTAAAACGACGTCCCTCACATTGTATGGTTATTCCATACAGCATGATGGAATAACCATCTCAGCGACAAGTGCCAATCTTAGTAGGCCAGGACTACCATGGGATTGGGTGCCCTTTCCTCATCATGTTGGCAAAATGGGAGAATGGAAAGCAGCAGTAAAAGGTAAGCTACATCATCTATTCTTCATGCAGGTCTACTGCACCAACCTATTCAGATAGTAACAATCCCACCTCCAACGAGTGAGGACGGCTGGTTCGATGGTAGATCCAAACTATATAGCCAGGGTAACCAGCACCAATCAACAGGTCAAAACACTAGATAGATGTCTGTATACAAAGGGGAAGCAGCACCAATCAACATGGTAGAACACTAGATAGATGTCTGTATGCACAGGGGAAGCAGCACCAATCAACATGGTAGAACACTAGATACATGTCTGTATACACAGGGGAAGCAGCACCAATCAACATGGTAGAACACTAGATACATGTCTGTATACACAGGGGAACCAGCACCAATCAACATGGTAGAACACTAGATACATGCCTGTATACACAGGGGAACCAGCACCAATCAACATGGTAGAACACTAGATACATGCCTGTATACACAGGGGAACCAGCACCAATCAACATGGTAAAACACTAGATACATGCCTGTATACACAGGGGAACCAGCACCAATCAACAGGGTAAAACACTAGATACATGTCTGTATACACAGGGGAACCAGCACCAATCAACATGGTAGAACACTAGATACATGCCTGTATACACAGGGGAACCAGCACCAATCAACATGGTAAAACACTAGATACATGTCTGTATACACAGGGGAACCAGCACCAATCAACACGGTAGAACACTAGATACATGCCTGTATACACAGGGGAACCAGCACCAATCAACATGGTAAAACACTAGATACATGCCTGTATACACAGGGGAACCAGCACCAATCAACACGGTAGAACACTAGATACATGTCTGTATACACAGGGGAACCAGCACCAATCAACACAGTAGAACACTAGATACATGCCTGTATACACAGGGGAACCAGCACCAATCAACACGGTAGAACACTAGATACATGCCTGTATACACAGGGGAACCAGCACCAATCAACATGGTAAAACACTAGATACATGCCTGTATACACAGGGGAACCAGCACCAATCAACATGGTAGAACACTAGATACATGCCTGTATACACAGGGGAACCAGCACCAATCAACACGGTAGAACACTAGATACATGCCTGTATACACAGGGGAACCAGCACCAATCAACACGGTAGAACACTAGATACACGCCTGTATACACAGGGGAACCAGCACCAATCAACATGGTAGAACACTAGATACACACCTGTATACACAGGGGAACCAGCACCAATCAACATGGTAGAACACTAGATACACGCCTGTATACACAGGGGAACCAGCACCAATCAACATGGTAAAACACTAGATACACATCTGTATGCACAGGGGAACCAGCACCAATCAACATAGAACACTAGATACATGCCTGTATACACAGGGGAACCAGCACCAATCAACACGGTAAAACACTAGATACACGTCTGTATGCACAGGGGAACCAGCACCAATCAACACAGTAAAACACTAGATACACATCTGTATGCACAGGGGAACCAGCACCAATCAACATGGTAGAACACTAGATACACACCTGTATGCACAGGGGAACCAGCACCAATCAACACTGTGGAACACTAGGTACATGGCTCTATGCACAGGGGAACCAGCACCAATCAACATGATAGAACACTAGATACACACCTGGTTGCACAGGGGAACCAGCACCAATCAACATGGTAAAACACTAGATACAGTCTGTGTGCACAGGGGAACCAGCACCAATCAACATGGTACAACACTAGATACACATCTGTATACAGAGGGGAACCAGCACCAATCCACACGGTAAAACACTAGATACACATCTGTATGCACATGGGAACCAGCACCAATCAACACAGTAGAACACTAGATACACACTCTGTTATGCACAGGGGAACCAGCACCAATCAACACAGTGGAACACTAGATACACACCTGTATGCACAGGGGAACCAGCACCAATCAACACAGTGGAACACTAGATACACACCTTTATGCACAGGGGAACCAGCACCAATCAACACAGTGGAACACTAGATACACACCTTTATGCACAGGGGAACCAGCACCAATCAACACAGTGGAACACTAGATACACATCTGTATGCACAGGGGAACCAGCACCAATCAACACAGTGGAACACTAGATACACACCTGTATGCACAGGGGAACCAGCACCAATCAACACAGTAGAACACTAGATACACACCTTTATGCACAGGGGAACCAGCACCAATCAACACGGTACAACACTAGATACACACCTTTATGCACAGGGGAACCAGCACCAATCAACACAGTGGAACACTAGATACACATCTGTATGCACAGGGGAACCAGCACCAATCAACACAGTGAAACACTAGATACACATCTGTATGCACAGGGGAACCAGCACCAATCAACACAGTGGAACACTAGATACACATCTGTATGCACAGGGGAACCAGCACCAATCAACACAGTGGAACACTAGATGCACACCTTTATGCACAGGGGAACCAGCACCAATCAACACAGTGGAACACTAGATGCACACCTTTATGCACAGGGGAACCAGCACCAATCAACACGGTATTACACTTCCGACAACTCCCAGAATACGTCACAATCATCAGGTCTGGCTAAATATGCCGGTATAAGTTGTGTTGGCGCCAGGAGTTCATTGTTGTGGCAGCACTCTATAGTTGTCATGAGTGCTCACTGTCACAAGTCGGTGCCTTCCTGATATGAGCTTAGAATCTGCTAGGAATAGTAGGATGTAAAAAAACTACAACAGATAATTAAATGATGTACCTACAATTAAATCAACACTTTCAGTAATTATCATAAAAGGGATAATTTGCTAACTGCTGTCAACACTGTGTGAATCCATATCGTTAAATCAAGGCCTTCCGGCCACAACACGATTATAAGACACAGTGTGCGCGGAAGTGCACCCCCCCCCCCCCGCACACACACGTACCGGAAATGCGCAGACGGCTGCGCAAATGTGGTTGATGTGTGCCTGCAATACAGAATGAGGAGCCTTCAATGGATTGAAGGCTCCTGATTGCAGGCGCAATCTAATAAGTGGCCAACATTTACCCAGCTCGCGCCTGCGTGTCAGCAACAGACACTCCCTGACCCTCGTCGCGTATGCGCCACTTTGATACAAGGCACGCGCCTTCTGTCCAACTGAATGCCACCAGTACCATATGACGTCACTAGAATATATGTTGAAGGTCGGTGATTAAACAGCGCTGTAAATATGAAACACAAAATGAAAGACACATTTGCAAGAGTGCATTTGTGGTTGGTTGGTTGTTAGAGTTTTACGTCCTGGCAACATCTAAGGTCATAGTAGGACGGGTACCGACTCGTGACAGTGCATGCTTATGGCGACTGTATAGTGTTGCCCATTTGGGAAATCAGGCTACTGGCACCATGACCCAATACAGTATAACCCCGTTAAACAAAACTTGAAGGGACCCTAGAAATTTGTTTGGATTAACCGATCATTGGTTTAACCAAACTTTGGCTTTGACTTTGACTTTGAGTAAGTGTGTATCGCACATGTAATATACAATGTATGTGGACACTTATATTATTGTTTTTTATGTATATACAGTATAACCCCATTAAACCAAGTTCGGTTAAAGCAAACAATATGTTAATCCAAACTTTTTGTCAGTGGCCCGGCAAAATACTACCATTTATCATATACAAAAGTTGGTGGGGTCTCAGATGACCTTATAACCACATGAAAGTTTGGTTTAACCATACCAGAAGTGGCCTGGTGTCCGACAATTTTGTTTTGATTAACCGATAATTTGGATTAACCAACTGGTTTAACCAACTTTTTAAATATTTTAAATGCTAGTATTTTGCTGGGCCGCCGAACATAGTTTGGATTAACCGATCGTTTGGTTTAACCGAGCTTGGTTTAATGGGGTTATACTGTATATTGACTCACTCGCTCACATTATCCTGACACTGAGTTAACCAGTCCTTGCACTATCCTATTAATGCCGAGCACCAGGCTAGGAAGCAACGATTTGAACAAGTATCAATTTTAAAGTCATTGGTTTGACTCGACCGGGAACAGAACTCCCGACCTTCCGCACGGAGTCCCGAGCTCTACCGACTCGGTCACCGCGCCCGGTTGTGCATTTATAGTCCTTGCGAGTGAGCCGAATGATTTCAAATGGGCCTGACTATTCGATTTCGACCCAGTTACCCCCACCCCCCACCCACCCACCCACCCCACCCCCACCCCACCCCCTCACCCCCGCCATTGGTTTTGGCCCATTTGAACTCAGTCCACCCACCCACCCACTCGGACATATACCTAAATGCATGTGAAACTATCTACTTCTGTTTTAGTGCTATCTATGTACAGGCATATATATTATACATATATATATTATATATATAATATATATATTATATATATATATATATTATATATATATAACTAGTTGGTTTG
This sequence comes from Branchipolynoe longqiensis, assembly GCA_030323885.1. Lineage (NCBI taxonomy): Eukaryota > Metazoa > Annelida > Polychaeta > Phyllodocida > Polynoidae > Branchipolynoe > Branchipolynoe longqiensis. The sequence continues at coordinate 44,008,504 of CM059201.1, read as the reverse complement.
TTTTTGTTTTACGTCCTAGCAACATCTAAGGTCATATCAGGATGGTACCGACTTGTGACAGTGTACAGACATGGAGACTTTATAGTGCTGCTCCACTGGGAGACCAGGCCGCCAGCATCATGACCCAATATCCCACACAGTCACACTATCCTGATACTTTGCTAACCAGTCCTTGTCCTATCCTAACAATGCGAAGCGCCAGGCCACATAGCAACACGTATCAATTTTATAAGCCATCGGTTTCACTCTGGTGGGATTCGAACTCCTGACCTTCTGCACGGGAAGCCTGCGTTCGATCGATTAGGCCACCGCATCCGGTTTGTGCATGTACCTATATTAGTGCCATATACAGACGTGAGCTGTGGTAAATAAGTGAACATAACATAAGTTAGCAGAAACATGTTATGCTTTGCACATGGACAATGACGACAGAGTACTGACAAAGACTTCCAAAGAACACACAAACAATGCATACACACATACCTCCTGCTCACAAGTGACACTTGTCGCTACCTATTCTGGCGCCCAACATTACTAGGATAGGGCAAGGAGCAGTAGACAGGGTGGAATGAGGTCCACCATTGACATTACCCCGGCTTAGCGAATGAAGGTAAAGTTTTTAAACAACAAACATCAACAACAACAACAACAACCCTAATCTACTGATGTATTAAGTTTAGTCAACTATTTTACCCCCCCCCCCCCCACCCACAAAAACCACCCAGCTTATTACATTTAGTAGACTCGTGTGTGTCAATGAATTGGCAAGTGGGCTTTTTGTTCTTGCCGTGGCTTCCATACATCAAATCGATTCTCGAGGGTTCCAGATTAACCTTTCTTCCCGACTTGCACTTTGATCATTAATCTGACTGGTTTTGTCTGTTGTTACAGTGCAGGGATAAACACAATATTTGCATCAAACCAGTTAATGGGATCATTAATCCATGGGATGCATGGTACATTACTGTGTAGATACTGCCTGATTCAACCGTGGTGTGTAGGAAGCCTCTATGTTGCCATGACTACTCCATGGCCGGCAGTACTTAGCGGAGAGAGCCGTCAGTTGCTAGTCCAGCCTCAACGTACTTATGCCTAGTACACACCTACCGTTTGTGCGCACCCACCTACCGTATACGATCTAAAACTGCCCGTTTCGCACACAAAAATCGCTAGGTGTGCGCTCCCCATGCACACCTAGCGATTGCGATTCGCGCATAAAACCTCAGTTTTAGGGCTAAAACCGGCCGATTACGATTGCGATTCGTGATTCGAAAAATGAATCGGCCCGTTTTCAGTTTTAAGCGGGTCGGGTCGAGTCGCACAGTTTTAGTGCGCGAATCCTATACAGTAGGTGTGTACCAGGCATAAGTCTCCATCAGCAGCAGTCTCTGTGACAGGGCTGCTGAACAACTCACCAGGAAATGTGTCGGAAGGCTGGGTTATATGGAAATAAAATGGTTTTGAAATGTAATGTGCTAAGTACATTGTTCACATACCTATCTACCACAGCCCGCTACTTCTAGGGTAAATAATTCATGAAATGATGTAAATTAAAAGACTTTTAAAAGTCAAAGCAAGAGCTTTTTGTGGCCCAAAAGTCTCTAATTCCTGTTATATTTTGAAAAGGAAGCTATGGCCATTCACAACCATGTATTATTCTGGAGGTAGTAGTTTTGTGAGGTTCTTGGTCTGGTTTCCTTTTTGGTGTGTTCTCTCCCAATTTCTCAATGTTATGCCAATATGGTAAATACTACATGCTGGAACCAGCACCTGCACAGCTTATTGTCAATTCCCACTGAAGCTGCCCTTGCTCTGATTTAGACATTTCACCCATACTCTGGATAGGGGTAAATCTCTTATCCAGCCCCATAGGTGACATGCCTGCCAGTACACAGAATTGGCTTTTTGTTTGTTTGTTGGTAAAACAGTTTATTCATCAGAATATACATTTTTTTCAGCGCCGAGCCAGTGGTCTTCCGGCCGTTTACATTACAGTGTAAATTGGTAGATGTTAGTAGATTGTGAAGGGCTGTTAGCCATCATAACATTGGCTTTTTGTAACAGAAACTACCCACGCCTCATATACTAGCTACCGGGCATATTCACTTAGCGTAAAACCGGAGCCAACAAATGGCCAGATATGAAAGTTCTTTATCCTCGTTTTAAGAACGGATAGATTATGAATCACATTTAAGGACATTCCTGACGACAGTCTAGTCTTAAACCTTCAGGTATTGGATCATCGTGTGCAGGACATTTATGCCTCAAAGAGCTAAGGCGGGAATTCCTCCGGATTTGGGACTAGACTGTATAAATAGGAGATTTACATACACTCGGACATCATGCAGATAACACAAATCCTCTGCATACTACTCACGAAGAAAAATACAATTCATCGAAGAACAATACAATTCATCGAAGAACAATACAAGTCATCGAAGAAAAATACAATTCAATCTTTGCTTCGCTTAGACGTCATTTCATTACATCTCCACCAAACCCCCGCCATTATTTCCATGTGCATTTGCCCAGAATTGGCGTGACCGTGGTGACTCCGCCGTCACACAGCGTCCTTCTACTCGTCGCAATGTTGAGCTAGACAGTACGCGACCTTTTGCAGGAAACAACATGGGACTCCGCGACAAACAAACACAAACTAATTTGAAAAAATCCAACAAAATCTTCCAACAATGATAACAATATATTTTTTTAAAGCCACCGAAATGCAAGGGAGCGAAAAAAAACAAAACACTAAAATTGTGTTGAACAAGAATTGATGAATGTGGCTTCGGTGAAATTAGGCTACCGGAAGCGGAAGTATTGAAAGCACGTGCTCCAGAATTTGGGCGGAAGTAATCGTAAGACTGGTGCAAATCAATAGGCTATCGTTGCCGGGACACCCTGGTGGTATATGGGTGGGACGCGGGTTCAGGGTTGCAGCTCAGGGCAGCAGAGCCAAGTGGCATCGTGGGGGGCGCCTGACGCGCGCCATACACTCGCCGACATCTAGACGCCAACATGGAGCGCGTTCGAATCGTGTAGGCCTTGTGGTTTCAGGTCAACTCCTAACGGTTCACGGGGAGAATTAAATTTGGCAATGTTCAAGGGGATTCAAGTAATGCCCTAGAACACTTTAAATTGTCTGAAATGTTTGTTCTTCTTTATAGTGTGTGACGCAACATCTAAGGTCATATCAGGAGGGGTACCAACTTGTGACAATGCTCTGCATTCCTAGGATAGGGAAAGAAGCAGTGGAATGAGCAAGACTCATTTTTCGTGTTTGAAATTTACCCTGCTTAGACATTTATACATTTTTTTATTCACAATTTCCATACATAGAATACAAACATAAGCTAACGTGTTGCCAATGGAACGTGTAGGAACATTGTAACCATTAACGGCTGTCTTCCCACTGCCCCTTATAAACAAATAATACATAATGCAAAATCATGAGCCCTAGAGCTGATATACAAATAACCTACAGACTGCTATTTCAGGAAACAAAAACATGTTTGAAAAAGATATGATGAGATCAGGACATGCTCATCGATAGACATATTACATGGTTTAAATTGTAAATATTTTATCATTACTCATTGGGTCTATATGGCCCAGGATAACAATCGTGAGACAATTAATTGGTAGAGTTCACTGTAAGCTTATGCAACTTATGTCACCCCCTCCCCCCGCCACAAAACAAAATCAATATCACACTCAGTGACATTATCCTGACACTGCTAACCAGGCCTAGCTCTTCGTAGTATTGCTGAGCACCAAACCAGATAGTGACAGATAGGGAATGCTGTAGCTGTTTGCTTTCACTGGGCTGGTGTTGGATCTAGACGTGCATGAGTGAACTGGCGACTGCCGGTAATCGTAAACCCGGGTGTGTGTGTGCCAAGCTTTACAACCGGGGGTCGAGTGGTTGCCTTAGTGGTCGCGGCACAGTGCTGGAGGCGGGGCACTCGCACCGCCTTTCCATTGCTTTGGGAAACTTTTTCTATCTAGAATGAATACACACTATATATGTATATAGATGTGTCTATATATATATATATATATATATATACATATATATATATATATATATGTATATATATATATATACATATATATATATATATATATATATATATATATATATAAATTGATCACATTCTCGTGCTGCAACACGGCCTGTCCACCATCGGACACATATCTAGAATATCTGGATAACTATCTGTAGGATTTTAGGAATTGAGCATGCGCTGTTATATATCCTCTGTATGTTCTTAACTTGACAGGCAGATATCATGCTCGCAATGGGAGTATGTTAGTATATTCTATGGTATATTTATAATTAAATTAGTACATATATTGTCATATATTTATATTGACATGTTTATATATGTTATAGTATTTTTCTTTTCTTTTTGTAAATATCGTTTATTCATTGAATAAAGCCTTTTGTCAGCACCGTGGCACTGGTCTTCCAGCCATTTGACAATACAGTTATTTACAATATATGTATATGTAGTCTGATATTGTCATCAGCAGCTAGCTCAAATCAGCTGAAATAACAATATTAAACATTCAAAGACTTACATATAGTATAGTTTGACAATTCATATATAAAAATAGTAGTTATATGTTGTATTCATACACACTTAGATACATACATGTGTATTGATTAGACCTTTACATTACGGAGTGGTTAGGTGCATAGTTTCCCTTCATAGGTTTGTATGCCTACTATGTTGTGAATTGCAAAACTATCATGTTGTTGGAGATAACATTTTGAGATGGAGTGTTAGGTTGTTTGTTTGTTGTTGTTTTACGTCCTAGCAACATCTAAGGTCATATCAGGACGGCATTGGAGTGTTAGTAGAATGGTTTGTTTATTCCATTTGATAGAGTGTGGTTAGCTTGTAGGGCTATGTTTAAGAGGTTAATACCTCAGGTGTGTTTTTTGACTACATGAAGTAGTTTGAGTAAGCAGGTTGTTAGTAATGATGGGATACACAATGCTTGGATGATTGTACATTTCAGTCATTTAGTAGTCTAGTACAGACTTTATTAGTGTCTATGTTTATAGCAATACTACCAGACTGATACACATTTTCTGAATTTGCTGGGCAAATAATTTGTACGGTGGATAACTTGGTTTGTTGGCAGCAGGTAAAGGAGTGTGTATATTCGTTTGCTTATGCATTTATGGTATAATTAGCAGTATATTAGTATGGTTATCTATTCTATCGCATTTATTTAGTTATACATTTATATATTTTATTGTATATTCGAGTTATATTAGTATGTTTATACATTGGGGATGTTGGCCCGCTAACATCGGTAATTCGCCAACGAGACGCCAGGTGGATCCTGGGTCAAGCCGCGCATTCGTCACTCGCCCTCCGACTCCCGAGCAGGCAACATCTAATTTCAACGTGCTCGCCTATCATGCCACCCCCTACTAGGAAACGACGTGGGCGTCCCCCAGGTTCGTCTGGACTTTCGCGGAGAGGTTTAAGGCCTCGTAAGCAGTTCTCATCGTGCCGACCCCCTTCATCATCAGAAGAGTCGGGTTCAGATGGGGTGTCCGTTCTAGACACTCCGGGCATCGCCCCACCCTCAGCCACCGGCAGTCTATCGGGCTTGGAGGCCCGACTGGCGGCTTTAGAACAACGCGCCGGTAAGCCGACTGGGCACACTCCAGTTCCGGGCCCCTACTCGCCTCCGGATCACGCCTCGACCCCTCGTTCCGGGTTCTCCTCGTTTTCTCCAACTCCTAGACATCGTGCCCCCGAGAGGGTGCCTCCTGGTGTCTCCCGTCTCGCCTCATCCAACCGCCCGACGGTCGACGCTCCGCCGACGGCCGCCCCGCAGCCGGCTACTCCGACACCGGCGGCAGCTCCTGCCGCCGCCCCTCTCTACCAGCAGCTGCAGCCTCAGGCTCCCATCACAGCCGACTACCTGATCAACTCGACCCACGCCTTACACAAGCCCCCAGGTACGAAGTTCTACCCACATAATTTCATAACGCGGGGCGATAACTTTAAGAAGATAGGCGTGGGTGAAGCGACGTGGGCTGAATACTTCTTCGCGCTTAGAGTAATGCTGGCCCAACCCGAGTTCCCTCGACCGTGGGTCACACCAGTGCTCCAACATGAGGAAGACCTAGCTAGAATGGCCATCACCTGGGATTGGCCCACCTGCCGCCGGTGGTCGGAAAGAACTTTCCAATTGGTAGCAGACGGGCGCTTAAAGGAAGGGTGGCTAGATGCAATAGCAATCAAGGACGTTCAACGGGACGTTTCCACTGAGGCAGTACGAGTGTTGCAATCAAGGGGGGGTGGTCAATATGCAACTGAGTCTAGGTATACCCCTGTTTCCACCGCTCGACCTGCGGCTCCATCTACACAGAGTGGGTCCTCTGCGTCAAACGTCCCTGTTAACCCCCTCCCTGTCAACCAGAGAGAGGAGTACTCCAGAGACAATGACGGCAAGCCCTGTTATAACTGGAACTGGGGTAAAGAGTGTGGTTTCAATGTATCACACGGTACTGCCCCCGATCGAGCCCCCCACATCTGTGCGTGGTGCGCTTATAAATTTAAGCGCATCCTGCAGCATAAGGAGCAGGACTGTCTAAAGAAACGAAAATTCTTAGACAAAAAAGCAGCAGAGGCAGCAGGCACTGGTGTAAGTTATAACGATATCTGCTCAAATACTAATTCTATTGTTATGTTGCCAAATCTAGAAAAGAGTAATCTTAATGAACCGAGTACTGATAACGTGTCGCCACAATTTCCACTTAATTCAACCGTATCAGTGGTAACTAAGCAACCCTTGAGCCCTAATCTTGATGACCCGCAATACATTGATAACTGTAACTTGGTCGAACTGAAACAAGATAAATCTATCAGCCCTAAACCGCAGGTCGTCTCAGAACCTGAGAAAGTCAAAACTAATAATACTCAATCTCAAGCGGTAAATATGACTCTCAAACCTGTAACTGTGTTGAATCCTCCGCTAAATGCAAATAATCAACTGTCTTTTCCATCGCTAACAACTAACTGGTTCGACGCCCCCATTCAAGTTGTATTATCTGCTCTACCCAAAACTCAGTCTCAAACATTTGTCCCCCCCCCCACACCACTGGAGTTTAAGGACTCACTATGCACCTTCTGGCCCCATACCGCAGAAATAGCATGGGTCCCACACACTTCCTCCTATGGCCAGATTTACAATCAGGTTCGATCAACTGGTCTCCCTAACTATATGGGAGCAAAAATATCGCTTCCCTCTGGTCTAAATATTCCAAAGTGGCGTGCAGTTCTCCTTAATTACCCAGATGTTTTACTAGTAGATCATCTAGAATTTGGGTGGCCTATTGACTACTCCTCCAAGAAGGTACCCATCCCCACGTATAAGAATCACTCAAAATCAAGTGACGACATCACACACATCTACACATTTCTAGACAAAGAGATATCCCTAGGTGCGCTCCTTGGCCCATTCCAGACCCCCCCATTTGAACCCTGGTGCCAAATTAGCCCAATGATGACACGCCCAAAAAAGAACTCACTCCAAAAAAGAATAATCATTGACCTGAGTTTTCCTAAAGGAAAAAGTGTAAACGCGGGTATAGTTAAGGGCTATTATCTAGGCAAGCCATTTAATTTCTTCCTTCCCTCGGTATCAACCCTTACCGATAGACTTACAATTCTAGGTAGGGGTGCCTGGATGTGGGGCGGTGACCTTGCACGTGCCTATCGCCAGCTGAGAGTCTGCCCACTCTCCCTTCCCCTCTTGGGTATATCAATCAACGGCAATATTTATATAGACCTGGCACCTCCCTTTGGGTGCAGAACCTCCGCACTAGCATGTGCACGTACAACCAGAGCAGTCGTTTGGTTATTACGTAATCAATCTATCTTTTCTTTATGCTACCTAGATGATTTTATAGGTCTCGAGGATACTGAATCAAAAGCCAACGCTGCGTACGCTGAATTTATAAACCTAACTTCACAACTTGGCCTAACTCTAGCTCTCGAAAAGTGTACCCCCCCGTCTACCTCCATCACCTGGTTAGGTTTCCTAATCGACTCGGTCGCAATGACAGTTACCCTACCCCAAGATAAATTACAGGATGTATTAGACGAATGTCAACTTTGGGAAAATAAACGTACCTGCTCTAAGAAGCAACTACAAAGCCTAGCAGGCAAGCTGCAACATTTATCTAAGTGTATAAAACCTGCAGTTAGATTCTCCAATAGAGTACTTGAAGCATTACGGAAAGCACCCCATACAGGTCAATACACGTTCGATAAGGATATGCTGAGGGACCTCGAATGGTTTCAAAGTTTCGCATCTGCATTTAACGGTAAGCAATTATTACCACAAGCACCACGAACCGAATGGGTGATAGAATGCGACTCCACCTTAAAGGCGGGAGGAGCGTTCTCTAAAGTAGCATTCTACAAGTCTATCTACGATTCTAAATTATTACAAAAATACCTAGCAATAACGCAACTAGAAGCACTTAACTTAGTACACGCTGTAACACATTTACTACCACCAGAACCACATGATTATTTGATAAAAGTAAACACCGACAGTCTATCATCACACAGGTACTAGATTCAGGTAAAGGTAAAGAGAAAGTTCTATGTGCGTGTGCCCGACAGCTATGGCTGATTGCAGCTCATAAGAACTGTGAGGTTGAAGTACTCCATAAACCTGGTAATGACTTGATACTAGCCGACGCATTAAGTAGAGCCCCACATTCCACTACAGCTGAAAGTAAAGCGCAAAAAATGTGCGCCGATCGAAATCTTCTTGAAATAAATGTTCACATCTCACTTAACATTTTATCATGTAACATCTAAATGCTGTCACTGGAAGATAGTAATTTTTTGCCTCTATCTTCCAGGATACGCAATGAGTCACCACAATCGGCTCATTAGCCTCTACACCTGCGCGCTGGCCCCGCGGACGTGGCAGAATAAGGCAGCCCACGTTCGGGTGTATCTTGACTTCTGTAACAAGAACAAGTTACGTCCGAGTTCTCCGTCCACCTATGACCTTATGTCCTTCTTGCTCTTCCTCTCCGACCGGCTCAGATCGCCTGGCGCAGTGCTGAACTACTTCAGCTCAGTAAAAGTGTGGGTCTTAAGCCTGTCAGGTATGGGCTTGGCCTTCGAAGCCCCAGAGTTAAGAACCTTCAAACGAGGTATTCTCAAAGCGTCAAAGCACGTAGTCGCTAGAGCCACTCCTGTCACCCCCCGAGATTTCAAGGCTATCATAGTGTCCCTAACAAACATGTGCCACAGGCCGCATGTCATCATTATTGCTCTTGTGATCGCCTACCTGACCCTGATCAGACAGTCAAACATTGCTAATCTCTCTGTTGGAGCCACGGGTTCCCCACACGTACTCAAGGGTAGCGATATCAGAAGGCGGGAGGGGTCGCTCACAGTAACCTTGAGGTCCTCCAAGACGAGGTCCGCCTCAGAACCCCCGGTGGTGTTCCGCCTGCCGGCCATTCCGGGTTCCCCCTGCTGCCCTGTGACCGCCTGGGATAACTACTCTCGAGCAGTAACCCTGCTGCCGGAGTCCCCTGCTTTCCTCTTGGCTGATGGTACGCAGCTCACCCTCGCAACTCTGACCAGAGCCCTCAGGGTGGCTTCCTACACGGTGTTCGGAGTTGACAAAGGGCTGACCCTACATGGACTCAGGAGAGGGGCCACCCAGGCGTGTCAGGGTTCTGGTTTGACTCTAGACCAGTTAATGGCGGCGGGGACGTGGCGTAGCTCGGGCGGTCAACTCCTACTTAAGGGCCTTTCACATCTCGGCAGCTCCAGCAGCGCTCGCAAATTTATTGGTTTGAGCGCTGATCGGGAGCTGCTCGTGTAGTTACGTACTATATACATTGTGTTAACATGTTTGTTTTTCAGCCTTGATATTGCACTATGATTTATGTGACTTAACTTGAACTATCTTGACACTGACTTTGATGAACAATATTACCCAAGAGGCCTCTGTCGCCGCACAGCATTGAACACGAATGATCACGAAAGATACGCAGCTCATTCAGCGTGAGCAGATTCTTAAATGTCTGGCCCTGTGCCTCCTAGCTACATGATTATTGTAACTTGAACAGATTATATTAAATTCTGTCCAAATAACTTATATGTTGCGTTGTCTTGGTGTCTCGATGGTGAATTGGGGATGTTGGCCCGCTAACATCGGTAATTCGCCAACGAGACGCCAGGTGGATCCTGGGTCAAGCCGCGCATTCGTCACTCGCCCTCCGACTCCCGAGCAGGCAACATCTAATTTCACCCTCCCACCCACCCCAAGATAACTACTGGAAGGTTTGAGCGCTGATCGGGAGCTGCTCGTGTAGTTACGTACTATATACATTGTGTTAACATGTTTGTTTTTCAGCCTTGATATTGCACTATGATTTATGTGACTTAACTTGAACTATCTTGACACTGACTTTGATGAACAATATTACCCAAGAGGCCTCTGTCGCTGCACAGCATTGAACACGAATGATCACGAAAGATACGCAGCTCATTCAGCGTGAGCAGATTCTTAAATGTCTGGCCCTGTGCCTCCTAGCTACATGATTATTGTAACTTGAACAGATTATATTAAATTCTGTCCAAATAACTTATATGTTGCGTTGTCTTGGTGTCTCGATGGTGAATTACGGTATATTTATAGTTGTGTTTGTATTATAATGACCTACCTGAATCGCCACCCGTATATTCCACACATATAACCACCTGTGTACGCTCGTATTTATATTTATATAATACATTATATTACACATATATATTATCGCATAATAATAGTTTATATTAATATTATATATGTAAAGGTGTATTTACGGTTATATTAGTTCTCTTCAATATATTCTCTGGCAGATTTATAGCTATATTAATATGTTTATATATTTCATGGCATATTTATAGTTATATTTATATGTTTATATATTATTAGATATATTTATAGTTATATTATTGTATTTATATATTTTATGATTTATTTACAGCCATACTAGCATGTTTATTTATGTTATGGTATATTTATTGTTATATTAATGTTTATATATTATATGGTGTATTTATAATCATATTAATCTATTTATATCTTATGCTTATCATTAGTCATATTAATATGTTGATATATTAAATGCTGGTACATTTGAAATACCATGTCTCTATGTTTCTGGGGCTGGCGTTCTAGTTGTCATATCTAGAATATAGCCAGTTCGGGGGAAAACACATTTTTGACAGACTGGCAAATTGGCAAAACTGTTGAACGCACTGAATCTCAGATCACCATGGGTTTATCCGTGTGTGTGACGGGCCACTTCTTCCAAAGTATTGTGAATAAATAAATACAGTTAATACAACTATAACCAGAGCTCAGCTACAAGTAATATGATGGTACTTGAGCCATCAGCTATGCTGGCAGGCCTGTTGCGCATGTGCGGCAAATCTATGATGCAAACAAAAACACTCAACTGTCTATACTTCATTAATACAAATACAGAGAAAATAGCGATTACGTATACGACATACATTTTGTAGCATGCACTGCGTTATGTGAAAACAAAGACAACTATTCAATATTATCTGTCAATGTTATCAGTATGCTTAACTCCCTCTACCGTCTATTTTCATATACTGACATGCTAGCAGTAGTAACAGCACTACTGGCGCCATATATGGGTTAAAACCCAGTACCCAGTTCTCAATACACAAGCTGCAATACCAGATAAGTAGAATATCAATTGATTGATTGAGTGATTGGTGGTTTCTTTACGCCGTGTCGGCAGCATAGGCCATATTTACGGCGAGAATTGTTTGTTTTTTATTCAACCATCGCCTTTACATATAATGTAAAAGCATACAATCAATTATGTGCCAATAGACAGTTATGAACTTTTAAGAGCTCATAATCATATAATTAAATAAAATAGATGAACGAATTAATCGATAAAAAATGTTTTAATGAACTATATGAGGTGGTACAGACCAGCTGCCCTAAAAAATGCTAAAATGTCTTCTTGTTTTACTTTAGTAAAAAGGTCATGCATGCTGTTTGCAGTGTAAAATTGTTGGCGCAGTGCCATAAAATTGACACAGTTTAGTAAACTATGCTTGACTGTCAGTGGGGACTGACATCCAATACATTCAGGGGGAGGGTCCCCCTTGAGCAGGAAAACATGTGTTAGCCACGAGTGGCCAATATGCCAGTGGCTAAGGACCACTTGGTCCTGCCGACCCCCCACATGAGACTGTGGTGGTTTTCCCACAACCCATTCGATTTCATGAAATTTGTTAACGGTTTCATCCCATTCATTTTGCCATTTGGATTTGATGTGGGTGGTTATTAGTGGTTTCAATAGAATTAACACAAACATTACGTATGTCGACGAAGAAATTTGACATCAGCATGAGACCACTCCACCACTCCCCTCACTTCACTCCCGACTCTCATCGGAGCAACACTATTTCACCCACCCACCCAGCCCTCTCTTATAAGGGTTATGTGCTGCTTGACTGTTAGTGTTACCTTCCTGATTGTATGATGCTCATCATGTCACTTGTCTCACTCCAGGCACCCAATCGCCTCGATTACGCCTAACATTCCTGAACATTAACACCACTTCTCGGAAGCCAGCCTTCCATGTCGCAAGGTGCCAGCAGCCTTCTGTTGAACCAGCCTCCCCAGGCAGTGAATTCTAGACCCAGCCTCCCGCCAGCCTCCTAAGGCACTGTTATGTTATCATTATTGATTCATATTTGATTAATTCTATTCAATAAATCTTGAGTACCAAAACCTGACTCCTCATTCATCTGTCCGAGTGTCACGAATTAGCATTAATTTTGGCATGCATACCGAATTGCTGGCACTATACGCTTCAACAGTAACATGTTCTATTGAATTGACTTATTTTTCCTTCTATGCAGGAAGACGTGAATAAGAAGGGACTCATTCTCTAAGCTCGATACTTAGATCAAATCTAGGTCGATGTTTTAGACAGTTTGATGTTTTTATCGGTTTATGCAGCTTTAACTTGATATACTTCATTTCTACTTTTTCTACACAATAAATCAATTCAAATATCCATATGAATCCATATATTCAAATGCTGATCTGTCACACAAGTGAGGGAGCCTATTCTGTTCATACATACTTATATTCAGCTACGTCTGCAGAGAACCTCGCTAGTTAAGGTCTCCAACTCCGTACAGTCACCAACATTAGATTGACCGAATTCAGAACCTGAAAAACACCCCCCACCACCCTACTCTCCATTGCACAACACCTTTCAGAATCCCACCAGCCCCCCCCCCCCCCCGACCTCCCCCCCCCCCCACGACCATCGGCGTCCGTCAGCCCTCAGAAGGGCCCGGTAGGTGGCGCGATTGCCGCATTGTCATGTTGGCGAACGGCGACATGACCGGATTGCCAAAACCACATGCAGTGGGTTGAGGACGGTGTCCGGCTGTGGATCCGTTCACGGAGCGCAGTTCACCCGCTAGAGGACGGTGTCCCGGCGATCTGAGGGGGGGGGGGGGGGGGCTACTCACAGAGGGAGGGGGTGCTCACAGGGGGTGGGGGCTACTGTAACAATCAATATAATATATTTATCTAAAAAAATGGCAGAAACTCAAAACCATCAGACTGCAAACTTTAATTCTACTAGCAGCAGGCAATACCTGTGCTTCGAGTTCCACTGGTCCCTGGTGACGAAAGGTCGGTAGGGTTTTTGCCATATATTTGTTTCTAATGTTGATTTTCCTTGTATATATTTTAGATCATATACAATATGGGCCCCGTATCGTGGTGTGGGTGTATTCACCCCCACCTTCTGCCATGTAAGCTGTAGCTGTGAGGCACCACACGCCCAGTCCCAGCTTCAGTCCTCTCTGAGGGACCAGTGGAACTCAGAATGCCCGTATTCAAAGCACTGAAGGCCGGCCATTAGGGGCAACTTAAATCGGCTTATTCCATTTCAGATTTAGAATAAATACCTCTAGATTAAGGCATTCGCCCTTTAATATGACATTTCAGCCTAAACGTTCTCACCGGAGATTTCTTAGGTTTGACTTCGTGACAAATTGGGAGTGATTCTTTTAATTTGTGATTGCCCTTCTATTTCACATTGTAAAAATATACGGATTTTCGGTTCGGATTTATATATTGGCAAAGAGCATTACTATTCTCCGGTAACAGAGTGGGGACCAAGATTATGTAACAGAGAAGCAATGGGTGCCCCACTCACTGTGTGACATAAGCGCTTATGTGGAAAATGTGATAACACATAGCGACCGAGATTGTGATGTGATGTTCATACTTAAGAGAGGGATAATAATTAGTGAAATGTCCCCTCCATGCACCAGAAAGAATGCAGGCGGAGGGGAAGGGCATTTTTAATATATGTTTATTGTAACTGTCTGCAACTACCTATTACCACGGAGCCGATGGGCAAGCACACCCAGCCATCCTGCATACATTATAGACACAACCTGCAGCTGGGGGGTTGAGTGACAGCTGCCCCCTATAGTATTAGGGCATTGCCCACCCAGGCTGTGGAGGGTGTCTGATTGGCTGGCTGTGTGAGCCCAGTCACCTGCATTCCTTATACCTGACACACCGACCCCACTCTAGGTACTCTTGTCTGAGACTCCACCTTCTACACCCAAACTAGCAACAGCTATTCCAAAGACAATGAGCTGTAGGCACTGATTCTGATGTACATATGGAAGAGTCATGTTGATCTGTGTGGGCAGCTGGTAAGGAGTGAGGGTGATAGGTCGCCAGTAGGTGAACAGGAGTTGATGCCAATAAAGCACAACTTCTTCCCTGTTAATCTTGCACGACTTGTCTCCCTTTCTTCCTTATGAGAGTGTTGAGAGTAACGCCAGGTGGGAACTGACAGACAGTTGTCAGAACACACCTGGGGAGACAAGTGATGATTGCAGCTCAGACGGCCGAGTTCCCGTTATATTACAACCTGCTGTGTTTTTCATTCTAACTGTGTTCAGTTCATTTGAAGCAGATGTTCGTAGTTTAGTATTAAATTTAATTACAATTTAATTTAATAATGAAATATTTATGATAATTGAAGCTCCAGACTTGTATTCTATTTTCATTTTCTCAGCAAAGCGGGACTATTCATATAATCCACAGAAATATAGATCATGCATCTGTTGTCTTTGACTAATATCCTGCAGACTACCCGGCTTGAGGCGTTCTCAGTCCGCTTAGATTAAACACCAGGATAATATAAATAAGTCACCATCCCATCTCAGTTGGTGCCATGGCTAGCTAACCGATACTCACATTTCTCCTATTTCTCCACTGGCGCGCCACCTGTGAGTGGTAATCGAATCAAACCGGCACTACGGTTCACCTGGAGACTTTAAATTCTCTTCATTTGGTGGGCTACTAATAGTACTATATAGTATCCTGTGAGAGAATATACAATTCAAGTAACTACCCATCCTTACTAGTTATCGGTTGATTAATATGCAACTGTAATATATATATATATGTGTATATGCCTGTATGTATACATATTTATATGTATATATGTGCTCTATAATCTATTATGGGAATATAAACAAGGACACTACTATCTTCAGTTATATCTGTATTGTTAAATTGTGAACCACAGCTAGAGTACGACATTGTTTAGTTTCAGGTTTGGCCACGCGCGCCAACTGTCGGGGACTCTGACCTCATATAGGCAAGCTGTGTCTCGCCGTTACTGCCTCCCGACCCAACCGGACGGTCAATATTCCTGCCAGAGAATAGATACTCTTCTCAACCACGTCAGTTTTGTTGTTTCTTGGTGTTTCTGTTTAATGGGGCCAACTGTTTATATATATGTATATATATATCCCTTACTGACACAGACAACAGTTAGTGTGGTGGGCGCGCGGTGGTGGCGCCACCAGTCACATTGGGAACTATATAATGAGTGAGATACAGGCAACTTGCGTTATTATACTCGCATAATTCTTAATCACCAGACACTTTTTCCTCGTTTGAAAACATAAAAAACCAGAGAAATTCTCATATATTTAGAAACAAGAAGCATCTTTTAAGTTATTGATTGATATGGGGTTTAATGCATGAGGTTATTTATGTGAGCATGGACCCAGGTATAGGACGCGAGGGGCTCAGTTCCTAAATCACGGCAATAGAGGATGTATTCGCTTAATTCAGCTTTCAAACTTCTAACCTATTGAGGAGTAAACAAATATATTTAAACGTAGTTGAACAAATAATCAGAAATAAAATGTTACACATTTGTTATCAACTGATATCAGATATATCAGACTGACCAGTCTAATATCAGCTTTATCACACTGGCCAGCTTTATATCAGTTTGATCGAAATGGCCATTTTTATATCAGTTTTATCAGACTGACCAGTTTTATATCAGTTTTATCGATTAGTAATGATATCGCTATAAAACCCAATGTGCTACGAATACTATTTGGACATATATTAATATGAGTCTGTGAATAAAGTAGGTCACTTCAGAATCAGCGAGGTGCTGAATAAACTAGGAGGCTGCATCACGCCGGTAACTGATGGACTGAGGAGGCAGTGAGGTGGGGGGGGGGTGATGGAGGAGAGAATGGAGGAGCAGGGGCAGGTGTGAGACGTGAGTGAGTGGATGAGTGATGCTCATGTAACACCAGAGCCAGCAACAGCAGGGGCAGGTGTGAGACGTGAGTGAGTGGGTGAGTGATGCTTATTCAACACCAGAGCCAGCAACAGCAGGGCAGGTGTGAGACATGGGTGAGTGGATGAGTGATGCTCATTTAACACAAGAGCCACCAACAGCAGGGGCAGGTGCGAGACGTGAGTGAGTGCATGAGTGATGCTCATTTAACACCACAGCCAGCAACAGCAGGGCAGGTGTGAGACGTGAGTGAGTGCATGAGTGATGCACATTTAACACCACAGCCAGCAACAGCAGGGGCAGGTGTGAGACGTGAGTGAGTGGGTGAGTGATGCTCATTTAACACCAGAGCCAGCAACAGCAGGGCAGGTGTGAGACATGGGTGAGTGGATGAGTGATGCTCATTTAACACAAGAGCCACCAACAGCAGGGGCAGGTGCGAGACGTGAGTGAGTGCATGAGTGATGCTCATTTAACACCACAGCCAGCAACAGCAGGGCAGGTGTGAGACGTGAGTGAGTGCATGAGTGATGCACATTTAACACCAGCGCCACCAACAGCAGGGCAGGTGCGAGACGTGAGTGAGTGCATGAGTGATGCACATTTAACACCAGAGCCAGCGACAGCAGGGGCAGGTGTGAGACGTGAGTGAGTGCATGAGTGATGCTCATTTAACGCCACAGCCAGCAACAGCAGGGGCATGTGCGAGACGTGAGTGAGTGCATGAGTGATGCTCATTTAACACCACAGCCAGCAACAGCAGGGGCAGGTGTGAGGCGTGAGTGAGTGCATGAGTGATGCACATTTAACACCACAGCCAGCAACAGCAGGGCAGGTGTGAGACGTGAGTGAGTGGGTGAGTGATGCTTATTCAACACCACAGCCAGCAACAGCAGGGCAGGTGTGAGACATGGGTGAGTGGATGAGTGATGCTCATTTAACACCAGAGCCACCAATAGCAGGGCAGGTGTGAGACGTGAGTGAGTGCATGAGTGATGCTCATTTAACACCAGAGCCACCAACAGCAGGGCAGGTGTGAGACGTGAGTGAGTGCATGAGTGATGCTCATTTAACACCAGAGCCACCAATAGCAGGGCAGGTGTGAGACGTGAGTGAGTGCAGGAGTGATGCTCATTTAACACCAGAGCCACCAACAGCAGGGCAGGTGTGAGACGTGAGTGAGTGCATGAGTGATGCTCATTTAACACCACAGCCAGCAACAGCAGGGCAGGTGTGAGACATGAGTGAGTGGGTGAGTGATGCTCATTTAACACCAGAGCCACCAACAGCAGGGCAGGTGTGAGACGTGAGTGAGTGGATGAGTGATGCTCATTTAACACCACAGCCACCAACAGCAGGGGCAGGTGTGAGACGTGAGTGAGTGTATGAGTGATGCTCATTTAACACCACAGCCAGCAACAGCAGGGGAGGTGTGAGACATGGGTGAGTGGAGGAGTGATGCTCATTTAACACCACAGCCACCAACAGCAGGGCAGGTGTGAGAAATGAGTGAGTGGATGAGTGATGCTCATTTAACACCAGAGCCAGCAACAGCAGGGCAGGTGTGAGACGTGAGTGAGTGCATGAGTGATGCACATTTAACACCAGAGCCAGCAACAGCAGGGGCAGGTGTGAGACGTGAGTGAGTGCATGAGTGATGCACATTTAACACCACAGCCAGCAACAGCAGGGCAGGTGTGAGACGTGAGTGAGTGGGTGAGTGATGCTCATTTAACACCAGCGCCACCAACAGCAGGGGCAGGTGCGAGACGTGAGTGAGTGCATGAGTGATGCACATTTAACACCAGAGCCAGCAACAGCAGGGGCAGGTGTGAGACATGAGTGAGTGGGTGAGTGATGCTCATTTAACACCACAGCCAGCAACAGCAGGGCAGGTGCGAGACGTGAGTGAGTGGGTGAGTGATGCTCATTTAACACCACAGCCAGCAACAGCAGGGCAGGTGTGAGACGTGAGTGAGTGCATGAGTGATGCACATTTAACACCACATCCAGCAACAGCAGGGCAGGTCTGAGACGTGAGTGAGTGCATGAGTGATGCACATTTAACACCAGCGCCACCAACAGCAGGGGCAGGTGCGAGACGTGAGTGAGTGCATGAGTGATGCACATTTAACACCAGAGCCAGCAACAGCAGGGGTAGGTGCAAGACGTGAGTGAGTGCATGAGTGATGCTCATCTAACACCACATCCAGCAACAGCACGGGCAGGTGCGAGACGTGAGTGAGTGCATGAGTGATGCTCATTTAACACCACAGCCAGCAACAGCACGGGCATGTGCGAGACGTGAGTGAGTGCATGAGTGATGCTCATTTAACACCAGAGCCAGCAACACCAGGGGCAGGTGCGAGACGTGAGTGAGTGGATGAGTGATGCTCATTTAACACCAGAGCCAGCAACAGCAGGGCAGGTGTGAGACCTGAGTGAGTGCATGAGTGATGCACATATAACACCAGAGCCAGCAACAGCAGGGGCAGGTGCGAGACGTGAGTGAGTGCATGAGTGATGCTCATTTAACACCACAGCCAGCAACAGCACGGGCAGGTGCGAGACGTGAGTGAGTGCATGCGTGATGCACATATAACACCAGAGCCAGCAACAGCAGGGCAGGTGTGAGACATGAGTGAGTGGGTGAGTGATGCTCATTTAACACCAGCGCCACCAACAGCAGGGGCAGGTGCGAGACGTGAGTGAGTGCATGAGTGATGCACATATAACACCAGAGCCAGCAACAGCAGGGGCAGGTGTGAGACATGGGTGAGTGGATGAGTGATGCTCATTTAACACCACAGCCAGCACGCATGCAGACGGGTGGTGCAGTGAGACTTTACCCGAGCCCACGCAGGGCAGGTGCGAGACGTGAGTGAGTGCATGAGTGATGCACATTTAACACCAGTGCCAGCAACAAAGGTCCTCACCATGCGGGGAACCGGGCGTTACTTCACCACTCAGTTGTTGAAAACTAAAATCACATTTACATTCTCAATTCTGTGCATATCTGAACTACGACTGCCAACTTCTGTGACTAAGAGCTGTCTAGCAAGATGGCAGCAACCGCGCTTCAAAACTAAAACACTTAGCTAGGTTTGACCCTACTTATCCAACTGAGATACAGGTGCACTTATTACGGGCTTTTCTGCAGGGACGTCAATGTGATAGGAGCAGATAATCGTGGTCGAACTTTGCTGTGAATGTCGAAATTATCTCCACACTTAGCAACTTAATCTTATCGTTCGATTCAATCTAAAGAAAGGTAGAATATAACCATCAACCCAATATATTAACCTAAAATAAGTGACAGAGAATCAAAGTTATTGGACTCTGCAACTTTAACTAACCCAATAAAATAGGAGAGATACAATACACTATCTGTATATACATATGTATATATGTGTATATATATACATATTTATGTATATATATACATATGTATATATATATGTGTGTATTTGAATGACAATAGAGAACTTGCTACATTAGAAATTGACAGAACTGCACAAAGTACTAGGATAGACGGGTTCGTAATTCCAGGCGCACTGCGTATTGTGGGATGTTGGGCAGCAAAACAAACCCATGAGAAGCACATGACACATGCTAATACACTGGGTGCAGCTATGAAATGTGATAGTTTCAGCTCATCTCAGCTCTTGTTTGAAACATAGAATATCAACTAAAAAGATTTATATATAATAAATTAAGATGTTAATCTTTTATCTAGCATTCTATATACATCAATCTAATCAGCACATATTATGCCATCTGCATTTAGATCTAGACAAATCTGGTCACTCACACTAGTGTTAGAACTATAGCCAGAGTCAGTTTTACTTATTTTAGTCATGTTTTTATTTATAACCTATGGTTAATAACATCTGTAGAGCTAGGAAGTAGGTAAGGTTAATCAGACATCAGTATGTATTTCTTTGAAACAAGTTTCTGTTGACACATTTGACATTTTAACACTTAGAACAAGAATTAAAAATGGTGATTAAACATCACAGTGTAAAAAGTGACTTGGTTGTTTTGTGGGGAATTGTATGTTTCTTAGCTCAAATTGCTCAATCATGGATAGTTGTGTCTTAAATATATTCATTATATTATTATATTGCATCCATGTTTATGCCAAATTGTTATGTATTTCTATTAATTCAGAATAAAATCGACGTTTTGCATGGCACGTATCGCCAAACTCAATGGCCACCGGCATTTGTTTTGCTCTCGACGCCGTTTTCAACACATGCGCAGTCGAAATTACAAACTAGTCTATTGTATGAACAAGAACTTAATTCGTTTGAAACTATGAAAATAGGCCCAAATAAATAAAAAATCGGTTTTGGAATACTGCACTCCACCAAAGTTTCTCTCCAGCCACATGTTTGGTTATATGAAACTCATTCAAAGCCGGGCTGGAGAACATTTTGTTGGAGTTCATGTCGAATATCGTTAGCTACAGTCAATTCGCTTCGGTAAATGAAAGTCAAATTCCGCTGAGCTGATTTAGCTCTCAGGGATTCTGCGCGTTGCTTTCCTCCCTGTACTCAGAATGCCAGCATTCGTTACGAGCAGTAGCAGGACACGCTGTGATTGCGACAGGACTCTGTAAACGCACTATTTTTATTGTGCGTAAATTTCACCGAATATTCAGTGTAGCCGTGGTTACCCACATGTTTTAAGTTGGTGACTACGACATCTAGCACCTGCCTGAGGTGAACTCACATGTATTCTACACTTCTAGTTCTAGTAAACTCACACAAAGCCAGGTTGGAAATTCA
Organism: Branchipolynoe longqiensis; assembly: GCA_030323885.1. NCBI lineage: Eukaryota > Metazoa > Annelida > Polychaeta > Phyllodocida > Polynoidae > Branchipolynoe > Branchipolynoe longqiensis. The sequence continues at coordinate 43,987,012 of CM059201.1, read as the reverse complement.
TTGCAGTATAGGTAAATTTGAGAGCAGACGACAATTTCATAGTAGCAGACGACAATTATGTCCGAGCGTATGGCTAGGCGTGTTATCGCGCGAGATCACGCGATAACTCCCTTTGGTGTGATGTGCTGATTGGTGAAGGTGGTCCTGCACTGATCGAGCAGGTCAGGTAAGGGTCAATCTACCTTAGCCGCGGTCTTAAATGTTTCTGAAACACGACGTGCACTATGGGTAATGGCCGGCGCACATTACAGGGAACATGCCGACGGGCAATCCAACTCTGCTTCACTCACAGTCACACACTCATTACTTCACAATTCACAAAACGGAGACAAGTTGGTATAGTGGGTTTTTTAATTTTTAGAATTTCACACAAATTTAGTCGATGTCAATGTACAGTAACCAGCACCGTGAGTGAGCGATTAGTCATCTGCTCAGTGCTCATCTCGTCCATCTGGTCGCCTGGTGGTAATGTTCAAGCGGGAATCGAACCCTCAGCCCTATCAATTGTCTCTTATCTATCGGTGTGGGTGGGTGGGTTAAGAAAGTTGGGTCGATGTTACGCGAACGGGTGTTGCGATGGTTCTACGGACACATCTCATGGCGAAGTTCGGGTCGTTGTCGCCACCTACCGGGTTGGTCAGGAACTATATAGTATTCCTGCAGATGGCGGGTCAGTGGTATCATTTGGTCCAGTCTCCGCCGAGAATTACGCATGTTAATTATAGCATGTACAATTCACAGAACGGAGACAAAGTTGGTATAGTGGGTTTTTTAATTTTTAGAATTTCACAGTTACAGCTTAGTCGATGTCAATGTACAGTAACCAGCACCGCGAGTGAGCGATTAGTCATCTGCTCAGTGCTCGTCTCATCCATCTGGTTGCCCGGTGGTGATGTTCAAGCGGGAATCAAACCCTCAGCCAATTAAAGGGAGGGTTCGAGGCTCAGCAGCAACGAGGTCCCGAGGGACGTAGGTGTGGACGGCAGAGGAGGTCCAGGCACCAAGGTCCATAATTTCTTCGAGGGACCCACCTGCTGCCGCCATGGCTTGGGTACCACCTCTACGCAGACTGTGGAGTGTGTAGGAGTCTGCATCAGGGACTCCAGAGGCCGAGAGCGCCATGCGGAGGGCCACTAGCAGGGTGTGTGCCTGGAGGGGCATCCCTCCACGCAGGATGAACGCTGGGCCCATAGAAGGTGGCCGCTGGGACCATATGTAGCGGTCCCAGGCGGCTACTGGGCATGAGGCGGAACCGGTTACCGGTGGTATGGAGATGGCATACCGCTGGTCATCTCTCCATCTGGTCTTGGTGGAGTTGACTGTGACTGTCAGCCCGTAGCGTGTTCGTATGACATCAATCATCTTGAGGGTGTGGCCGGGGTCATTAGGCGACATATTCTGGAGTAGATTACCTTGCCTGAGAAGGGTGTAGTAGCCCATGAGAATAGCGGCGACAAGTACTGCTGCATTGGGGCTGGCTGATAACAGGTAGGTGACAATTTTTTCGACATTGGATGGAGACAATGGTGCGGCTTGGGTGTGTGTGTGGCATGACAGGCGTTGCACCCCTTTTTTCATTAGGACCATTGGATATGTGTCAAAGCCCATGGGGGAACCTCCAAATACTAGGACCCAAGTTCTCGCGCCACTGATGTAATTCATAACTGCTCCTGGTGTTAAGAGTGTATCTTTAAGGTGTAGAGTGTAGGCTAGAATGTCATACTGGGATGGCGCTAGCGGGTTAACTTCGTGTAGGGCGGCAAAGCGGAGATACTTCTTGGCTTGTATGGCCTTGTTCCTCCAGGTGCCAGATGCTAGCCCAGCGAAGTAGACCTCCAGGATCCTGGCGTGGAGCTCGTCGGAGTAACCTGGGACCAGAGAGCCAATTAAATGCGATGGTTCCAGGTTAATCACAAATTTGCAGTAAAGATATTATCAAACTCAACTTTAATTTCAATTAGGTTAAGGTCTTTCCTCATTTGTGTAGATTTTTGGTGTGCCGATGGTTGGAGCGCCCGCCCGCTTAGAGCGTCTGCAAGAACCAGCTCCTTGCCAGGCTTATGAATGATTTCAACATTACAGTTGTGAGTGGCTGCATAGAGCCATATCTCACGGGCACATGCAGTAAGGACCCGGTCTCTCCCTGCACCTGAGGCTAGCACCTGCTGGCTGGTTGAATTGTCAGTATTGATAATAATCGTGGAGTCCTCAGGTCTCTTGGGTGCAAGGGTCCTAAGTGCCTATATCAGGTTAATGGCCTCCAGGTGGGCGATGTTGGTGTGTCTTCTTGTGATAGGCTCTGGGTAGGTCTCAGAGTAGTAATTGGAAATCGACAAGGCTCCTCCGGCATGCATAGAGGAGTCACACTCAATAACCCAAGGTGGCTTGTCATCGGTCTTGAGGAGCACAATTCCATTTGACTCCATGGCATACCGGAGGAACCATCCGACATCAGTCCGGAGTTCATCAGTGATTTCTTGTCTGCCATAGAATGGTGCATCACGTAGGCATGCACAAATTTGAGACATAAATCGCCTAGCAGGCGTTACACATTTGGCGACATGTTGTAGCCTCCCAACAAGTCTCTGAAGTTCTTTTCTGGTTGCTTTTTGTTTGTCCATCCAGGCCGAGCACTCTTCGAGTATGTCATCAAGCTTCTCCTGGGGGATTGTAACTGTCATTTTTTGTGCAGATATGTTGAAACCGAGCAATTCAATTTCTTTATCGGGCGGGTGGCATTTCGTAGGGGATAGAACTAGTCCAAGTCTTGATGTTATATCGAGGAGGTCATTATATGCTGAGCGCGCACTCCTGCTGTCTAGTGCCACCCCGACAAAGTCATCTAGATAGCAGTGTGTGAAGTGGCCCTTCTTCCTCATCAGGTATACAACGGCATTCGTAGTTCTGGCACATGCCATAGCTGAAGTTCCGCAGCCAAAAGGTGGGGCGACATCAGTGTAGTATTTTCCTTCGAACGTGAGGCCAAGGAGTGGGGTGGAGAGGGAGCAGGTCCTGAGCTGCCTGTAGGCTCGGGCAAGGTCGGCGCACCAAAGAAGAGAGTCAGGACCGAGCCTAGCCACCTCATCAGCAGCATTCATCACGTTGGGTAGGGAATAGGAGCTGGGGCGGCCTTGGTAGTATCCTCTCCGTATTCCACAGTTGACACTGGCCCCTGGCCCACTAAGGTCGACGATGACGCGCCTGTCGGCAGTGTTCTTCTTCGGGTGCATCATCATCGGGCTCGTCTGAGACCAGGGGGTGAAGGGTGGCTCCTTGAAGGGGCCGAGTAGTGCCCCATGGCTGAGTTCAGTCTCTACGTATTTCTTGATGTATGTGGTATGTGCAGGATTTTCACGATGGTTGCTGTTTGTATTGGTAGGAGGGGCGTCAGCGGTATAATCGACAGGCCAGCCAAATTCTAGGAACTCGACTACCTGCCGATCATGGTAGTCCGCCAGGGTGCTCCTCCAGGCACAAATATTAAGTCCTGTTCGTATTGGGATCTGGGCCTTCATGTAGTTTGGTAGCGCTGTATGCCTGACGTTGTTATATATTTGAATATATTTAGTGTGGCACACCCACATGTCATGGCGTGGGTGCGGCCAAATCTGGTCGAGTGTGGCACTATACTCGACTGGGGTAGGCGGGGAGCATGTCTCGGTGACAGGTGTCACTTGTTGCCCAATGCCAAGTATGTCTGCATCTGTCACACCAGTGTCGGTGCAACTGTCATGTCCTCCTGTGAGGACGGCCATTGTTGTTGACGTAGTACATCTGGACTCCACGTGTTTGTTGTCGGTATTTTTCATGGAGCCATTGCTCAAAAACCCTGTGTTGGTTGTTGGTTTGTTGAGCTGCTGGCTTGGCCCGATTTCTTGTGCGTGAATCTCTGCTTGTTTATGCAGTCTTTCTCGCGGTGCATGTTTGTGCAGTGGTATTTGTTGGCGCACCATGTGCAAACATGCATCTTCTTGTCAGGCTGCTCCCCATGGTTAGAGTTGAACCCGCACTCGATCCCCTAGTTCCATTGGTGGCAGGGCTTTCCATTGGTGTCACGGTTGAAGTCGTTCCTCGTGAAATTGTATGGGTTCCCACTGGAACTAGGCTGGTTGTTGGCAGTGTTCCCGGCCATGTGTGACTGATTGAAATTGTATTTTGTTGATCGGTGTTGATTGCGGGCCAGGAGCCAAAAGCCAACAGCATAGGCGTCCCGCTGTAGATCTTTAATGGCGTATTGGTCATTCCAGCCATCGGGGAGTTGTCCGTCATCAATCATGGCGAAGACTTGTTCTGACCAGGAATGGCAAGTTTGCCACTCAGAGTCACACGCCATGATCGTCAGCTGGTGGAGGTGTTCAAGCAGAAAGTCGGGTCGATGTTACATGAACGGGTGCTGCGATGGTTCTACGGACACATCTCACGGCGAAGTTTGGGTCATTGTCGCCACCTACCGGGTTGGTCAGGAACTAAATAGTATTCCTGCAGATGGCGGGTCAGTGGTATCATTTCATGCTGCATAGTAGGTATCATTTCATGCTGCATAGTAGGATCAATCCCCACCAGAGTCACACCGAAGACTTACAGAACTGGACACTTTGGTTCTGCCTTGCCTAGCGCTCGGCATTACTAGGATAGGGCAAGGACTGTGTAGTATCAGGATAGTGGGATGTATAGGAATAGTGGTCATGATGCTAGTGGTGTAGAGGGCATCACTATAGATTCACAACGAAGGGGCACTGTCACAAGTTGGTACCCGTCCTGATATGTTACTAGGCTGCAACACCCCGATAGACACTCAGCATACGGAGGTTGGCGCTCCTTGGAGGAAGCTTGTCTCTGGGGCATTCATCACATTCAGCAACAGTCACTTCGCTGACGCCAGCCACAGGGGTCAGTATCTAAACGCGTGAACTATACACTCCATCAGTTGACATCACAATCAGGACTGCGCGCGCACGTATCGAGTGACCTAGATCGCCAACAGCAGCAATCGTTATTGATGTAAATTCTAAGACAAGGCTGTGAACAACTAGAAACCGAGCTGCAAAGAATAGATGAGTGAGTAGTTAGTAAGACGGAACAGCACACAGAAAGGGCAGTTAACAAACCCTGTCGTGTCAGTTGATGGTCTACCTCTTAAATTGGAAATACTTAGTACAGTATAACCCTGTTAAACCAAACTTGAAGGGACCCTAGACATTTGTTTGGATTAACCGATCATTGGTTTAACCAAGCTTTGGCTTTGACTTTGACTTTGAGTAAGAGTGTATTGCACATGTATGTGCACATGTATTGCACATGTATACAATGTATGTGGACACTTTGATAATTGTTTTTTTTATGTATGTACAGGATAACCCCGTTAACCCAAGCTCAGTTAAACCAAATGATCGGTTAATCCTAAATTTATTTGGCGGCCCGGCCAAATACTACCATTTATCATATAAAAACGTCAAGGGGGTCTCAGATGACCTTATAACCACATGAAAGTTTGGTTCAACCATACCGGAGTGGCCTGGGGCCCGACAATTTTGTTTGGATTAACCAATAATTTGGATTCATCGACCTTAGTTTAACCGACATTTTTATATGATAAATGGTAGTAGTTTGCCAAGCCGCCAACAAAAGTTTGGATTAACCGATTGTTTGGTTTAACCGAGCTTGGTTTAACGGGGTTATACTGTACTTCTTTTTCTCCCATCCCCAGGCCACTATATCTAAGGATATATATATATATATATATATATAATATCTATTTATTCAATCTGCCTCCTCTTCAATCAGCGTTTGAAGCCTACAGGCCAGGGTTCAGCAGGTGCTTCCGCTGGTATCTAATGTGGAATACAAGGGCGAGACGGCTGCTACATGAATACATTTACAACTTACAAGAAACAAGTGGTATGACGATGAGATGTTGCATTAAATATTATATTAACATAATGCATTATGCAATATCATATATGCGTAGATTAATCTATTATATTAATATAAATATCTAATAGTCCTCATATATATTTACTATTCATCATCACAATCACCCTCGCCGTGAATAACGCGTATGCTGCCGACATGGCGTAAAGCAACCACCAATCAATCAATCACAATCACCTGCATACATGTTGCTAGAACATGAATGCCAACAAACACACAAATCACATACCATATTATGCATATCTAACTTATATATACTATTGTGTTTTATAGAAGGAATCCCAAGTAAATTTAGTGGAACCTGTTACTACTGAAACCCATAATATCCACCAATTCTGATATACACCCAGCCTCAATTTGGTATGTTTTCACTTCAAATCTCCAGGCCACCAGCAGACCAGCACCACGCCCCGACATCCTACTCAGTCACATTATACCGACACTGAGCTATCCAGTTCTTTCCCTATCCTAGCAATGCCACGTGCCAGGCTAGGTAGCAACACAAATAAATTGTGTAAGTCATTGCTTTGACTTGGCCGGGTTTCGAACTCCCAACCTTCCGCACGGGAGGCCTGTTCTCTTACCCATTCAGCCACTCCTCCCGGTTCAAGCTGTGCGGAAGATGGGTGCCACTGTATTTGCAGCTGCAGACACGTGTCTGAACTATGGGTCCAATCAGACATTGTCATTCCAGGGAGACCTGCATTGACCTCACCATGCAGCTACGGGCCTCACACACAGGTAGGCACGGGTTAGTTAGCCACCTAGCACCTCCAGAGTCCAATGGTTAGTGTGCTTGTCACTGAATGCAGGAATGTGCGTATATAATGTGATGTGCCTGCAGGCATGGTGCCCCCATCTGTTCGCAAAGCCTCCGATCGCACTTATGTGTCTGTGTGGATCAGAGGATGTCTGAGACCTGTAAAGTACGACGCCGGAAACAGCCCCGACCCTCCAGCACAAAAAGTAGACATCGGCTATTGGGGGTCGGGGGGGGGGCGGTAGTTTACTGACTCATTAAACCCAGGTGTCTGCATAAAGCAAACATGAGGGCACATCACAGTTCCACTCTACACACGCATGTAATGATGGGCTTTAACCAGATGCCACCTTTCAATGGTCTCCAAAATAACACAAATCTCTATTTTGCCTTTTCCACTAAAGTTGATATCGAAATCCGATGTCATTCATGCGTCGTTCTTACATCCGAATCCGACATCGCCCTGATGTTAGTATAACCTTTTCCCAACGGTCAAAATATCGTCGGGGTGACATCGGAGTGTGATGTCGGGCTGACGTAGGAGCTGATCTTGGGATAATATCGAGATGATGTCACCGTGGATTGGGTTACTTGTCTCTCTACTGAGAGGACAGTTGTTATGTCCTGACAACATTGGTGTAGAAGCCCAACCGTCCTTTGTAGGCAGGTCCTACGTCCCACATTGTGGACGGTCGCCAATGCTGAGGGTCCCTCGTCAGTAGATGGCTTGTTGGTAAAGCGGGACCACTCATCAATGGATGGCTTGTTGGTAAAGCGGGGCCACTCATCAGGAGACGGCTTGTTGGTAAAGCAGGGCCACTCATCAATAGCCAGATTGTTGGTAATGTGGGGCCACTCATCAGTAGACGGCCTTTTGGTAAAACAGAGCCACTCGTTAGTAGATGGCTTGTTGGGAAAGCGGGGCCTCTCGTTAGTAGACAGCTTGTTGGTAAAGCAGGGCCACTCGTCAGTAGACAGCTTGTTGGTAAAGCGGGGCCACTCATCAGTAGACGGCTTGTTGGTCAAACAGGGCCGCTCGTTAGTAGACGGATTGTTGGTAAAACGGGGCCACTCGTAGGTAAACGGTTTGTTGGTAAAGCAGGGCCACACATCAGTATACAGCTTGTTAGTAAAGCGGTGTCACTCGTCAGTAGATAGCTTAATAGTGGTAAAGCGGGGCCACTTATCAGGAAATGGCTTGTTAGTAAAGCAGGGCCACTCATCAGTAGACATCATGTTAGTAAAGCGGGGCCACTCATGAGTAGACAGTTTGTTAGTAAAGTGGGCCCACGCTGGAGTCGTGGTGCAAATCACATCTGACACCCTGTCGTGAATGGCTAATGAACATGTTTGACACGTGACTGAGAGCACACCAACCTAGCAACTGTGATATACACACATATAGAACATGTGTCTGGAGGCAGCACATGCACTCACAACTGTTTCACAGGGCACAAGCAAGGAGAGGCATCATATATATGGTTGAGCTTTCAAATAATACATTTTGGATGAAGTCATTCATGACAGAAAGGACGCAAATCTTCCCAGTGCATGTTCTTCCATTCTCTATCCTACCTACATAGTCTCTATCCTACCTGCATAGTCTCTATCCTACCTACATAGTCTCTATCCTACCTATATAGTCTCTATCTTACCTACATAGTCTTTATCATACCTACATAGTCTCTATCATACCTACCCAGTCTCTATCATACCTATATAGGTAGCTCCACTTCTTTGCGTGTGTGTACAATAATGCTAATCAATAAAAACACTGCGTTTTTTTAACCGTGACTGTACTATCCCAGTGTGCATCGGGGCATCGCCCCGACGTCGGTGTACATCGGAAGCGTCGGAAGTCTGACGGCTGTTAGAATCTGTACAATGATCGGGACTTTTACATCAGAAGCATGACATCGGATCAACATTGCACGATGATAGGACAGTTTACAGACTGTGATGTCGGACCGACGGCAGGAGCTGATGTGGAGACGATGTGGAAATGACGTCATACTGCGGGCTGGGATAATTTCCTCATCCAGCCCTTATATAGGTAGTGCGTTCATCGGGCATCAGACCTGATATCGCGAAACACATGCTTAATTGCGCATAATGAAAACGCTAACTGAGTTTATAAATGTCAATGTTCCTTCCCGGTCTCAGAACCAGGGTTGGCGCAACGCAAGGAGGCGGCGTTGTCGGCATCGACACCACGTGACTCTCTCAGGGGAATGTATGGGCTACGTGACTTGTAAACTATGACGCGCGTGAGGACGTGACGTGTAAACTGTCACGTTATCAGCAGCCCGTCACTGTATCATAACAAACACGCCCGACAAGGAACGCCGGTTCACCAGCTGGCAACAAGCAGCCCAACTGTCTGCCGCCATCTTGTTCAGTTTCCGGTTTCACTGGTTCGGGCATGCGCGATGTCACACCGCGCATGTGCGCAGGCGTGCGGGCCTGTGTATGTGCATGCGTGGGGCATGTCTGTGCGCATGCGTGGGGCATGTCTGTGCGCATGCGTGTGGGCCTGTGTGTGCGCGGGTGTGTGTGTATGCGCGTGTATGCCATGACTAGGTGCCGACAATACCGGGGTGCTGACGATTACAACCAGATGTGATAGCCAAATGAGCTGAGCCCCTGCTGTGGATGGATCGTGGGGTTCAACTCTGAGCAAGTTTAACCAATGAGTTAAAATGTGATACTTGCTGCTGCCTCGTATGGCGCGTAGCCTAAGATAGGGCAGAGAGCAGTGGAATGCCGAAGACCAATTGTCCGGGATTGAAATTGTTACTAGAATAAAACATAGTAATTGTGTCTAATCGAGAAAAAAATGATAGCACTATTAGTAGAGTAAGACGGTGACTTAGCAATGACTGAGTGCTGAGGCTTAAGGTAATAATCCAGACTTTGCATCCACATACATCGAGTTGTTCATTCCGCTGACATACACCAAGAGCTGCTGTTTGTTTGTTTGTTGTTGCTTTACGTCCTAGCAACATCTAAGGTCATATCAGGACGGGTACCGACTTGTGACATTGCGCCCTCATGGCGACTTTATAGTGCTGCCCCACTGTAAGACCAGCCACCAGCACCATGACCTGATATCCCACTCAGTCACATTATCCTGCCACTGAGCCAACCAGTCCTTGCCCTATCCTAATAATGCCGAGCACCAGGCTAGGAAGCAACACATATACATTTTTAAGTTATTGGTTTGACTCGACAAGCTTTCGAACCCACGACCCCATGATCTACCAACACCAAGAGCTGCTCACAGCTGGTAAGGATGCGAACACTTGTGTAACAGAGTGTGTGGGCACTACTCTTAGTGACTTCCCCCTCCCCTCCCCTAATGCTAAGCACACATAGAGACACCTTTGAATAAAACTTGCTTTCAATAATGCAAAGACATTCTTTGGACATAACACTTTTCTCTTGAGGCTACTCCGCCCCATCTCAGATTGCAACATGAGTGGGATGGAAACTCAAACAATAACTTACATGTAAGTGTCCCCTGTGTGGAGAAAACACCACACATTCATGTGGGGGGGGGGGGGGAGCAGGACCACGTGATCCTTAGCCACTGCCGCACTGGCCACGCATGGCTGATACACGTTTTTCTTTGTTCGAATGTTTTGGGTGGCAGTGCCCATTGACTGTTTTCATGGCCTTGCACGAACAATTTTACAATCCAAACAGCATGCATGGTCATTTTACCAACTTGAACCGTGAGATGTTTCTCCTTTTAAAACAATAAAGTGCGGAAAATACTTAACTTTTCAAAACTAATTTAAAAACAGAACCTAGATGAAGAGGAATAGAATGCGGTCAGTGTGACGCAGCAGAAATGCATCATCTGCTGGTTACTCTCATGTCATGGATAGGCTTCTTTTGTCACCGAGTGCAAACCGGCACCAGCGACCACAAAGTCGCAGACGACAGTTTCCATTTCCGGTGGGCATGTTTCCGGCGTGAAACCGAAGCGCCTGCTGAGGCTTAGGCGAGGGACTTGAAATTGTCAACAATGCTGGCAGATGACTGGTCGAGCAAGCATCTGTTTCCAGTCAGAGCTCTAGTTGTCATTGAAAAACTACGTAGGAATTTTGCTTGGTATTTTCAATTTTCAAATCTGAATTCTTTCAAAAGCTAATACGAGGCACATCATCGACTCATCCTGCACTACGGGTATTCCCAGTTCCGCCGCTCCCTCAAGAAGGAATGAAGCACGCCAGGGCGCAGCTCCGGTTTTCACACTAGAAGTTGGGGTTGTTGCCCTTACTTGTGCAACCCTATCCTTCGCTTAAGAACCAAATAAAATACCAAAGAGCTCTCTTTTACAGTGTCCTTGTAAAAGGACACCAAAATTACTTACAACGAGTTACAAAATTGGTACTTGTTGTACCTAGCCTGACACTTGGCATTACTGAGATAGGGTAAGGACTGGTTAGCTCGGAATCAGGATAATCTGACAGACTAGGATATCTGGTCATAATGCTGGTGGCCTGGTTTCACAGTAGGGCAGCAGTACAAATTTGCCATGAGTGCACACTATCACAAGTCGGTACCCATCCTGATATGACCATATGTTGCTAAGAGGTGAAACCCCAACAAGAAAACAGCTGAATAGACACGTAGAGTAGCAAAATAAGTAATGATTTCTTGATAAGTTGAAGCTAATACGATCAAAATTAAATATATGTAGCAAACCTGTTGAAATGCTTTTATGTTACTAAAGTCAACAAGTTTTCTGTAGTCTACTAGCCTGTCTAGCTAAAACAATATACAATTACTGCACTTCTAATAGCAGTAATAAGCTATTTCAGTAACAGACCCCATCAAAGGTCGTCTGCTGTCAGCAAAACTTGGCAGTAAAATGTCGAAGGTGGCCCTATTTCTAACCAAAATGACTAATTCTTACTAAAGTGGGTGACCTTGGCGGCTGCAAGTCTCCCGCTCCCACCAATATGGCAGCAGACGACATTTACTGCCAGGATTGGATGCGATACAGGTCAACTGGAGGAAGAAAAGTGGTAGTTATGGCTCCAGGAGGTGATTTCTTTCCCTCATAAAGAAAGACGATGGCTTCCGCATGAGCCTTCGCCCCGAACCTTTTCCAGCAGCGGTGGTCTTGACTATTCTAATTTGGCGGCATTTTTAAAACTATTAATTCTCTATGTGACTGAGACGTCTGAAATTCTGTGCAATAACCCAAAGTAACCTAGGGACATTGAGTGTACGTAGGTTAGTATTGGTTAATGAGGCATTGTATAATGTCCTATTAAGTAAATGACCCAAACGCCTTACCTCACTAGTACTAAGATTAATTTAATTCATGTTATTTTTATGGAGTCGGGTTTAGCATTCCTTATAATTCAACAATGCTCATGATTACACACATGCAGGCAAACCACAGACATACACTCTCACGTACATACACACTCATACATATATACATACACACTCACACATACCCACACTCACACATGTACACCGACCCACACATACACACACATATATGGGTCATTCTATGAAACTATGTACCACTTTTGTGACATGGAAACAAAAAGTGAAAACATTCCAAATAATAGCCGAAAAGATGACAAATAATAGTAGAATCAGAATAGATATCCAGGTTTAAATGTGCATATGTCAGACTGGAAAGCTTTAATGTTCACCTTTTGATTTTGATCTTAGGCCTATACAAACTGAGAAAGCTGTTGAAATTAACTCTGTAACATTCATCCATAACTGCATTTGAAAACAAATCCATAACATCATTTTCACAACAGAATAAATTCAAACAAGATTTGATTGATTTCACTTAAGACAAGATAATTCTTTCTTAAAAGAAAGTTGAAAAAATGTTTGTGTAAATATATGGTGTTGATATGCAAATTTTCTTATTTTTACTTCAGCACAAAATCATATAAGCATATTCTGGATACATTTTGTGGAATAGATTAAATACATGTAGTCTTAATAACATAATTAAAACACAGAATCAACAATACTTAGTTGAGTTACTATCTCCCAAAAAGAAGGCAAAGTCATTAAAAATGTATCATGGAAACGAAAGATGTGGTAAACAGTTTCTGAGAATGACCCATATATATATATACATATAAAATATGTATTTATATATGCATATATATGTATGTAATACACACAGCCTGTCTAGACATGTTCTTGCCGGTGTGAAACCTCTATTTGCTCCCTGAGAGTGCCGCTGGTAACTTGCAAAAGCCAGCAGCAGTTCAACACTTTTGCAGGCAGCTTTCATGAAATCTGACATTAAGACTGACTCATGGACATCACTCTCACATCAGAGCACTAAATGGAGAGCGGCAGTCAAGTAATGAAAGCAGACTTTGTCGCATCATGACCGACAGCATGATGATGATAATGACACACGGCAGGTTCAACACCATACAGCGCTTGGCATGTAATGTATAGAAACCGTGTCAGGCCAACCAGCGCTGTAATGCAAACAATAGGAACATTGTACCCGAATATCCCTAAGGATATGATCTCTATCTATTTATATATATATATCAAATATATCTATATATATATATATATATATATATATTCTATTTCGATTCATCCCATTATTTCAGGGTAGGCGCGTTGCCATGTTTTGGTGTGTGTGTTTCTTTTACCAGTGGCGCCATCTATGTAACATTTCATTGCGGTGAGCGCGTTGTTGACACTTCAATTGGATTTCAACTTTCCCTCTCTCTAGATAAGTTTCTTTACTATATATCTTTACTATTTATTTCATCTAGTCCACCTCTTTCATCTCTGATCCTAGTGATAGTGTCTGAGACGAGACAGATAATTGATACGTAAGACGCATCAGAATGAAGGGGGATATATTGCGTGCATGTCAGTCTATTCAAGAACAACAATTTGTTATGGCACGCCGTGTGTCTTCCAATTTATGGGAGGCTCTATGTGTCACAATCCCCAAATACCTATTAATATATCATATATATAGCCATCTATAAGCAAAAAATATATATACGCGAACCTAGATAATGTGAATATCTAAATTAGGAGTTTCTTTTTAAACCCGAATTATAATTTATTTGAGAAAACTTTTAATTTCTATTTCTTTTTACATTAAGCACGGGACAGTTCAATCTCGGACACAGTTAGTCTTCCTCATTCCACCTGTCCTTTCCTTATCCTAGTAATGCCGAGCATTACAGTAGGTGGTGACATGAATACATTCCTAGGACATTGGATTGACTTGGACCAGTGGGTTCGAATCCGAGGACCTAAAAACAGGAGGTCGGCGCTCAACTCATGTGGCCATGCCGTCCGGTTATTTACTAGCCATGTAGAAATCGCACAAGGCGGTTCGACACCTTCTGCATGAGCGACAATGGGAGAACTCGGCCGTTCGTGCATTAGAAATATCCCGTTTTTAACGCTAATATGTGTCTAATATATCAACAGTATAATTATTATCTGAATTAAAGCTCTTCCGTCACAATGATTAGGGTTTCTACCCTTTACTTCTTTTTTAGTTACATAAATCAGGTTGGTCATTATATAATCTACTCTTGTTTTTTATATACATTTTTTTTTAATTCGGTGAATAAAAGTTTTTTTTTTTTTCAGTGCCGGTGCACTTAAAACCATATCATGTTTCATTTATTCACACCTGTAATATAGTCTAAAATTTAAAAAAAGAAGTTTGGTAACCAGACGGGATGGCCGAATGAGTTGAGCGTCCGTCTCCCATTCTGGTAGATCATGGGATCATGGGTTCGAACCCTTGTTGAGTCAAACCAATGACTTAAAAATTGATACTTGTCGCTTCCTAGACTGGCATTCTGCATTATTAGAATAGGGCAAGGAGCAGTGGAAAGAGGAAGACCAATCGTCCACGATTGAAATTTCCCCTCCTTAATCAACTAATGTACCAACAAGAAATCATATTGTTTCATCGGATTCAGTTCTCGAAGGGAAACAGCACTGATATCGTGTCAGACAATTTAAACTGCAGATAATTCCTCATGTTGTGCTTATTCCACTGATCCTTGCCCTGTCTTAGTAATGCCAAATAACATGTTAGGTAGAGACAAGTATCGTTGAGTACATTCTGATCAGGCAGACCATATTAACTTCCCTACTAAGGCTGTCCACCTGCAGGTTCAAGAAGTTACTGGATGTCACGTCTTACTCTGATATTCTGGTCTTTCACTTTTGAGCATTAATTCCGAATAAATAAACCTCGAACCGATCCACGAGCCACGCTCGGACAACCGATCGCTTCGCCGCCACTTCCGGTTAACCACGTGACACGAGCTGGGGGCCATTTTGACTACAACCACCCGCCATTAGTCTTGGACACGCGCTCTGAAGAAACAAAACACAAACAAAAACACCCAATAAAATGCAGCTAGCGCTTGCCAAGAGAGGGTTGAGAGTGGAGGGCTGCGCAGGCAGTAGAAGATCCCTTAACTAAATCACTTCTGTTCAATCACCATAACGGCCATGGTCCTAGTTCCACAGCTGCTCGCTCGGAGCATGGCCTGATGAAGGTTGGGGCTCCCTCCACAAGACGGGCATATATATGCTGCACGAACGGCCGATTTCTCCCATTATCGCTCATGCAGAAGGCGTCGAACCGCCTTGTGTGATTTGCGCCCAAAGGTTACGGTACAGTGAGCCCCCACAATTGTGACGCGCACGAACCTGACCACTATATGGGGTAGGCCTGACTTGGATATGAGATCCCATTGTACAGTGACCCAAAAAGCTGTAATGGGCAGGCTGGACTTAGACATTGTTTATCACACTTGTTTAGAAACTATATTCGAGCTGACCCACTTGTTCAAAACTTATACCATGCAGGCCTGGCTTAGAATTATTTGACATTTGTTCAGAAGCTACATTTTGTTTGGCTTGGCTTACACATTATTTGACCCACATGTTCAAATGTTATATCGGGGCAGACGTTGCTTAGACACCGTTTGGCACACTTATTTAGAAGTTGAATTGGGGCAGGCCTGGCTTAGACACCGTTTGGCACACTTATTTAGAAGTTGAATCGGGGCAGGCCTGGCCTAGACACCATTTGGCGCACTTATTTAGAAGTTGAATCGGGGCAGGCCTGGCCTAGACACCGTTTGGCACACAAATTTAGAAGTTAAATCGGGGGAGGCCTGGCTAAGACACCGTTTGGCACATTTATTTAGAAGTTATGTCGGGCAAGCCTGACTTAGATATTATTTGACCCACTTTTTCAAAAGTTATATTGGGCAGGCCCGACTTAGACATTATTTGATGCACTTGTTGAGAATCTATATCTGGTCAGAGCTAGCTTAAATATTATTTGACATATTTCTTGTGGAGCTATCTCGGCGGGACATTACTTGACCTATTTGGACAGAAACTATATCAGAGTCGACCTGGCTTACATATATGCCTTTTGGGCAAACAGTCACATTTTTACAATATTTAGTAATTCAAAGCCATGAGAAACTGATGTGAGAGTAATTTGGATGTTCTATGATAATCATTAAGTTAACACGCTATAAAATATAACTTGCTGCAGAACGTCTTAAACGTATTCAACGTATTAAACGTAAATCCGCGTGTTTTCTTTTTTTAATTAAAAGGAAAACGATTTTTAAAAGAGATATCGTTCTAGTAGTATTCCTCTACTTATTCTCATTGTTTTTCTTCAAATCTGAATCCCAGAAAGGAAGGGTCACGATTTAGCGCTATAACAGGATAACTGTGACTCAATCAGGTTGAAGTGCTATCCGATGCGGAGTCTTACCGTAAGGAGACAGACATGTCATTCTCCGTCTCTATTTGTTCTAATCATTAAACTGACAATCTACTAATTCGAATCGAAGTACAAATACCAATTTTAATTAGCAGCACGTCACCAAAAATATAATAAAGAAGTGGAAATCTGTATGGAAAGAAGGCTGGTTGACAGTGACTCCTGAATGTAAATTAATTGGGCTTTTATTTAAAAGAGCTCAGTATAACAATAAACCATCTGTTTAAGTCTCCCATCAAAGACTATCATAAAGCATAGTAAAACATAGCGCTTCAGCGATACTATTGTCAATTCTTGCTCACAACTACAGATCAACCGGGTCCATAACTAAGGTGATAATCAATGCATTATCCTAAGAATAAGCAAACGAGTCCTAACCCTGTGTCACTAACCCTGTGTCAGTAACCATGTGTCACTAACCCTGTGTCACTAACCCTGTGTCATTAACCCTGTGTCACTAACCCTGTGTCACTACCCCTGTGTCACTAACCCTGTGTCACTAACCCTGTGTCACTAACCCTGTGTCATTAACCCTGTGTTACTAACCCTGTATCACTAACCCTGTGTCACTAACGATGTGTCAGTAAACTTGCATCAGTAACCATGTGTCACTAAACTTGTGTCAGTAGCCATGTGTCAGGAACCCTGTGTCAATAACCCTGTGTCAGTAACCCTGTGTCAGTAACCCTGTGTCAGTAACCCTGTGTCAGTAACCCTGTGCCAGTAACCATGTGGCAGTAAGCATGGGTCACTAACCCTGTGTCAGGAACCATGTGTCAGTAAACTTGTGTTAGTAACCATGTGACAGTAAACTTGTGTCAGTAGCCTTGTGTCAGTAAGCATATGTCAGTAAGTTTGTGTAAGTATCCCTGTGTCAGTAACCCTGTGTCAGTAACCCTGTGTCAGTAACCCTGTGCCAGTAACCCTGTGTCAGTAACCCTGTGTCACTAACCCTGTGCCAGTAACCATGTGTCAGTAACCATGGGTCAGTAACCCTGTGTCAGTAACCTGTGTCAGCAACCCTGTGTCAGTAGTCATGTGTCAGGAGCCCTATGCCAGAGGTTCTGTGTGAGTAGTCCTGTGTCAGTGACCCTGTGTCAGCAACCCTGTGTCAGTAAACCTGTGTCAGTAGCCCTGTGTCAATAGCCCTGTGTCAGTAACCCTTTGTCAGCAGTCATCTGTCAGTAACCATATGTCAGTAGCTTTGTGTAAGTAGCCCTGTGTCAGTAACCCTGTGTCAGTAACACTGTGTCAGTAGCCCTGTGCCAGTATCCCTATGTCAGTAACCCTGTGTCAGTAGCCCTGTGTCAGGAGCCCTATGTCAGTAGCCCTGTGTCAGTGACCCTGTGTCAGTAAACGTTATGTAAGGTTCAGGTGGGTATTGAACCCGGAGCTGGACAGTTTTATGCCTGGTACACACCTACCGTATAGGATTCGCGCACTAAAACTGTGCGACTCGACCCGACCCGCTTAAAACTGAAAACGGGCCGATTCATTTTTCGAATCACGAATCGCAATCGTAATCGGCTGGTTTTAGCCCTAAAAATGAGGTTTTATGCGCGAATCGCAATCGCTAGGTGTGCGCGGGGAGCGCACACCTAGCGATTTTTGTGTGCGAAACGGGCAGTTTTAGATCGTATACGGTAGGTGGGTGTGCACAAACGGTAGGTGTGTACTAGGCATTATCCACTAGATGAAAAAAGCGGGGAACAAACATGGACACACAAACCGCCCCGAAAAAAGAAGTTTTGTCAATTCGAAACGGCAAAAGCAAGAAAAAACAAATTGAGAGTGGTAGAAAGAAATATTTATAAAGAACAAAGAAATGAGTCATTATATACTGGTCATTACAACTGGGCGTAGTTTGCGGAGTGGTTTATTGAGGCTTGCTCTTCTCTTAAGAACATCGTTGTTCAAAACATGTGATTAACTCAACATTACGATAAGTCTATCAGTTTAACAGTATATAGTTTTATGTGTTCAATAAACTATTCCTAAGAGTTCTATTTTCAGCTCATTTGTATGTAGCAGGATACGTATTTAATTTAATGGCTTAAATAGTGTAGAATATGTGGGTTTTTTAAAGCCCCCCCCCCCCCCAAAAGGGACGAGAACTGGAAAAAAAATGGGGTCTGGGGGGAAACAGTGTGGGGGGAAATGGATTAAACTGGAAAAGCAGGTTTACTCCATTTTGCTCACTCTCCCGGAAGAAACAGGTTTAATCCGAAAAAAAAAACACCCTGATTGAACCCACTACCTTCCATCTGTCATACTGACTGAGCGTAGGCACACTTATGTGTCCGACGGTGCTGCCGGATGAGGCAGAGCTGCGGAATAGGGCGGGTCGCGTCTGGGTAAGGCGCCCGTCTGTCTGTTCAGTGGTATATTGGCAATAAGAACAGACATTTAGCTCGCACCAACTGGGTGCACAACCTAACCGATCCATTACCACATACAAATCAGCTGGTACACTGCATTCAGGAGGTAGGTTAGGGAGAATTGGAGAACTGCAGTCAGTGCGTGACATAGTGTAGGAAGAGAAGTGTGTGACATAGTGCATGACCAGGAGTCACACACTGTTACACCCCCCCCCCCCTGTAACAAGTAACACACACTGTGACATACACCAGCAAAGGGCAACACACTGTGACACACCAGTAACAGGAGTCACACACTGTGACACACTCAAGTAACAGGAGTCACACACTGTGACACACCAGTAACAGGAGTCACACACTGTTACACTCCCCCCCCCCATAACAAGTAACACACACTGTGACACACACCAGCAACAGGCAACGCACTGTGACACACGCCAGTAACAGGAGTTACACACTGTGACACCCACCAGTAACAGGAGTGAAACACTGTGACACACACCAGTAACAGGAGTTACACACTGTGACACACTCCAGTAACAGGAGTCAGACACTGTGACACACACCAGTAACAGGAGTCACACACTGTGACACACTCCAATAACAGGAGTCACAGACTGTGACACACTCCAGTACCATGAGTCAGACAACACCAGTACAGTAATGGGAGTCACACACAGTGACACACTCCAGTAACAGGAGTCACACACTGTGACACACTCCAGTAACAGGAGTTACACACTGTGACACACTCCAGTAACAGGAGTCACACACTGTGACACACACCAGTAACAGGAGTCACACACTGTGACACACACCAATAACAGGAGTCACACACTGTGACACACTCCAGTAACAGGAGTCACACACTGTGACACACACCAGTCACAGAAGTCACACACTGTGACACACACCAGTAACATGAGTCACACACTGTCACACACACCAGTAACATGAGTCACACACTGTCACACACAACAGTAACATTATTTACACACTGTGTCACACACCGCTAACAGGAGTCACACAACACCAGTAACATGAGTCATACACTGCATCACACACCGGTAACAGGAGTCACACACTGTGACACACACCAGTAACAGGAGTCAGACACCGTGACACACTCCAGTAACAGGAGTCACACAACACCAGTAACAGGAGTCACAGACTGACATGAGTAAAGATACCCATGGGACACAAAGAGAACTGACTGAATTATTCAGTTGTCATGTCCTATCTTAGCCCACATCACTTGGAGTACTGGTTTGGAACTCGGTGACTGGGTGCACCTGTGGTGGCTTTATAGTGATGCCTCCCTAACACACCGCACTGCTGGCACCATACGGTGATACCGCACTCAATGTTACTTTGTTGACACTGACCCCAAACGCCTACTGCCGGACGATGTAGCGACAAGTGTCCGTTTTATTCAAGTGTTTGGTTTTGTATTAGTCGGGGATCAAACCCGGACCTTCCGCACAGAAATCACACGCTGTGCCGCTAGACCACCCCTTCTAGTGCCACCAGCATGAGTGTGTCTATGGCTGTGGCATAATTCACCAACATTGGTAGACAGGACAGGTGCAGCATCATATGAATGCTAAAGACTAAATACTAGCTGGGGAAGACTAACAAAGAGCGTTGGGAAGTGTCGTCGGTCTTAACAAACCAAAGCCCTGGAAGTTGTCCAACTCAGCCGTAACAGTTGACGGTCTACACCGGGCATCAGATAAACACATGATGTGTGTTACCAACAAAAAACAACCCTAACTCAGTCCACTAATGGCCTCTACTGAAACAAAATGTCACAATGACACCATAGAAGAAAAACTAAATAAAAAACCAACATAAATATTAGTCTCTTGGTGTTTGTTTCCATCTTCAGGACAGAATGCAGTTATTTGAACTCAGGGACCTACACTCTCCACCCGGCTTCTAATACAGTCCGTCCCCGTGTTGTCTGTCAGAACATGTGCTTGGAGAGTGTAGGTTGTCAGCTGACCTGACAGTTGGCTCCTTCAGTTGAAGACCCCTAGTGGCAGTTCTGAGAACTATAAGTGGGCCTGACGAAACTCACTCTGGCACCCAGGACCACTGCATTGTGGGAGAGCCGTGGTTGAATTAATGATGAATGGATTTAAAATGTTTAATGCTTAGCCAGCAAGAAAACAGAGGCCGCTCAAATTTATCATACACAATATGATTAGAGCTACATATTGTGTGTGTTTCAGAAACAAGTGGAGCAATATGCCATTGAAGAGTTCCGCATTCATTGAATATTTCTGTTTCTCCAAACATTAAAGCCTGCCACAATGGCAATGTCTCTTTGTGTCAGTAGTCTTTGTGGCATCTATGTGATGCCTATTGATAAAGTCTTATAACAGTAGGCTGGTTCTCAGAACCTGCTTGTTACTGAGTCAGGTATCAACCCCCATTTAGGAAGCATTGGCCGGCACCGCTCTTGCTGAAATTGATACATTTCTGTGAAAGTTAGGTTTATTCGTGAACAACCTGTCCAGTCTCATTGTAATATGCGATATATATCACAAACACCTCTTTATTTTGCGTCCAATATACAGCACATTGAGGACGGGGATGCTCATGAGGAACTGCTAGTCATGTATGACATAATTGGCTCTTATGATTTACACACGGTGATATCCATAACATAGATGGGCGACCACCGGGGAATACGAGGTGTAAACTTCCTGAAACAGCTTTAGAAACTACTAAACAAGTGAGAAGTGGAAGTGAGAATAATGGGGGACTTTCTGGGTGGGTTCCTCTGGTTACACGCTAGGTGGCAGCAGCTGACACGAGCCTTCTGCGTGGTGGGTGTGTAGGGGTGTGTGGTGGAAGGGTAGGGGTGTGGTGAGGATGTTGATGTGTGGTAGGATTTAGGAGTGTGTGGAGGGGTGTAGGGGTGTGTGGTGAGTGGGTGTGGTGGGGGTGTGGGGATGTAAGGGTGTGGTGGGGGCTTAGGGATGTGGTGGGTGTATGTGGTGGGGGCTTAGGGACACCTACACTCCCAACACACACCACACCTACACAAGCACACACCTAGCTCGCACCACACACGTCTACACCTCAGCCACATACACGTACACATGCTTGCCAAAACTAATTTTGCTTGTTTGCACTTCAAATATCTCAAAAGTTAGCTATTTAAAATAAAAGTTACTTCAAGTGAAAGTAGGGTAAATTATAATGATCAGACTAATATGTTTATCTCAGAAAATGACAAACTCAAAACCCATCGGACTCTGCAACTTTAATTAGGTCACACGGTGGGTGGCCAGAGTCTGCACTGTAAGTGAGGTGTCGTATGGTGGTGGTGGCGGGAGTTGGTAGGCAATGGTATTCTATCTAATGTCAAATATTTGTAGGACAATTTCATTGCAATCTACATTAGAAGCATATATATATTGAACGTGAAAATTAAAATGTGTTTGTGATATATATCGCATATTACAATGAGAGTGCACTGGTTGTTCACGAATAAACCTGGCTTTCATAGACATGCAAGAAGCCCACCTTCTTTGCCATCCGGGGACGCGGGAAGAAGAGCATCTTGGTACATGTTCCCATCAAGATGCTGACTCCATCTCAAGGAAAATTGAGTTGGTGTGGGACTATCACGTTGTGGAAGGACCCGGCGCGGGTTCGCTGCCAGATGGGCACACTGGTCACAAACACAGTGAACACTCTCAACGGATGGTAATGCAATGCCAGGTCCTCGCTGATCAGATTCTGTTCGGATTCTGTGCATCTGTTAGCGCGGTTCTGTTGGCGGTAAACCAGCGCCCCCTACTTCCGGTCAGTAACCCCGATGTCTGCACAGGTGACCTACGTTTGTGTTGCTGTATTTATTTGGGAGTTATATATTTTCCTTTACAATTTTGAAATAATGTCAAATCTAGTACATGTGAGGCATAGTAATTAATATAGCATTAACACCAGCAGAACTCTGAACACTGTGAACACACTGAACACATTCAACTAACACAACATAAACAGCATCTTGCATGTTGTGTTGTTATCTTGTCATTTAAGTTGTAATGCAAGCAGTTTTACTGTGAGCGACTTGTGTTGAACGTGGGAAATATACCGCAAGCCTTCACAATAACCTGTACCTGGTTGGTTATAGAAGTCGCAGCAATAATGTTTGTTGTAGGTTGTTGTAGAAGTTGCAACAATCAGTGTGACCCACTTCGAACCAAATGGTGTGATGTACAAGAATTATACAAAGTTCTACCAACATTTCTGTCCACTCTGCAATGGTTCACTGCTTATGGCTCGTGGCGCCCCCAACGGGTTCCCGCCGCACTAACCGCGGGTGGCCTCCTACTCACTCACCACTCACAACATCATGCCACCATGACGTCATCTTTGACCCAAACTAACTCAAATATGTCCATTAAAGATTGATTTACAATGACCACACTGAGGATAATTGCATGCATCATCCTTTGCACGGGTGCGTTAATGCAGGAATAGTGTGGCATAGGTTAAGCAGTCTTGGATATCAGTAAATGGCGCCGGTCAGATCAACCCATCAGGGCCCGCATGCACCAAGTTGTGCTAGCCTTAACCGGAGCTAGGTGCTAACTCCGGTCAGCTAGCTGCGGGTAGTGGGGGGTCCGCGAAAAAGATTAACTGGTATGCGCCAATGTTTTAGCCTGGGCGGATAGCTGACCGTGAGTTTATTTATAGATTTGGGAATTCCCTCCAGTCGACGATATGAATAACGCTGCCAATGCGGCGGCGGCTTTAATATTGCTTCGAATTTAGGGTTAATTTGATTAAATTTCACTTATGGCGTATGTAATTCTGTTAAATATGACAGCATTTAATAAATTTGGGCTAATATATAGCCGCCGATTCGGCGGCGGCCGTATTTAGTTGACGTTGGACAGTATGGATATCGACGTCGCTGCGGAGGCGGCGGTTTGTTTACTTTACATTCGTCGATTCAAAAATATTAATATCGCCGCTGCTACGGCAGCAGCGTTAATATCGCTTCGCATTTAGGGTTAAACTGATAAGATTTCACTTATTGCGTATGTAATTCTGTTAAATATGACAGCATTGAATAGATTGAGAGCCACACACCCACACTAACCGCCCCGGCTAGCAGTTAAACCTGATTTGAAGGTGCGGTAGCTTAGCCTAGGCTACGGTCCGCGGTTTGCGCTGGCACCGATGCATATGGATTTTCCACAGTTAGCCGTGTGGGGATAGTCAAACCGCGGTTAAGGCCTTAACTCCGATTGGTGCATACGGCCCCTGCAGGTGATCCAGTACATTGTCTTCCCACCTATAACTTATACTTATAAGTCATTTTGGTCTTGTTTGTAAAAGCCTACCTGAAAGCGTGCTGATGATTTTGTGTCGTGTTTCAGCCAATTGAGTCGCTGTGCCAATTACAACAAGAAACACTGGCCAGAGACAGCCCTTCACCTGGAACATCCATTACCCAGCACCGGCACCGGAAGTGGACCTTCAGAAGCTGCGCACTGCAGCTGTTGAGGCTGGCGGGAAACGGAATGAGACAGCTGACCCGTGTTGGGTTTTCTCTGTTCTCGTTTATCCAATTTTGTGTTCCTCTCGACTGTCAGAACGTCTGGTAGTGCTAAATGAATAAAAAGCAGGAGGCCCTTCTCTGTATCACCTATAACTAAAGCACACTCGACAGTCAAGCTTTGCCAAATGCATTACGAGACTTACAGTGACACTACTAAACCATAGCTGTGGGATAAATTAAATAAGCACTGTCACATTAAATAACTGATTATTTGTTGAACAATTCAATGGCATGTTCATTGAACACCTAGCAATGAACAATGTCAATATGTATCAAGTAGGATTTCATAAGAAGGATTTGCTGGTTTGCCGGCCACCTGTGGCAGTCCTGCAGTCACCTCCCTCCTCCCGGCTCACGGCCACCAGCTTGATTCCTTCGCACCTACTGTCCTTGCCAGGTACGAACAATGCTTTCCCCATTAATTGCCAGGTGGCGCTACGACAGCAGCGGCACGTGACACCCGCCTGCTGTGGCGATAGGGGGCGCTGCGTTCCCAAGGTAACGCAGTGCTCACTTCCGTTTATGTACGCGCACTATCTGATGGTGGACTCATTGAATATCTGTTGCTGCATAGATGCTAAGTCAATTTCTTTGAACTTATCACTACTTTGTACTAATAGACAAGTGATTTGGTGTGCACACAACTCATTTGCTGTCACTTCCTGGCCAGGAGTCCGGCATTATGAGGATATAGTCTCCCAGTTGGGCAGTACTATAAAGTCACCATGAGTGCGCACTGTCAAAAGACGGTACCCATCCTGATATGACATTAGATGTTGCCAGGACGTAAGACTCCAACAACCAACCAAAAACCAAGTCATTTTGCAAGTATTCACTTCAAATATCTAAAAAGAATTAGTATATAAGTTTCTTCAAACAAAAGTAAGGGACATTATAATGGCCAAGTAATATATTTACCTAATATATGTGTGTGTTATAGACTTATTTCATATGACGTCAGCATGGGTATTTAGGTCAGTGCGCACGCTGCTTGGCTGCAGGATAACACACTGTCACACTGCAAACTCAATGGCTATGAGCAATCTTCATAGAGAACAAGTGAAATATCTCCAGAACCACACCACCTAGAAACAAACCTATTCGAACACATATAGAAAACATATTTAAGAAACAGATTAATTAAATTTATAAGGGTAGGGTTCTGAATTTCTATTAATTTTGAATAGAATTGACGTTTTGAACTGCATGTATCGGCAAACACGATGCATTGTCAATGACCATGGGCAATCTTCATACAGAAAAAGTGAAATATTTCTAAAACTACAATACTTAGATACAAACTGTTTGGAATACATATAGAAAACATACTCAACAAACAGATTATATTAGATTCATAAGGTTAGGGTTCTGAATTTCTATTAATTCTGAATCAAATTGACGTTTTGAACTGCGCCTATCGGCAAACTCAATGCATTGTCAATGGCCGTGGGCAATCTTCATACAGAAAAAGGGAAATATTTCTAAAACTACAACACTTAGAAACAAACCACAGGCTTCTGCATTTCTATTAATTTTGAATAAAACTGATGTTTTGCACTGCACGTATCGGCAAACTCAATGGCAGTGTGCCTTCGTTCTGCAGCCAAGCAGCGCGCGCACACACAATGTTAGTAAACATTGAAATAGGTCTATAGGCATTTGACTGCTGCTTGATAACATCACTGGTGAGATAGGGGCATTGCTCGTGTTAAGTGGGCTGGAAATGGTGAAAAGGTGACAAGACAACAATGGACTAAACCTTAGTCAGAAACTGTCGCTGTTCCTTCCTTAAAGGCTAACGTCTAATTGGCAGGACAAACTGGTCAGTTGCCAATCAGTTGCCAATTACGACCCTGGTTCCCCCCTTTATTGGCAGCGAGTATCTCACCCAGGAGGTCACATGGTACTGCCACCAGTGTTGATGTTTACTGCCCTCTCCGGTGGCCACCAATCAGAACACTTACCAAATGACACCATGTGGTTTCTGGCCATCTGGTGGCTGTTTATAAACAATGTGTGGATATGTGCTATGGTGACTGACCTATTAATCACGAGCTATGGGGTCTGAAGACTCTGAAGGAGCATCAGTCGATGCTATTATTAAGCAGCTATTGCTCAATATGGAGGTCGATGCCTGAAGATTCGCAATGAGTATCGACCGAGACGGAGCTATGGCGACTGACAATCAATTCAGGACGGAAACGCCCGTCTTGTGTGCAGTGTCTCAGCCTCACAGCCTCGTTCTCGTTGCCAGTAACAATGGCCGCCAGCACGAGCCACGCATACAACACACCCTACTTATCAGGGCAGGTAATGTGCTAGTGTCCAGGTAAATCATGACGGCCACTAATATACCTATTTCATATGACGTCAGCAGAGGTATTTAGGTCAGTGTCACACTGCAAACTCAATGGCTATGAGTATGACCAATGTTCATAGAAAAAGGTGAAATATCTCTAAAACCACACCACCTAGACACAAACTGCTTTGAACACATATAGAAGACATATTCAATGAACAGATTATATTACATTAATACGGTTAGGGTTCTGCATTTCTATTAATTTAGAATAAAATTGACATTTTGAACTGCATGTATCGGCAACCTCAATGCAAACTCAATGGCTATGAGCAATCTTCATAGAGAAAAGGTGAAATATCTCTAAAACCACACCACTTAGAAACAAACTGCTTTGAACACATATATAAGACATAATCAATGAACAGATTACAATAAATTTATACGGTTAGGGTTCTGCATTTCTATTAATTTTGAATAAAATTGACGTTTTGCACTGCGCATATTGGCAAACTCAATGCATTGTCAATGGCCACGATGAATCTTCATACAGAAAATGTGAAATATCTCTAAAACCACACCACTTAGAAACAAACCACTTGGAACACAATATAGAAAACATATTCAATGAAAAGATTATATTAAATTGATATGGTTAGGGTTCTGCATTTCTCTTAATTTTGAATAAAATAGACGTATTGCCCTGCACATGTCGGAAAACTCAGTGCATTGTCAATGGCTGTGTGCAACCTTCATACAGAAAAGGTGAAATATCTCTAAAACCACACCACCTAGACACAAACTGCCTGGAACACATATAGAAAACAGATTCAACAAACAGATTATATTAAATTTATATGGTTAGGTTTGTGCATTTCTATTAATTTTGAAACAAACTGATGTTTTGCACTATGCATATCGGTAAACTCAATGGCAGTGTGCCTTCGTTCTGCAGCCAAGCTGCACGCGCATACACGATGTTTATAAACATTGAAAGGCATCTCCACTTAATGACCACGTCGACAAAAGGACGCGGGCCATTCGGGGCGCAGGGCGCTGCTCTCGGTCCACGGCCGCGCATGCGCCGGCGTACCCAATCACGTGACTCACGGAATAAGACGGCAGCTATAAATAGCACAGTTAGTTCAACACTGGACGACCCCTTCGCCAGTGAACTATGATGCACCTATACCTTCGATCGCCATTGATCACCGTACAGCTCTGTACCATACACAACTACATATCAATATACATATAATGTGCTTTGATGTCAAATTGATGCTTGTCGCTACCCGGTCTGGTGCTTGACATTACAAGAATGGCACAAGATATAATGGACTGAGAGAGACCAATTATTAGCAAATGAAAATCTCCTCATTAAATATGTACTCTGATGGTTGTGAATTTCTGTCACATTACAACAAATATATATTATGTTGATCGCTATAATTACCATTGAACTAAAGACATTGAAGACATTGGAAGAGAAAACATGTAACATTACTTATGGCATGCACGCGTGGCTTCGGCAATCACAGGTTCTAGTAATTTAATTTAATATTCCTTTTATCCAGCAACACATGATTTACAAAGATAGATGTGTAGAATCAAATCCAGGGAGGTGTTTTAGTTTAGAAAATGTTATGCCTTCAACGAACTACACTGCATTCCTTAGGGGTCATCCACAGTTTTCAACATTTTCAAGGTAGTACAAAGAGTAATACTTTCTCCATCCATCTTCCCCACCAATGTAGCACACATCAACATTTTATTACAAAATATAGTTGTTTTGCCGACACATATCAACATTTGATTAAATGATAAAAGTTGTCCTTGACTGACACCTGGTGTCATATGCTTTGTACGACTGTGAAACTATGACACACTATCATAGAAATCTTTCTTTAAAAAGAAAAGAATATTCAGATGCACTTTGTGTTAGCTGTGCATTAAGGGAAAATGACCTTAATTCGAATGCCACCAGCGAATGCCACCACAGGGCAGCACCAGTCTCCACATGCCCATCATTCAGACCTTCCCACTTTAGGTACATCGAATGCCAACAGAGGGCAGCACCAGCCTACACATGTCCATTATTCAGAACTTTCGTCTTTAGTTACACCGAACGCCACCAGAGGGCAGCACCAGCCTACACACACCCATCATTCAGAACTTGACACTTTATGAACTAGAGGGCAGCACCAGCCAACACGTGCCCATCATTCAAAACTTCATACTTTAGGAACTAGAGGGCAGCACCAGCCTACAAGTGCCCATCATTCAAAACTTCATACTTTAGGAACTAGAGGGCAGCACCAGCCTACAAGTGCCCATCATTCAGAACTTCACACTTTAGGAACTAGAGGGCAGCACCAGCCTACACGTGCCCATCATTCAAAACTTCCCTCATTTGGTACTAGAGGGCAGCACCAGCCTACAAGTGCCCATCATTCAAAAACTTCCCGCATTTGGTACTAGAGGGCAGCACCAGCCTACAAGTGCCCATCATTCAAAACTTCCCACTTTAGGAACTAGAGGGCAGCACCAGCCTACAAGTGCCCATCATTCCAAACTTCCCACTTTAGGAACTAGAGGGCAGCACCAGCCTACACACACCCATCATTCAGAACTTGACACTTTATGAACTAGAGGGCAGCACCAGCCAACACGTGCCCATCATTCAAAACTTCATACTTTAGGAACTAGAGGGCAGCACCAGCCTACAAGTGCCCATCATTCAAAACTTCATACTTTAGGAACTAGAGGGCAGCACCAGCCTACACGTGCCCGTCATTCAAAACTTCCCGCATTTGGTACTAGGGGGAAGCACCAGCCTACATGTGCCCATCATTAAAAACTTCCCACTTTAGGAACTAGAGGGCAGCACCAGCCTACACGTGCCCATCATTCAGAACTTCACACTTTAGGAACTAGAGGGCAGCACCAGCCTACACGCACCCATCATTCAAAACTTCACACTTTAGGAACTAGAGGGCAGCACCAGCCTACAAGTGCCCATCATTCAAAACTTCACACTTTAGGAACTAGAGGGCAGCACCAGCCTACATGTGCCCATCCTTCAAAACTTCACACTTTAGGTACGCCGAATGCCGACAGCTTTCCACGAGACCAACTCTTCCGGAACAGGCTGTGGACACAACTTCTCCATCACGTGAATCCCGTGGTGCCTCGTGGCCCGGACACCTGCCCACCTAATCACCAGGGGTTCCCAACACGTGCTAGCAGAAGGTGCTGCCATAAACAGCACACGAGGCCACAGTTAAATCGTGCCAACTCCTTCAAATCGTTCTCTGAAACTAAAGTACTCACAATGCATTCATTACTTGAGTCCAATCTTCAGATGGCATTCAGTGAGACAGATTTGATTTCTTTCTCTTATTACTAAACCTACATAGATAAAATATATGCTACGATTAGTGATCACGTGAGCGCGCTGCTGAGAGTGGCTCTGGCGAGGAGACTCCCGTTGGTTCCGGGCACGCTGAACCCGAAAGGTTCTTCACATGCAGGCAACAGGCGACCACGTGTACCTGCCGCGCCACAAGCTGGCGGCAGCACACTCAGGGTGTTAAAGCTGCATAGTCCGATGAAATATCAACTTTTCAAAACCAAACCAATAATCTAATTGTGATTTTACATATCTAACTGATGCACTTATTAAGCATTTGTTTCTGTGTAGAAGGTAATACTGAGTCAATTTAACAGAACCTGTTACTGCAGAAGTCTATGGTGTCAGTGTTTTGGCAAGCCTGCCAAAACTAATTTTCCATGTTTGCACTCAAAATATCTCAAAAGTTTACCATTTAAATTAAATAAAAGTAACTTTAAACTAATGTAAAGTAGATACTAGTGATCTATCTAATATATTTATCTCAGAAAAAATACAGGAATTCAAAACCATCGGACAATGCAACTTGTGGATTATCTCTCTCTTTCTTTCTTTCTTTCTTTCTTTCTTTCTATTCCCTTTCTTTTGTTTATTTCCTTTTCTTTCTTTCTTTTTTTCTTTCTAAATGATTAATTATTGTCGTTTCGTTTGCATTTACAACTGATCTACTAAATAAAGTGAGATGAAAACATCAGGTTTTCCAAACTAAAACACTGACCTGGATATCTAACTTACATCCTGGTGCATCATTTATTTCTGCATAACCGGGCATATTCAGATAAATACCTCCAAAGTTATCCATTTAAAATAAACCACTTCAAACTACAGTAAAGTAGATTATAATGACAAATATGTACAAATGCATTTATCTGAGAAAATGGCAGAAACACAAGCCGATCGGACTGTGCAGCCTTAAGCAATGTTGAGTCTAGTTAGAATTTGACTGTCTGACCGCCGGGCAACACTCACACACAATGTGTCAACAATATGTCAGTATCGTCATCACCACTACCACCACCATCACAATCATCATCATCAAGATTACTACCATCATCATCACCACCACCATAGTCATCACTACAATCACCATCATCACAACTACAATCATCACTCATTGTCATCATCGTCATCATTATCGTCGTCATCGTCACCACCACAACCATCGCCATCGCCATTATTGTCATCATCACCATCATCACAATCATCATCACCATCATCACCACCATCACCACAATCACCACCATCATCATCACCAGCAGTTCCACAATGTAGGCTGGTGCTGACTGTAGAGGTGGTTGTCACCTGAGCGGGACGTGGGCCCAGTGAAGGCTACATAATTAACACGGCGCACCACGGCCACCATTTACCTGCGAGCAGCTCCCGTGGAGGAGCAGCCGAGTCCGCAATTACATTAACAAGTCGCTAATAGTCTATGAATGCGCCCGGCGCCACCCGCAAGACGGATCCGATTGCCTTCTGGGAACGCCTTCTCCGCCAGAGGTCACCCCGTGCACTAGGCTCTGATTGGCCAGCATGAGAGGCACGCGCCCCCAAACACCCTCCCCTGCTCTCCTCCCCGACCACCACAACCCACCTCTGCGCATGTGGGGAGCAACGCACTTCAAGCCCGATAGTAGATTTGAGGTTTCCCTGTTGGAGTTTTACGTCCTAGCAACATGTAGGCGGGCACCGACCTTTGACAGCGTGCACTTATAACGATTTCATAGTGATGCTCCTCTGGCAAACCAGGCTATCGTCACCATGGCCCGATATCCTATTCACTCACATTATTTTGATAGTGAGCAAACCAATGCCGTATCCTATTAATGTTGAGGGCCAGGCTAGATCGCAAGAACTATCGCTTTAATTGGCATCACTCGCCACGACTTCTCGCATGGGAGACCAGCGATCACTCTTAATTAACAATCCTGAGATTTGAGGAGTTCTGCAGTAAGTATAACATATTACTTCCAATTATAGATGGCCCAAAAGCACATATATTTTTATTAAATTAGTATAACATTCGTTGATTAAGCAGGCACAATTTCTATTGTGGACAATTGGTCTGTCTATTTGCACTGCTTCTTGCCCTATTCTCGTAATGCTGAGCTCCGGGCTAGGTAGCGACAATACTACATTTTGAAGTCATCGATTTGATTCGGCCAGATTTGAACACAGTGGGTTCGAATCCTATGACCTGCAACACCGTGTAAAATATTCTGATTTAATGTATTGGGAATGCATATGTTCTATTACTGATCGGGTATACGTGACCAGGTGCATGTATGTGTATATGTAGGTGCTGCTGGTGCCTGAGTGAGATGTAAATAGACATAGTGGTGCTGGCAGGGCTGTGTGCAAGGGGCACCCAGAGCCTACACCCTCCCCCCTCAGCCAGTTAGGATCACCACACTCAGGCTCAGGGCAGGTGGTGGCCAGGGGAACCACACAGCTTGGTGGTGGTGGGCAGATCACTGGTAACCATGGGGACCTGGAATGCTGGATCCCTATTGGTAGAGCTAAGAATGCTTGTTTCCCATTGGGGGAATAGGGTGGGGGTGATACTCTACACTGAATCCATGTACCATATAAATAATAAACCAGAGGGCTTAACTCTCTCTCTTCTTTCACACTTTATACTCTTCCTTTCTCTTTGTCTGTATTGATTTAACTATAGCCTGCCTACACAACCACAGATTCGAGCTGTAGACTTTACATACTGGTGACAACAACAGGTGGTAAATCTATTAGTTGGAGGAAGGATTCAACTTTACTTTATGGAGACCTAGTCTTTACAACCGGATCTGAGTCTCAACCCATGCAGCCTCCTCGTCGGGAGAGATATCCTTTCATAAATAATTATAGCTTTGGAAGCTGAACCATGCGGATAACATATCACTTCTGCAGGTGTTCCCAACAATTGTTATCATGTCCCCAGTACACTATGTCTGCTTCTCTACTTGAAACCCAAAGTTCAAGGCAGATTGTGCCTCCTGCTAGCTCCAAGTCTGCAGTAATGATCTGCACACCAGCAACCATCAGCTACAGGAGCAGACAGGCAGTCACATGACTAGAATGTCCAGTCGTACACATGGGCAACCAGTAGCTACAGGAACAGACAGGCAGTACACGTGACCTACACACCAGAAACCAGTAGGTACAGGAGCAGACAGGCAGTCACGTGACTAGAGAGTCCAGCCCTGCACATGAGCCCTGCACACCTGCACACCAGCAACCAACAGCTACAGGAGCAAACAGGCAGTCACATGACTAGAAAGTCCAGCCCTGCACATGAGCCCTGCACACCTGCACACCAGCAACCAACAGCTACAGGAGCAGACAGGCAGTCACATGACTAGAAAGTCCAGCCCTGCACATGAGCCCTGCACACCTGCAACCACCAGCTACAGGACCAGACAGGCAGTCACATGACTAGAAAGTCCAGCCCTGCACATGAGCCCTGCACACCTGCACACCAGCAACCAACAGCTACAGGAGCAGACATGCAGTCACATGACTAGAAAGCCCAGTCGTACACATGGGCAACCAGTAGCTACAGGAACAGACAGGCAGTACACATGACCTACACACCGGAAACCAGTAGGTACAGGAGCAGACAGGCAGTCACGTGACTAGAGTGTCCAGTCCTGCACACCAGCAACCAACAGCTACAGGAGCAGACATGCAGTCACGTGACTAGAAAGTCGAGCCCTGCACACCAGCAACCAAAAGCTACAGGAACAGACAGGCAGGCACATGACTAGAAAGCCCAGTCCTGCAATTAGCAGCTACAGGAGCAGACAGGCAGTCACGTGACCTACACACCAGCAACCGGTTCAATTCTACAACCGGTGTCCGAGCAGTAATGCTGTCGCTGAAGAGAGGTACTACAGTGGGCTCGTCCTGTTGTAAA
Organism: Branchipolynoe longqiensis; assembly: GCA_030323885.1. Taxonomy (NCBI): domain Eukaryota; kingdom Metazoa; phylum Annelida; class Polychaeta; order Phyllodocida; family Polynoidae; genus Branchipolynoe; species Branchipolynoe longqiensis. The sequence continues at coordinate 43,952,924 of CM059201.1, read as the reverse complement.
ATATTCCGATATTCAGCATAGGTGGAATGCAAATGTGACCAGGCGCATGTATGTGCATATATATGTATGGGTTGGTGGTGCCTGAGTGGGTTATAAATAGACATAGTGGCCTGCACACCAGCAACCAAAAGCTACAGGAACAGACAGGCAGTCACATGACTAGAAAGCCCAGTCCTGCAATTAGCAGCTACAGGAGCAGACAGGCAGTCACGTGACCTACACACCAGCAACCGGTTCAATTCTACAACCGGTGTCCGAGCAGTAATGCTGTCGCTGAAGAGAGGTACTACAGTGGGCTCGTCCTGTTGTAAAATATTCCTGCCTACACAGCCACAGCAGGTCTGGGTGTGAGTCCACTCAGGGCCTACCCCCTCTGCTGGGATAGGCATTACCACACTCAAGGTTGGTGGTGGCCATAGGGCCATACAGCTTGTGGTGGTGGGCAGACCACTGGTAGCCATGGGGACTAGGAATGATGGATCCTATTGGTAGTGCCAAGAATGCTTGTTTCCGATTGGGGGAAAGGTGTGGGGTGATACTCTACAATGAACCCATGTAACCATATAAATAATAAACCAGAGGGCTGGACTCTCTCTTCTTCTTTACACTTTATACTCTTCCTTTCTCTTTGTCTGTATTGATTTCACCAAAGCCTGCCTACACAGCCACAGATTCGAGCATTGGACTTTACACTGTGTTATTACTATATTAGCACGGATAGTGCCCGGATGTAATAGGGCTGTGACGACGTGGCGCTCTTGTGGACGCCCGCCGGGGGCCAGCTAAGTCAATTACATCCTTCCTCACACTCAATCAAAGTCAACTTTGGGTAAATGACTGCGTTCAGCTTTTGGCGATTCATGCAGAGCAGCGGCATAGCTGAGCGGGGCAGAGATACCGCATGTGTGTCCAGTACAGCGTCACTGTTCAGTCGTCTCAATCAACTGGTCCTGTCTACAAGCAACAAAACAACCCAACAAAAAGCTGTCTACAAGTCAAAACAGGAATGTCACTAAAATGTAGTGATAATTGGTTGGGTAGTAAAGAGTTGTTGTATTTTCTCAAAGTTTGGGGATATTTACGTATGGAATAAAGCAGTATTTGTTGTTCAATTTAGCTGGCCTTTGTACTGTGTAGGCCTCCTGTTGTATATTGATAGCCGCTTGAGCAACTGCACAGTAAACTCTCTGAATCTAAGGAAGGCAAGAACCGATTTGGGAAGGTTCCATTGATTTGACTGCGGATGCAAGAATTGGGTCAGTCCCGAACACACATGGAGTGTCAGGATGGGACAAGGACCGGTTCAATCAGTATCAGGATAATGTGACTGAGTGGGATATCAGGTCATGGTGATTGTAGCCTGGTTTTCCAGTTGGGCCGCACTATAAAGTCACCATGAGTCGGTGCCCATCCTCATGATCCTGATATTACCTTAGATGTTGCCAGGACGTAACACCCCGATTGACTCGCAGACAATCCCTGCGCACGCGCATACGGACTGGTGTAAGTCATTACCTCAAAACCAAACTTTTATGATGGTAACTCATTTTAGCATTAACTTCTAGAATTTGAAAGGATACCACCTCTGTCCCTGTTTCCGTATATGCCCACCAGATGGCAAATGAACCCACTTGTCATTGTCTAAAACCGGATAAAATTGGATTAGGACTTTAAGACGACGAATACCCTAAGCTCCTCTGGCATTAACCATACACACCTGGTGGCTTCCATAATAATAATAATGATAATAATAAGGATGATAATAACTTTGAGGAATATAATAATGATGATTATAATAATAACAACAATGACAGTTTAATAGAGCACCCTCACTGCACGAGCCATTCTAAGGCACTGAAGAATAAAACCATGATATATTGTGTTTACAACAATGACAGTTTAATAGAGCACCCTCACTGCAGGAGCCATTCTAAGGCACTGAATAATAAAACCATGATATATTGTGTTTACAACAATGACAGTTTAATATAGTACCCTCACTGCAGGAGCCATTCTAAGGCACTGAATAATAAAACCATGATATATTGTGTTTACAACAATGACAGTTTAAGAGAGCACCCTCACTGCAGGAGCAATTCTAATCCACTGAATAATAAACCATGATATAGTGTGTTTACAACAATGACAGTTTAATAGAGCACCCTCACTGCAGGAGCAATTCTAAGGCACTGAATAATAAAACCATGATATATTGTGTTTACAACAATGACAGTTTAAACAGAGCACCCTCACTGCAGGAGCAATTCTAAGGCACTGAATAATAAAACCATGATATATTGTGTTTACAACAATGACAGTTTAATAGAGCACCCTCACTGCAGGAGCAATTCTAAGGCACTGAATAATAAAACCATGATATATTGTGTTTACAACAATGACAGTTTAACAGAGTACCCTCACTGCAGGAGCCATTCTAAGGCACTGAAGAATAAAACCATGATATAGTGTGTTTACAACAATGACAGTTTAATAGAGCACCCTCACTGCAGGAGCAATTCTAATCCACTGAATAATAAACCATGATATAGTGTGCTTACAACAATGACAGTTTAATATAGTACCCTCACTGCAGGAGCCATTCTAAGGCACTGAAGAATAAAACCATGATATATTGTGTTTACAACAATGACAGTTTAATAGAGCACCCTCACTGCAGGAGCAATTCTAAGGCACTGAATAATAAAACCATGATATATTGTGTCTACAACAATGACAGTTTAACAGAGCACCCTCACTGCAGGAGCAATTCTAAGGCACTGAAGAATAAAACCATGATATATTGTGTTTACAACAATGACAGTTTAATAGAACACCCTCACTGCAGGAGCAATTCTAAGGCACTGAATAATAAAACCATGATATATTGTGTTTACAACAATGACAGTTTAATAGAGCACCCTCACCACAGGAGCCATTCTAAGCCACTGAATAATAAACCATGATATAGTGTGTTTACAACAATGACAGTTTAACAGAGTACCCTCACTGCAGGAGCCATTCTAAGGCACTGAATAATAAAACCATGATATATTGTGTTTACAACAATGACAGTTTAATATAGTACCCTCACTGCAGGAGCCATTCTAAGGCACTGAATAATAAAACCATGATATATTGTGTTTACAACAATGACAGTTTAAGAGAGCACCCTCACTGCAGGAGCAATTCTAATCCACTGAATAATAAACCATGATATAGTGTGCTTACAACAATGACAGTTTAATAGAGCACCCTCACTGCAGGAGCAATTCTAAGGCACTGAATAATAAAACCATGATATATTGTGTTTACAACAATGACAGTTTAACAGAGCACCCTCACTGCAGGAGCAATTCTAAGGCACTGAATAATAAAACCATGATATATTGTGTTTACAACAATGACAGTTTAATAGAGCACCCTCACTGCAGGAGCAATTCTAAGGCACTGAATAATAAAACCATGATATATTGTGTTTACAACAATGACAGTTTAACAGAGTACCCTCACTGCAGGAGCCATTCTAAGGCACTGAAGAATAAAACCATGATATAGTGTGTTTACAACAATGACAGTTTAATAGAGCACCCTCACTGCAGGAGCAATTCTAATCCACTGAATAATAAACCATGATATAGTGTGTTTACAACAATGACAGTTTAATATAGTACCCTCACTGCAGGAGCCATTCTAAGGCACTGAATAATAAAACCATGATATATTGTGTTTACAACAATGACAGTTTAATAGAGCACCCTCACTGCAGGAGCAATTCTAAGGCACTGAAGAATAAAACCATGATATAGTGTGTTTACAACAATGACAGTTTAATAGAGCACCCTCACTGCAGGAGCCATTCTAAGGCACTGAATAATAAAACCATGATATATTGTGTTTACAACAATGACAGTTTAACAGAGCACCCTCACTGCAGGAGCAATTCTAAGGCACTGAATAATAAAACCATGATATATTGTGTTTACAACAATGACAGTTTAATATAGTACCCTCACTGCAGGAGCCATTCTAAGGCACTGAATAATAAACCATGATATAGTGTGTTTACAACAATGACAGTTTAATAGAGCACCCTCACTGCAGGAGCAATTCTAAGGCACTGAATAATAAACCATGATATAGTGTGTTTACAACAATGACAGTTTAATATAGTACCCTCACTGCAGGAGCCATTCTAAGGCACTGAATAATAAAACCATGATATATTGTGTTTACAACAATGACAGTTTAATAGAGCACCCTCACTGCAGGAGCAATTCTAATCCACTGAATAATAAACCATGATATAGTGTGTTTACAACAATGACAGTTTAATATAGTACCCTCACTGCAGGAGCCATTCTAAGGCACTGAATAATAAAACCATGATATATTGTGTTTACAACAATGACAGTTTAATAGAGCACCCTCACTGCAGGAGCAATTCTAAGGCACTGAAGAATAAAACCATGATATAGTGTGTTTACAACAATGACAGTTTAATAGAGCACCCTCACTGCAGGAGCCATTCTAAGCCACTGAATAATAAACCATGATATATTGTGTTTACAACAATGACAGTTTAATATAGTACCCTCACTGCAGGAGCCATTCTAAGGCACTGAAGAATAAAACCATGATATATTGTGTTTACAACAATGACAGTTTAATAGAGCACCCTCACTGCAGGAGCCATTCTAATCCGCTGAATAATAAACCATGATATATTGTGTTTACAACAATGACAGTTTAAGAGAGCACCCTCTCTGCAGAAACCATTCTAAGGCACTGAATAATAAAACCATGATATATTGTGTTTACAACTTGGTTACAATAGTTGAGAGACATATTTCATTTACATGTCCAGCGGATAAACTATCAAACTAAACAGGAGACGGCTGCGGCAAACAAACTGTGATGTGAAACCTTTACAGAAGCTAAAGCAGGATTATGCAGATCAGAATTCTAGTATTCCGAAGTGGGTCCTATATAGACACGTTGACCAGTAACGTCGATGTTCACTTGGGATGGCCTTGGCTAGCAAAACAAAGTGGGTGGTGTTGATAATTTTTTTATAATGTTCGAACTAGGGAAAACTGTCAAATGCATTGTATTTCACTCATTATATTTGTGGTCAGTGTGTGTCTTCCTAAAGTTTCCAATCATTGTGCATGACGAAATAAATAAAACCCACATAACCATAATGATAATTGCGCTTCAATTGCTGAAGCGATCTGTGATAACAGACACTAAATACAGGAAAGAAAATGAAATGAAAAGACTATTAAATAAACAGTAACTTTTGGGGAAAAAACACACCAAAAGATGCCTCTATATTTATGTAGCTCAGTTTTTAGTGATATGCCACTTTGGGAAAATAATATCTTTAGCACTGGCAAACTGGAAAATATACTGAATGCAATGAATCTTACTTAACTCGCCATGGTTTTGTTACTGGGTGTGCATCGCGACCAACAGCATGATGATGATGATGATATATATATATATATCATATAAATATATATATCATATAAATATATATATATATATATATATATATATATATATACACAGAAGTCTAACTAGAACCCAGCTACTCGTACAATCGACTGTAGTTACCAGTTACTTTTGCCAACGAGTCGATGCGCATGTCCAGGAAATCCATGATGTAAGCAACGACACTGAATGTGTCGATATGGTTAGACAGCAGACCGATCTGAGGCCTCCGGCCTAACGGGTCACAATGCGAATAGTCTCTGCAGGTGGCGTGCGGGGTGTTCTTGTTGCTTGCAGGTTTTTGTGTGTAGGAGTGACTAATTTTGTTAGGGGTATTACCACCGGCTTTCTAACTGACAGTGCTCCGCAATAAAGTAGCACTTGATGGCCTCCTCGTACAGACTCATGTATAACAGTGATATAGTCTATCGATGTTGCCATGTCTACCTACCGTCACATGCACCCGCCATTTAATAGATATATGGAGACACAGAGATGGGCAGTGAGGGGTAGAATAAGGCAATGAGATGGAGAGAAAGAGGGCGATGTAGAGAGGCACGCTGATATAGATAAATGATGACACTGATACTGATACTGAGAGGGATATCAAACACAGAGATACACAAACAGGGAGGGACATAATGAACACAAGCGGAAACTGAGTGAGGCAAAGAGCGAGACGGCACAATGACACACAGACGGCTAGATAGACATAAAGATACACAACATAGATGTAAAGAGAAAGATATATAACACATGTAGAGACAGAAAGAGAGACTTGCCACATATAAATACACAAAGATACACAACATAGATACAAACAGAAAGATATGTAACACATGTAGAGACGGAAAGAGAGACATGGCACAGATAAATACATAAAGATACACAACATATATACAAACATAATGACAGATAACACAGATATAGACGGAAAGAAACATGATACAGATAGACAGAAAGATGATGAATTCATCATCATCATCATTAATCTCTTAACGACAAGGATGATTGAAGTGTCAGAGATGACTTTGCAACCAGTTTCCTCCATTTCCCCCTGATCCGCGCTGCTCTCTGGAACTTGCCGAACTCCACGCCTGTCCACTCCCTGACATTGTCTTCCCATGCCCCCTTTGTCTCCCGAATTGGGTTGCAGCAAAACTGTATTAACTATTCAAAATGAAATAAACTACACCAAATCCTGCTGCATGTAGGGGTGATGTGCAGCGAGACAGTGCTCCGCCCCCCCCCCCCCAGCCCGGGGGTGCCCACCTAATTTGGTGTCTCATAAATGACCTATTACTCACTAGTACGTACACTTTTCAGGCTTTCTCCAATTAATACTTTTCATAGAAACAATACCACCTCGTCTAAAAATGCATTCCAATTATTAAAAGAATATGTGAAACCCAAAGGCGGGGAAGGTGAGTGGAAAAGCAATAAGCCAATGTTGTATTGTTACATGCAATATTGGTCTGAATGGGTAAATTAAATAATGAACGTACAAAGAAGTAAATAATGAATAAAAGGTCACACGTGATACATCTCCGTCAGTGCAACAGCCATGTGCACGCTGATTATCCACCACATTGATTAATGTGCATGAAGAAATTCTAATATTCACAACTACTGGAAGATTTTCCGCAAAATTAGCCATGCTTGCGGAAAAAGCTAAGTGCATTATTAAATCACAGGTGGCTCCGCTGAAAAGGTTCCCAGGGTGTGCTTTGTTTCCAGCCATATTACAACACCCCCCTGCTTTCCTATAAGTGTGGCTACACATAACATGCGCAAGCAGGCCCGTCGGAAATGCGAGGCCATTTGCATGCACCAAACATTTGAAAGTATGTTTTTTTCAGGTTAGCGCCCTGAATTCCATGCACCAATTCAAGGTAACACAACGATTGTAGCAATACATTGTTGACAAGGTGGGATTTCTTCTCTCCCAAACGACTGTCAGTGAAATGCCTGCTCCGCCTTTTCTAAATTCATTGCGAGCAATAAGGTCACTATGGGACCTGCGGGGATCAGGGACCGGGGACCGAGGACCGGGGACCGGGTGTCATCCGTGTCGGATCTCCGTAGCAGCCTAAGCCTACAGGGACCACGGTGTGACAGGCCATGTGACATGCAATGTGACAAGCCGCCATGTGCTTATGACAGTGGCAGAGATGGCCACTTTGCTAACAAATCACCTGACTTTTGTTGCCAGAATAAACCTCCCATGCACGCACTCAAAATGCCCATAGGGAAAACGGAATCTTATTTTGTAAAGAATGTGATATGCACGTATATAGTACCAGTGTGTGCGGCGCGAGGTGGGCCACCCGAATAGATTACCCCGACGGCTGGAGGGGTGCGGCGCACTCCACCACGGCGCCTATGGAGGAATAATGATATTAATAAGCATATGTTCTAGAATTTATACTCGTCTAATGCGTTATATCTCACATATATACACAGGATATACAGGTGTAGATAAGACAGCGGATGGGGGTTAGTTCGGTTAGCCCAGTCACGGTTCTCATTATGTGCTGTCATTTCACTCCACTAGGGGGAGCTGACCTGTGTATACAGGAGGCGGGTTGGATGCAGCTGGCCACGTGACCCCATTGAGATGGACGCAGCTACATAAGGTGATGCGGCCAATTTAAACCAGCGTTTAATGAAAAATGGCCACCGCACGTTGCCATGGTAACAGTAGCGGGATTTCGCTGTCAAGTGTCTAATGCGGTGTCAATGGTGGGATGTGCTGACATCCCATAATGAGGGGTTAGCTGTCAACACGTTGGTGAATAAAAGAAAAACAGCCGACCCTTCCCAGCAGGCTTTGCTAACAAGCCGGGCAGGTTGACTTACCCGCTTCTGTTTGTGTCCGACCCCCCCCCCCCCCCTCCACACACACACACACGAAACTGGCTGATATTGACATCGCAGTGATAACAAAATAGGTCATGTGAGAGGGTGACGGCCGGTGATTGGTCAGATAAGCGCGGGTCACCACAGTGCAGCACGACCCGTCAATCCGTATTCACCCAGCCGGCACTGGTCACCTGTACCACCACACCCAGTACAGGGGCCAACATTAAAGCTGCATAGCCGGCACTGGTCACCTGTACCACCACACCCAGTACAGGGGCCAACATTAAAGCTGCATAGTCGGCACTGGTCACCTGTACCACCACACCCAGTACAGGGGCCAACATTAAAGCTGCATAGCCGGCACTGGTCACCTGTACCACCACACCCAGTACAGGGGCCAACATTAAAGCTGCATAGCCGGCACTGGTCACCTGTACCACCACACCCAGTACAGGGGCCAACATTAAAGCTGCATAGTCGGCACTGGTCACCTGTACCACCACACCCAGTACAGGGGCCAACATTAAAGCTGCATAGCCGGCACTGGTCACCTGTACCACCACACCCAGTACAGGGGCCAACATTAAAGCTGCATAGTCGGCACTGGTCACCTGTACCACCACACCCAGTACAGGGACCAACATTAAAGCTGCATAGTCGGCACTGGTCACCTGTACCACCACACCCAGTACAGGGGCCAACATTAAAGCTGCATAGTCGGCGCTGGTCACCTGTACCACCACACCCAGTACAGGGGCCAACATTAAAGCTGCATAGTCGGCACTGGTCACCTGTACCACCACACCCAGTACAGGGACCAACATTAAAGCTGCATAGTCGGCGCTGGTCACCTGTACCACCACACCCAGTACAGGGGCCAACATTAAAGCTGCATAGTCGGCACTGGTCACCTGTACCACCACACCCAGTACAGGGGCCAACATTAAAGCTGCATAGCCGGCACTGGTCACCTGTACCACCAACACCCAGTACAGGGGCCAACATTAAAGCTGCATAGTCGGCACTGGTCACCTGTACCACCACACCCAGTACAGGGGCCAACATTAAAGCTGCATAGTCGGCACTGGTCACCTGTACCACCACACCCAGTACAGGGGCCAACATTAAAGCTGCATAGTCGGCACCGGTCACCTGTACCACCACACCCAGTACAGGGGCCAACATTAAAGCTGCATAGTCGGCACTGGTCACCTGTACCACCACACCCAGTACAGGGGCCAACATTAAAGCTGCATAGTCGGCACTGGTCACCTGTACCACCACACCCAGTACAGGGGCCAACAGTAAAGCTGCATAGCCGGCACTGGTCACCTGTACCACCACACCCAGTACAGGGGCCAACATTAAAGCTGCATAGCCGGCACTGGTCACCTGTACCACCACACCCAGTACAGGGGCCAACATTAAAGCTGCATAGCCGGCACTGGTCACCTGTACCACCACACCCAGTACAGGGGCCAACATTAAAGCTGCATAGTCGGCACTGGTCACCTGTACCACCACACCCAGTACAGGGGCCAACATTAAAGCTGCATAGCCGGCACTGGTCACCTGTACCACCACACCCAGTACAGGGGCCAACATTAAAGCTGCATAGTCGGCACTGGTCACCTGTACCACCACACCCAGTACAGGGGCCAACATTAAAGCTGCATAGTCGGCACTGGTCACCTGTACCACCACACCCAGTACAGGGGCCAACATTAAAGCTGCATAGTCGGCACTGGTCACCTGTACCACCACACCCAGTACAGGGGCCAACATTAAAGCTGCATAGCCGGCACTGGTCACCTGTACCACCACACCCAGTACAGGGGCCAACATTAAAGCTGCATAGTCGGCACTGGTCACCTGTACCACCACACCCAGTACAGGGGCCAACAGTAAAGCTGCATAGCCGGCACTCGTCACCTGTACCACCACACCCAGTACAGGGGCCAACATTAAAGCTGCATAGTCGGCACCGGTCACCTGTACCACCACACCCAGTACAGGGGCCAACATTAAAGCTGCATAGCCGGCACCGGTCACCTGTACCACCACACCCAGTACAGGGGCCAACATTAAAGCTGCATAGTCGGCACTGGTCACCTGTACCACCACACCCAGTACAGGGGCCAACATTAAAGCTGCATAGTCGGCACTGGTCACCTGTACCACCACACCCAGTACAGGGGCCAACATTAAAGCTGCATAGTCGGCACTGGTCACCTGTACCACCACACCCAGTACAGGGGCCAACATTAAAGCTGCATAGCCGGCACTGGTCACCTGTACCACCACACCCAGTACAGGGGCCAACATTAAAGCTGCATAGTCGGCACTGGTCACCTGTACCACCACACCCAGTACAGGGGCCAACATTAAAGCTGCATAGTCGGCACTGGTCACCTGTACCACCACACCCAGTACAGGGGCCAACATTAAAGCTGCATAGTCGGCACTGGTCACCTGTACCACCACACCCAGTACAGGGGCCAACATTAAAGCTGCATAGTCGGCACTGGTCACCTGTACCACCACACCCAGTACAGGGGCCAACATTAAAGCTGCATAGCCGGCACTGGTCACCTGTACCACCACACCCAGTACAGGGGCCAACATTAAAGCTGCATAGTCGGCACTGGTCACCTGTACCACCACACCCAGTACAGGGGCCAACATTAAAGCTGCATAGTCGGCACTGGTCACCTGTACCACCACACCCAGTACAGGGGCCAACATTAAAGCTGCATAGTCGGCACTGGTCACCTGTACCACCACACCCAGTACAGGGGCCAACATTAAAGCTGCATAGTCGGCACTGGTCACCTGTACCACCACACCCAGTACAGGGGCCAACATTAAAGCTGCATAGTCGGCGCTGGTCACCTGTACCACCACACCCAGTACAGGGGCCAACATTAAAGCTGCATAGTCGGCACTGGTCACCTGTACCACCACACCCAGTACAGGGGCCAACATTAAAGCTGCATAGTCGGCACTGGTCACCTGTACCACCACACCCAGTACAGGGGCCAACATTAAAGCTGCATAGTCGGCACTGGTCACCTGTACCACCACACCCAGTACAGGGGCCAACAGTAAAGCTGCATAGCCGGCACTCGTCACCTGTACCACCACACCCAGTACAGGGGCCAACATTAAAGCTGCATAGTCGGCACTGGTCACCTGTACCACCACACCCAGTACAGGGGCCAACATTAAAGCTGCATAGTCGGCACTGGTCACCTGTACCACCACACCCAGTACAGGGGCCAACATTAAAGCTGCATAGTCGGCACTGGTCACCTGTACCACCACACCCAGTACACGGGCCAACATTAAAGCTGCATAGTCGGCACTGGTCACCTGTACCACCACACCCAGTACAGGGGCCAACAGTAAAGCTGCATAGCCGGCACTCGTCACCTGTACCACCACACCCAGTACAGGGGCCAACATTAAAGCTGCATAGTCGGCACTGGTCACCTGTACCACCACACCCAGTACAGGGGCCAACATTAAAGCTGCATAGTCGGCACTGGTCACCTGTACCACCACACCCAGTACAGGGGCCAACATTAAAGCTGCATAGTCCGATGAAAATATCTAATTTTCAAAACCAAAACAATTATCCAGATCTGATTCTACATATCCAACTTAGATACTACTGCACTTGTCGCCATATAGAAGGGCATACAGAGCCAATTTAATAGAACCTGTTACTGCAGAAGCCTATGTGGTGTCAGAGTTTTGGCGTGCTAGCCAAAATTATTTGTGGATGGTTGCACTTCAAATATCTCAAAAGTTAGACATTTGAAATAAAAGTTACTTCAAACCAAAGTAAGGGAGGCTATAACACTCAATTTAATATATTTAACTCAGAAAATTACAGAAACTCAAAACCATCGGACTATGCAACTTTAACTATGTACATGTAAATATATACCAATAATGCAACACCGTGTACAGACTGCCAGAACTTCCGTTTCCAGACACCTCTGTGCATGAAGATGGCGTGGGAACTCACCTGGAAGAAAATACAAAAACATTCGTCAGAATAGATGAGATCACCGTTCTGACTGCGCATGCGCTGAACACTGCATTGGCAGCAAAGGAAAGGCTACTGCCATTGAGTTTGCCGATACGCATAGGGCAAAACTTTGATTTTATTCCAAATTATTAAAAATACATAACAATTTGGTAAAAATTTGGATGGATGGATGCAATATAATCAATATGTTTAAGACACAACTCTCCATAATTAAACATTTTGAGCTAAGAAACATACAATTTCAGTCACCTTACAGGCTAATGTTTACATCATCATTGATTAGACATAAGTAATTCTTGTTCTAAAAATTAAAATGTCAAATGTGTCAACAAAAACTTGTTTCAAAGAAATATATAACCAATGTCTGATTAACCCTACCCATTTCCTAGCCCAACACATGTTATTAACCATAGGATATAAATAAAAACATGAATAAAATGAGTAATTCGGACTCTGGCTGTGGCTCTAACACTAGTCTGAGTGCCCAGATTTGTCTCAATCTAAATGCAGATGTTATAAGATGTGCTGATTAGATTGATCTAAATGAAATGCTAGATAAAGGATTAACATCTTAATTTATTATATATATATTTTTAGTTGGTCTTGTTTCAAACAAGAGCTGAGATGAGCTGAAACCATCACATTTCATAGCTGCACTCAGTGTCTTAGCATTAGCTATGTGCTTTGCAGGGATTTGTTTTTCTTCCATGAATCCCACAATGCACTGCGCGGCTGGAGTGGCGATGTAGTCTATTAGCAGTGTGTGACTTATTAAGGCTATGGGTTTTGCATTAATGTTGCATAATCCGATGACTTTTGAGTTTTTGCCATTCCCCCCCCCCCCCAGATAACTGTATCAAGTTGACCATTATAATTTATAGCATATTCTACATTAGTGTGAGGTAACCTTTGTTGAAAAATGGCTTACTTTGGAAATATTCGAACTGAAGACAGGCAAATAATTTCGGCAAGCAGACAACAACTCCCATAGTCGTGTCCCAGATTCCCAGGTGACGTGGAATACTTATTTAGGTAACATGCTTTGCTGGCCTTTTCTACTTATGGAGACACAGCAGCGTAAACTGTCATAAGTCGGTATCCATCCTGATATGGCTTTAGATGTTGCTAGGACATAACCCGCCCCCCCCCCCTCCAACCAACAAAACATACACACAACACTAAAGAAGATTAAACTATTTCTGGAAGCCATTACCATGATATAGTGAAATATAAGAGTACATCATCATCATCATCATGCTGTCGGTCGCGATGCGACAAAGACTGCTTTCATTACTTGACTGCCGCTCTCCATTTAGCTACATTTCATGAAAGCTGCCTGCAAAAGTGTTGAAGTGCTGCTGGCTTTTGCAAGTTACTGGCGGCACTCTCTCGCGGAGCAAATAGAGGTTTCACACCAGCAAGAACATGTCAAGACAGGCGCAAAACTATTTTTCCCTGCAGTGGCTGGTCGGGAGATGTTGGGAGTTCCATACTTCAACCGCCCTTAATGCTGCCACAGTGACATGGTTTTCTGTTTAGGGTTTGCTCCGTTAGCCTTTGGTTCTGCCAAGAACCTGTACCACAAGGCAGTGGTTTACAACTCTGCAGGGCAGGGGCGTTAACCTCCCTGAGGTATTACTATACCTGCAATACCTGCATACCCAGTACACACATAAGAGTACACACATAATTAAATCGCTGTTCAAGACCGTTCTGGACACACCAGGGCCGCGTTCAGGGTCCGTCACGGAGGCGCCTCGGCGACGGGCCTGACGTCATGCTAATCTGAACGGATTTAGCTGTTGGCCACCTCGAAAATGGCGGCCTCCATAGGCGGCGGCCATTTGCAATAGACAAGCTGCGCTGTAATTGGCTGAAAGCACTGAATGCGGTGGCCATTTTCGAGGTGCTTTTCATCTCCAGTCTGAAAAGAGAGGCATCTCCGAGACGTCGCCGAGACGCACTCTGAACGGTATTAGGCCAAAAAGCATCGCCGAGACGTCTCCGCGGCGCCTCCAAGACGGACCCTGAACGCGGCCCTGGGTACCACCAAATTGGCAGTCATGATCCTAGAACCTGACCGAGCTACGTGGTACTTGGAAGTAGGAAAACACTAACAAGAGGTGATGATTACCCTACTTTATTGGTGGTGTCCCTGCGTTACAGCGCTCTCACAGTAGTTATCCAGGAAGATGATCTAATAAAATCATTACTTCTTCCTTATAAGCAGCCCGAAACCACGAGTTAATGCACCAGTAGTTGGAGATATAGGCACAAAGGTGGATGAATGCTTTGGTGTTGAACTTATTACACTTCATCGCACTATATATAATAGATGCAAGTTTAACACAACAACGATGGTGTATGAATATTCAATATGCTTAGCTATGTATAGTCCAGTTAAATTAGCTATATTTTCACTAAGCCCACCACTACTTGCAACATAAACGAAACCTTCTCATATTACTTCCCCGTCGTTCCTCCCCCCTGGCTTTCCCTGGATTTTCCCCTGGCTTTACCGCCTTTCCCTGGCTTTTCCCTTCCTTTCCCTTTAGTGTAAAGAACCTCATCTGGTGAAACTGGTATCTTAGACTAGTGCGCAGTTTTGAGTATTAATAAATCAGAACGCCAGGCAATGTAAGAAAACACAAAGGCGACTATGTATTATGGTTCAGATACTGAGAGCATTTTAAACTTACAAAATATTGATATGCTACAAAAGAAAAGAACAATCGTTACTCAAAACATATAGGGCCTCAAAGGGCTTGGTTTGATGCTGCGTTTATTTTCAGTAATACCCATACCGTAATAATACACCGGAGTAACCTGCTCAACGCTAGGTATTCCACCTCTCAATGCAACATCCTATGTTGTCACGTTGGTATATTGCCAATGGTGCAATTGGGAGCTTCAGGGGTGACGCAGAAAGCTGTTGGCCCGCGAAATACTGCATGCTGCGCCCATTAGTCGATTACTACTCCCATAAGTCTGCACACTTCCGGTCCGGCAGAGGGCGCATCTGCCTGCAATCGACCCGTTTAACATGGCCGCCATTTAAAGCCCGCCTGGTTATAAACGCCATCAGCTCTCAGCGACTGTCCGCCAAATAACCGGAAACTAGTCGTTGTCATCACTCCAAGTGAAGGCTGCATATTATTATTATATTTATTATTAATATGAATAAGCAATGCTCAGGACCGACCTCCGCTAAATGCTCAGGGAATTATTTATTTATTTATTTATCAACATGAGTATATTATTAACCAATTGCTTTCGTCCACCCTGCTTACTGCATAGCAAAGTTCGACGAGGTTTTTCCATTTTTGTTTGCTGGATTTTGGTTATTCAACATGAATCTACAAATGACGGTGCCCATATAGGTCTATTTCCGTTTCCGTTTGCTGGATTTTGGTGATTTCATTTTCCAGCTCTTTGAGTATGAGTATTGTTTATGTATATACACACGTGTTAGACCTTAGCCTCCCCCCTGGGTCGGTTGGTATTATTATTAGTATATAACTGCAACTCGTCACGCAAAATCAGGACGCATTTAATCGATCTTGGACTATTGTGCACGACGAATACATTTGTGTGTTTTGTTCTGGCATAAACTATATTGTTACGGTGTGAATACTCTCTGACAAAATTCTATTAATACCGAGCAAAGGCAGCTGTAGACAAATTAGGTTAATATAGAATTGCTTGTATATATATATATAATATATGCATAGAGAGTGTTTTGTTCTGGTCTAAACGATGCTGTCACATTTATGCTGTCTAAGGGAATTCTGTTAGTGTAAGGTATGCGAGTCAGCCTGTACATACATCACAGTTAGAACAGAGCAAAGGCAGGTGCAGACAAATTAGGTTACCATAGATTTGTTTGAATATAGATATACATACATATATACTTATATACACACATGCCTACGTGCATATACATACATATATACATAAATACTGCATATAAATGAATGCATATACATGTTTACATATACACGTACATGTACATATATACACATATATATATACATATATATAAATATATATATATATACGTATATATACACATATACCTACATATATACATATATATACATATACTTTTATATAAATACATATATATACATATATATGTGCATATACATATATATATACATACATATACACATATATATATGTATATATATATATTATATATGTGTGTATAGCTTGGCCTTGGTGACAACCGACGCATTAAATGGAGAAACTGGCCATGAATCCACCCTAGTTTGACTTTTGTACACAAATACACGGCAGAGGCTTTGTAAAACTGAGGTCGAATAACATAGGTTATTAAAAATGCATATAGTCATCACAGAATTCTTTTTGTAACTGCCACGGATACGTTTGATAGCGAAACCCCTGCTAATACTAGTAATAGCCGAAGTCTTTAGCCGTGTTTACACCCACAACTTTAGGCCAAACTAGATAAGGCGAACTAGAGGAGGCGAACTAGTGTCGTGTCTACAGACGGAGCGGTTTAAGGCGGAAATCGATATCTGCGCATGAGCAAGTCCATACTAACCAGCGCCACTTTCGGTTAGTCAATGTCACCATGAGAGAGTGTGGGTTCGACCTAGATATGTATGGACTGAATCATATTGTTTTGGAACGGTCAAAACTTCTGCTGGGCAGTGAAAACCTAAAAATAAATGATGAAACAAATATCTGTACACCTCTAGCCGGTTCATAGATCAAATTATATTATATAGTGTGACATGCTTAATCCGCTTCAAGTTCAAGTAAACTGACTTAAGCTAGTTCGCCACATATATACTACCTCGCGAAGTGGTTTACTTGAAGCAAACTAGATGAGGTGACTTAGCCTTAAGTCGCCTCAGCGTAGTGTCTACATGACCAATTTGAGTCAAACTAAAGGAGGCGATTTATATGACGTGGCTTAACTCGCCCGTGTAAACACGGCTTTTGTCTGTAGGGTTTGTACGCAGTTAACAAACCAAATGTAAGCCCTACTGGAGCCTCGAGTTGAGGTGTGTATTGTTCGGTGGTTATGAGGCACTACGATTAGAATTGTGCACATAATATATAGTCAATTGGTGCAGACATTGTATCGTACACAACATAGGGCATACATATATACATAGTTGTGAAATGACATACCGCATATCTACAAATACATACATATATACATATATATACGCACATAAATACATATACATTTACATCTATATACATATTATATATTCACACAAATATACATATATATATATTCATATATAAACATATATCATTATTCCAAGCGTGAATCAGACGTAGTTGGAGCATAAGGACATGGATATGCCGGTGGCGGCGCCACCGTCGCCAGCAGGCTCGCGCGTACTAATCTATAGTCTTCGATCAAATGTTGATCATTCGGTGTAAAATAATCAACATTATAAATCAAATGACTAATTGAGGAAGTTGACCAAGGCAGGATCTGAGAATTAGTTCTCTCCGAGTGAGGAGGAAAGTAGTGACATTTCTGACCGACCTCACAGAATGGTATTTACGTAGTAACCCCTCCGTGGTGGCGCTGTCAAGGTCACCATGGATACCAGGATGATACTGGAATTACTGGAGCAGCGTTCCCCATCTCGTCTCATGCCATCGATGCATCACCACCTCAGGTGTTTTGACACACCCCCTGTGTTACCACTGAGCCCCGGCCATGTAGACACCACCAACATTACAAAACCGGATTGCCAAACCCTTCGTTTGCAACTAGAGGGCGCTAACCCAGCTCACGGAGGCAAGCAGACCGCTCGTGCTATACCATGGGGTATATCTGCTAGCTTCTTAAGTTAAGTTAAGTTATAAGATAAGCTAAGATACAAGCATCTCACTTTGGTGGAATGATGTGCAAAGTGTTGATGAAGTGAACATGTATAGTCCGATAATGTATTGGAACTGTCACAGCTAAACGAAAGAGTAGACGCCCTACAAACAGGTACACGTTAGTATGCCATTATGCACAAGACTCAGGTGATTTATATTCATAT
This sequence comes from Branchipolynoe longqiensis, assembly GCA_030323885.1. Taxonomy (NCBI): domain Eukaryota; kingdom Metazoa; phylum Annelida; class Polychaeta; order Phyllodocida; family Polynoidae; genus Branchipolynoe; species Branchipolynoe longqiensis. Next base: position 43,934,471 of record CM059201.1, on the reverse strand, counting down.
GTCGTATCATATTTAGACAGTTCATAGACTGGTTTAAAATAGAACACAGGCGAAAAGTCACGTAAGAGTAGAAATACAAGATGGCGGTTACACATAGTCAGCGGGCGGAGTTAGGTGTTTGTTTGTCTGTTGGGGTTTTACATCCTGGCAACATCTAAGGTCACATTCCGACTTGTGACAGTGCGCACTCATGTGGACTTCATAGTGTTACCTCACTGAGAGACCAGGCCGCTGGCATCATGACCTGATTTCGCACTCAGTCATATTATCCTGACACTGAGCTAAGCAGCCCTTGCCCTGTCCTAGTAATGCCATGCATCAGACTAGGTAGCGACAAGTATCAATTGTGTAAGTCATTGCTTTGACTCGGCTGAGATTCAAACTCCTGACCGTCTGCACGGAAGGCCGTGCTGCTGCAATGGCCACGACCATAAATAATATATCATTTTGGCATGATTCATGAATATATTTAATGAACATGGATGGACTTGATATCGGAGAAAGACAGCGGAAATCGATGATGGGTGAAACCAGATTTACTATAACAGCAGAACGCTTTCCAAGAATAGTTTGTATTGATTGATCAGAGGAATGGAGTTAGAATAGTCTGAGGAGAGTCTTGGATGAAACCTGATTTCTGGGATTTTTCAATAATTCCCTAACAATGATAAGTCGGTGAGAGAATTCTGCGGCTTAAAACAAATGTAAATTCACCCTGAACTGGCCAAACACTGGTCAACAATCGGCCGAATGCTGGCTGTTACCCAGACACGAGATGACCGCAGACCCAACACCGACCAGCAGTAAGAGTAAATTCACCCTGAACTGGCCAAACACTGGTCAACAATCGGCCGGATCCTGGCTGTTATCCAGACACGAGATGACCGCAGACCCAACACCGACCAGCAGTAAGAGTACATTCACCCTGAACTGGCCCAACGCTGGTCAACAATCGGCCGGATCCTGGCTGTTACCCAGACACGAGATGACCGCAGACCCAACACCGACCAGCAGTAAGAGTAAATTCACCCTGAACTGGCCCAACACTGGTCAACAATCGGCCGAATGCTGTTACCCAGACACGAGATGACCGCAGACCCAACACCGACCAGCAGTAAGAGTAAATTCACCCTGAACTGGCCAAACACTGGTCAACAATCGGCCGAATGCTGGCTGTTACCCAGACACGAGATGGCTGCAGACCCAACACCGACCAGCAGTAAGAGTAAATTCACCCTGAACTGGCCCAAAGCTGGTCAACAATCGGCCGAATCCTGGCTGTTACCCAGACACGAGATGACCGCAGACCCAACACCGACCAGCAGTAAGAGTAAATTCACCCTGAACTGGCCAAACACTGGTCAACAATCGGCCGAATGCTGGCTGTTACCCAGACACGAGATGGCTGCAGACCCAACACCGACCAGCAGTAAGAGTAAATTCACCCTGAACTGGCCCAAAGCTGGTCAACAATCGGCCGGATCCTGGCTGGTACCCAGACACGAGATGACCGCAGACCCAACACCGACCAGCAGTAAGAGTAAATTCACCCTGAACTGACCCAACACTGGTCAACAATCGGCCGAATGCTGGCTGTTACCCAGACACGAGATGACCGCAGACCCAACACCGACCAGCAGTAAGAGTAAATTCACCCTGAACTGGCCCAACACTGGTCAACAATCGGCCGGATCCTGGCTGTTATCCAGACACGAGATGACCGCAGACCCAACACCGACCAGCAGTAAGAGTACATTCACCCTGAACTGGCCAAACACTGGTCAACAATCGGCCGAATGCTGGCTGTTACCCAGACACGAGATGGCTGCAGACCCAACACCGACCAGCAGTAAGAGTAAATTCACCCTGAACTGGCCCAAAGCTGGTCAACAATCGGCCGGATCCTGGCTGGTACCCAGACACGAGATGACCGCAGACCCAACACCGACCAGCAGTAAGAGTAACTTCACCCTGAACTGACCCAACACTGGTCAACAATCGGCCGAATGCTGGCTGTTACCCAGACACGAGATGACCGCAGACCCAACACCGACCAGCAGTAAGAGTAAATTCACCCTGAACTGACCCAACACTGGTCAACAATCGGCCGAATGCTGGCTGTTACCCAGACACGAGATGACCGCAGACCCAACACCGACCAGCAGTAAGAGTAAATTCACCCTGAACTGGCCCAACACTGGTCAACAATCGGCCGAATGCTGGCTGTTATCCAGACACGAGATGACCGCAGACCCAACACCGACCAGCAGTAAGAGTACATTCACCCTGAACTGACCCAACACTGGTCAACAATCGGCCGAATGCTGGCTGTTACCCAGACACGAGATGACTGCAGACCCAACACCGACCAGCAGTAAGAGTAAATTCACCCTGAACTGGCCCAACACTGGTCAACAATCGGCCGAATGCTGTTACCCAGACACGAGATGACCGCCGACCCAACACCGACCAGCAGTAAGAGTAAATTCACCCTGAACTGGCCCAACACTGGTCAACAATCGCCGAATGCTGGCTGTTACCCAGACACGAGATGACCGCAGACCCAACACCGACCAGCAGCAAGACTAAGAGCTGGAAGAGAATTAAACAGCTCAAGCCTTTCTATACATTGTTATGATTCTATTAAGTAGTAGATGGATAAAATACACAAGATTATATTGTTATTTGTTGCGATTTTATGTCCGGTATATATTACTTTTGTCGTGGGGGTGATGAAAATGGGAAATATTGTGCCTAGAGCGGGACTCGAACCCACATCTCTTTGCACTCCGGGCCAGTGTGCTAACCATTACACCACATAGGCTCCCTGATATCAACACACTACCCACGCCTACCTGTCTATGCGGCTCCTTGCCTGAGAGGTCAGTGCAGACCACTACACTCGTCCCCCTGGAATTGTAAGTGTTGTAATGCTTACAATTACAGACATACAGGCAATGCAACGCACTTACATACACAGGGTAGGTTCAACAACTATACAGCGCGTAGCTTGTATAGCATCCTGGTCACGGCACCAGTGTCATGGGGGTGATGAAAATGGGAAATATTGTGCCTAGAGCGGGACTCGAACCCACATCTCTTTGCACTCCGGGCCAGTGTGCTAACCATTACACCACCTAGGCTCCCTGATATCAACACACTACCCACACCTACCTGTCTATGCGGCTCCTTGCCTGAGAGGTCAGTGCAGACCACTACACTTTTATTAGAAACTATAAAAATCGCAAAATATCAAAATGTGCGGAGATCGGTTAAATCGCGAAAGTCCTTGATCTCTGAATGAATCAATTTAATACTTTCAAAAGATTTCTCAGGAGAGGCCAAATCAAAGTCAATTTAAAAGATTCCTTGGCACCGCAAGCACCCGAAGGCGGTGGCAATATAAACCCAATCTGGCTACTGATCAAGGAAATACTACTGTGCCATAATTCACATCTTGACCTTACACGGCTCAAGGTCACGTCTTTGTCACTATGTCAGTCACTATCCTGCTTATTGCCGCCCTCTACTTGTCCCTGGTAGAACTACTGTTCAGCTATCAAACCACTGCGCACATCTTGCTGCAACGACCAACAACCAAAGCCGTCAACACGCAATGACGTCATCAGTCCTGCATTTAATTAAGCATACAATCTTTATTACAAGATGTCACCCTGCTCGGGTTGTTTCATCTTTTACTTTCTTCTTTTTTGCATTTAAAAAGGAAAATTTTGTAAATTTGTCATGGCCTCAAATTTTGAGAAGTTGCCGACAAAGTGTTGGTACAAAGGCTCCTTTGGGAATGTGACGCTTGAGCGGAGTGTTGCTAGGCAGTCAGTACTTAGCAGTCTGCACGGAATTCTGGGAGCAATTTGAACGGAAGAGCGATAACCATGACCGAATGTGCCCGCAGCGCACTATGCGTCTGGTGCACAATGTGCGCACAGGCGCAGTTAAATTAAATCCCCCCGAGAATGTTTTCTAAATGATAAATCTGTTAGTGTTAGGTATGTTCAATGAAATAATCAATATTGTTAGCAACCAGTCAGTAAAATAAGGTTTTAGGAGTCGTCCAAATACTCACCTAATTAGCTGAGGGTACCGCGCCCAGACAGATGCGCATGCGCAGGTTAGTTGCATTTCTGGAGCCTAGGTGGTAGATTGGTGGGGAGGCTTGGTCAGGTAATGACAGACATATGGGTTCAAGACCCGATCTAGGTATGGTGTTCCGATTCTTATCAAACTTGTCGTGGGATTGGGGCCATGACCAGGAAGGCGTGCATGTTAAGTGGTCAGTGATCGTATTCTGCGCATGCCTGTGTGACTACACCGTGACCACGTGACCTGTTGACAGTGCCGGTCGGCCTTGTACATCCAATGACAAGCCCATTCGTCGGGACAGACGCGTCACAGCAAATGTCGGGTCTAGTGACACCAGGGTGCCTAGCCGATCCTGTGATTAGGACGCTCACTCCAGATCGGCAGACATGTGAGTTCAAATCCGAATCCTGTCCAGCGTTGAAAACAAGCACCTTCACGGGGACTAATACGTTATCCCACATCTTTCAACGAACTTTGATATTGATGCCTGTGTGAATACACATTTGTTATATTTATAGAAAGATTGCAACATTAATTGAATAAAACCTCATATGGAGGGACCGAATTAGTTGAGCGCGATTTTCCCGTTTTACCAGGTCTTAAGATTTAATTGGGATATTTTCATGTTAAATATCGCTAAAGTTGGCCATTTAAAACAAAAGTTATTTCAAACTAAATTAAAGTAGATAATAATGATCAATCAAATGTATTTATCTCAGAAAAAGACCAAATCATCCAAATCTACAGCGCATTCTGAAGATGAATCAGTGTGCAAAATAACTCCAGGTTAGAGTGAATATGTACGAATATTCCTCCAACACAACTAATCTTTAAACAACATAAGGAGGCCCCTTCATCCCACTCTTAAACTATATCTAACTTTTTCCCCCCAGGACTTCTGAGAAATTAAAAGAACTGAAAAGGAACATGCAGAATATAGTAAAGCCCTGGTGGAGGATGGCAGCTATTCGCAGGCTCGTGCCGAAGTGCTTTTCACATTAATGACGTGGGAGGGTTTCTACACTGGTACTTCGTGATGGCCGCCTCTGTATAATGCGTCATTAATATCAGTTTCACTTTAATCATCGTATAATGTAATTATCCCCCACTACCCTTATCTCTCGCAGCAAACTGCATTTAGGTGTACAATAATTAAATAAATGCCTACAAGGCAGTTCATCTTACAAACATTCCCATCCCAACACTCCCCACAAGATATATAATACATGAAGCACCACTACGCCACTACTAGTTAGTTTGGTATACATACGATGCACATTGTTGGACAATGGACGTGATAATAAGTATTACATTGCGTTATTTACATTCGTATACTAAAATATGCATTATATAAACAAAATGTACTAAGCAATATGGAACAAAACTTTGTCCATTGTAACGATCTGTATGTATATCGAACTATCACGGTCATGGTTACATATACACAGGCTGCCACCTGAGGATAAACTGATTTGTTTTTTACATGGTGTTTCATAATTCCAATAGAATACATATTGATTTGAAGCAGATGTCCTTGTGTTTTCAGTGTAACCGTTTCTGTGCTGTTTTGCGTCAAATGTTACAATGGACAAAAAAAAGAAGAGTTATCACCTTTTGAGACAGGCTCATATATACATGTGATGTAGACGATTTGTTTTATTCTTCTGAATTTGTCTTGTTGCCAGTGTGGGGGCACTAGTATTATACAAGTATAAATAGACTAGGTTGTCTATATCTAACTCACCATCTAAACCATCTGTATCTCATTCAACATCACCTCCAAGTATGACTGGTGCTGACGTCACCATTCGCCCAGCTCAGTAACTGCTCCCAACTGCCAATACTGAGAACCAACCCGGTTTGTCCTTCTGCCTAACGGTAACCTAGATATATATATATATATATATATATAAGGAGTATAATAATAATATTATGCGTATATAAAGTGCCGGAGTAAACCTTAATAATAATATATTGTCCGAGATCGTGTATATATATCTGTAATATCTAATAATGTCCAATCACTTCCCGGTGCCTGCGAGCCCGGGACTACTCGATAGTGGCGCCAGCACCAGCTCCGTCGCTTGGCCGCCATATTTCACTAGTGTTGGCCCGGATTTTGAACTATTTATATATAAATATATATAAATTTAACCCAAAAAAAACTATATATGCTTAAATTTATTCATGTGATGCATACAGCATATTATACAAGTATAAATGCTTGAGGGGAAATAAATCATATCCCTTCTTCCTGCGCCGCCGCATTGGTGGAGTACCCCCTCCCCCTCTCTGGAGCCTTTTGTAACTGGGTGACCCCCCCCCTCCTCCCTGCGCAACCCATATGGAAACTTAATTTAGATTGGAGGGTAGTTACTTGACGGTTGGGATTCCATACATCACCCATCTGTTTCCGGTAGGCAGTGCGCATGTGTCTGGAAAGCTATTACTCCCACTGCGCGTGCTTCAACCACATCGCGCAGGCAGGACACACTGCTGCCACCGACGCTTAGTTCTGGTGCTAGTATCAGGAGGGGCGGAGTGCAGGGACCGGGTTCATCAACTGTGGCGCCCCCTGGTGTTACTGGGCGGCTCACAAACATACAATTGGCTACTGGCTGAAATATTTTTTTTTGGGTACATTAGTTGTTTAAGCAGGGGAAATTTCAGTTGCAGACGACTGGTCTTCCTCATTCCACTGCTCCTTGCCCTATCCTAGTAATGCCGAGCATCTGGCTAGGAAGCATCAAGTATCAATTTTTAAGTCATTGGTTTGACTCGACCAGGATTCGAACCCACGACCCCACGATCTATCAACATGGGAGACAGACGCTCTAACTCATTTGGCCATCCCGTCTGAATCACGTGGGTCCGGATCAATCAGTCACAGACGTCACATTGGTGGCTGAGGTCAAGTGGAAAAACGCATTCGGAATGGGAATGTTCGGCCATAGATTCTGCGCAAATATATATATATATATATATATATATACACACATATATATATATATATATATAATATAAAAGTGCTCTCAAATGTATAACGTGAGAGTAAATATCAGCGTTCGACAGAGCTGGTGGCGCCATCTGTGCTTCACTTCCTGCACTACTATACCGAACTGCTATTGTCAATCAATAGAACTTGAACATTACACAGAATAAAAATGCCCAGAGCACTTACTTTTAAAATGCATGCTAAAAGTTTCAATATACCTTTTCCGCTGAGCATTCGCAGCGAGCTGCTAACCACAGGAATAGTTCTTGACACTGCTATCAGAGGGCAGGCTGACGGTGGAAATCCTCTATACTGTTACACAGAATGGGATGGCTGAAATCGGGAAGTCGTGTGTTCGATCCCCGGCTGAGTCAAACCAATGACATACACACTTGATACTTGTTGCCACCTAGCCTGGCGCTCAACATTATTAGAATAGGGCAATGACTGGTTGGCTGAGTATCTGGATAATGTGACTGAGTGGGATAGCACGTAGCAGTTCATGGTGCTGGTGGGCTGGCTGTCCCAGTTGGCAGCACTATAAAATCACCATGCGTTATTTACAATCTTATAAAGGTACACTGTCACAATTCGGTACCCATCCTGATATGACGTTATATTTGGCCAGGTCGTAAAACCCCAACAAACATACAATCCGTACCGTTACACCCGCTTTTACTGACGGTGAATTTGTATAAGAGGGCGATGAACCAAACCAACTAGAGAACTCTAAACGAAAAGACAAGGTGCTACCCACAGCCGGCCCAGCAGCCAATCAATTATGACTCGGCTCTCCGACCACAGTGAACCGCGTCCATTTCTCACAGGTTGTGATCCAGGCAGTATTGACGTGCCTGTCCTATCACACACACCCGTGCTGCCCCCTATGGCACCAATCACATAACACCATGTTTCATATGAACATAGCATATTTCTTTGAGTGGCATAATAATAAAAAAAAGATTCATGAATATAATTATTATTCCCATAAACGATTAAATTGATTATTCTGAAGGATATCATATAATTGTGTCAATGAAAGTAAGAGACCGATTTAGGCTTGAACCGCAGGTGAAGTAAGTCTAAGATTTAGACTCAATCGGAAAGTGCCCTTGCCTGATGCGCCTGTCACTACAAGGGCATTCACTAAGTGTACGGTGGACAGGCACAATTGGATGCCCCGGGCATACAGCGGGATTGCCAGATTTTTCGGAAAGTAGGAAGCGCAGGGATATGGGTGCCGTTGAATAGATTGCAGATTGACTGCGGGGGTTGCCATATGTACAACCTCTGGGTGGCTTACCAACAATTAGCTGAGTGAAATCTTCAAAAACAGAAGTAGACCTTGTGATACCTGATATAATAAATGACCAACTAGCGATGCTATTTTGAAATATTAATAATAATAATAATAACAATAACATGTTTAAATTCTGATGATCATGATAATAGAATTCTGGTAGTAATGATAAGTCTGGTGATGATGATGATAATGATGATAATGACAACGAATATAATACTGACAACATCAACCACCACGATGTCTAATATATTCATTAAACCACACTGGTAATCTTTCACTACACAACTATCAAAATAGAAAATAACAATTATTAAGCATAGACATATTACACATAAGTATAATATATATATATTAAATGTTATATGTTAAAATTTGACCGTCCAAACGGGTCTATATGCGATAATGACCAGACGCAGCTGTCATTCAGTGCTTAGAGCCCCTCACAGGTGGCGCCAGTGTGGCCAATACTGTAACTACACAGGGTCAGTTAGATAGGATATAGTGAGTATACTACTATATAGGGAACTGAAGATACATAGTGTCCTTGTGAACAGAAGCCACCTATAAGGTAGGATATACGAACAACCATAAGCCAGCCTCTGGTCCTTCTATATCCGGGTTTCAATGTGCTCCGCCTGATGACCTGCGGGTACCTGCCCAAAGGGATCAGTCGAACCCTGCCACCAGACGCCGCCACTTTCTTATACTGCTCATGGCGGGTTTCAGTGCCTAACAGTAACAGTAACACACCGCACAGCCCGCGCCCCTACCGGCATGTATTCACACCACTAGAGCGTCTGACACAAGCAACATGACTGCCCAGGGTGAGACGATTGGGTTGAGAAAACGGCACTAGGCATGCGCAGAAAATCGACCTGCCAAGTTGACGAGTTGCATGCAGTCAATGTTTAGAAGCTTCATGCTCGAATTTGATTGCTTTAACTTACTATATACAATAGCAAAATAGCAAAGAAGGAGTAATCATGGCGTGATTTAATTTATTGTAAACTATATATAGTAAAGATGACCTACAAGGTCACAGCCGGGCAACACGTGACCTCTCTTGAAGGTTTGCTGGTGGCAAAACGGTCGAGCAGTCCACCACTGGGACCACCCTGCCAACATGCTGCCTGCCATCTGCCAGTCCTTCTGACATGGTAATGGTCAGCTTATTCGGCACCGCCACCAGGTGGTAGTGGGCTCATCAGCTACGATGGTACATATGAGCCTGTCTCAAAAGGTGATAACTAATTTTTTCTTTTCTGCATAACGATTGCCACAAAACAGCACAGAAACGGTTACAATAAACACACAAGGACATTTGCTTCAAATCAATATGTATTCTATTGGGATTATGAAACACCCTGTCAAAAAAAAACCAGTTTATCCTGAGCAAATGCCAAAGCAGATAGTATGCTGATCATTACAATGGATAAAGTGTTGCCCCATATTCCTTATCACCTTTTCACACAGGCTCTGTACATATATATACACACATGTATATATTATATATATCGGGGTGCGAACTGATACGCTGGCACACATCGGTAAGAGTAGTGACTTCTGTTGCGGAAGGTAGGAGATTCAAATCATGGCTGAGACAAACCAATGACTTATAAAATTAGATACTTGTTGTTACCTGGCCTTGCACTTAACATTACAAACATAGGGCAAGGACTGGTTGGCTCAGAATCAGGATACTGTGACTGAGTGGGATATCAGATCATGTTGTTGGCAACCTGGTCTCCCAGTGGGGCAGCACTATAAAGTCACCATGAGTGCACACTGTCACAAGTCAGTACCCATCCTGATACCACCTTAGATGTTCCTAGGACGTAAAACAGCAACAAACAAACATGTTAGTACTCATCCTAATATGACTTTAAATGGTAGTAGGATATAAATCCCCAATAAACATCCATACTTATATATATATATATATACTATGTTTTGTGGTATATAAACTACACTATATTAATAATAATTAACGGAGTGTAAGTAGCTTGTAGCCCCGCTAATGTTACACTCGCCCAGTTCCACTGGAGCTACAGCAGCCTGGGCGACTTGGGTTTGTACGCAGACAGGCAAACTCTGTGCGAGTCGGTGCTCAGCTGGCATGAGTACAAGTATCACCCTCACTTCCGTTTACAATGTTCACCAGCCAGATATATCGATTTCAACCAAGATATTTGTGTTTCATTAAAGCTGTATTCACACGGGCGAGTTAAAACGCCTGACGCAAAACGATTTGCGTAGTGCGACTCACATTTCCCGTGTGAACGCGGCGGTGAAACGTTTTAGCACTGAATCGATTCCTATAAATCGTTTACTGTAAAACGCATCGCGAGGTGGTATCCACGAAGCGATTAACTCTGAGGCGTTTTATCTTGTCCGTCTGAACGCAACCGTTTTATGTGAAGCGATTTTTGACGTCACACGCATGCGCATTCGAGGGAAAGGTTTGTTATTTTCCGGTCACACGGGCGCACGCCAGCAGTTGATCGCAAGTGCTTGACAGATCCACAGCTAAAGCCATAACGCCAAGTATAACCATGTGCTCGTCAATGCCCTCGACTGAAATGGCTCGACGCGATAACTGGGAGGACGAGGAGGTCAAAGTGCTCCTGAGCCTCTGGTCGGAGGACCAGGTACAGCAGGAGCTTGAATCGTCTGGAAGAAATATAATGATCTACCGCAGAATCGCGACACGATTGAACCGCATTTGCGGCCACGGCCGAGCAGAACACAATGCGATAGCGTGCCGGTCCAAAGTTAAAAGTCTCTGTCACCTTTACAAGAAGTGCCGGAACAACAACAAGTAAGTAATTTTGCTGTAATAGTGGTGTAAATGTGGTGTAAATGTGGTGTTTCATGACACGAAAATCGCCTGGCTGCCCGTATGTGCAAGGGTAAATAATTTATATTTTGGGACGATGGTCTATAAACGGTTCGTGCCGGCACTTGTAGATGTAAAGTAGAGGCTCTGTAATCACCGGCAAACAATTAACACTGCATACCTAAATGCTCTGATGGATACGACGATAGGGTCACAGTGGGTGAATTTTGGTGTAAACGAGTAACTGCCACCTGGGAAAAAGCTTTACCCAATCTGATAAGGCCCTGATAAGATGACGTATGTCAAGATTAAGGGTGCTTTGTTATTTCAAATGTCAATAAGGCGGCCCGATTAGTGAGGAAAAAAGTGATATTTCTGAATTATATAACGCATCTGCATGTGAAGATGTTGATTCATTTCGCAATCTACTTCCACGCCCACAACACATGTGAACCTAATAACAGTTGATTAAAGTTTTTGCAAATATGAATATGCAAGAATAACAAAAGTCATATTTCTTAATTACACAACGCCTCTGCATGTGATCATGTTTATTAACTTCCCAGTATAGTCCAACACCGACCACAACTTATGTGTAGATAACAGTTCCTTATAGGTTTTGCAAATATGAATTACCCACAACAAAACCCTGTATTTACGGTGACACATGTTAATGTTGGCATTTAATTAATCTTCCAATTTTTTTCAGTCGCAGTGGCCGTGCGCCAGTGAAATGTCAGTATTACCAGGAGCTGGACAGTATCCTGGGCACGAGGCCCACAACGGAGCCTGTGACTTTCATCGACACCGACGCCCCCTCGGTGGCAGGAGGTAAGGTCAACCGTCGTGCGCGATTATTAAAGCTGTGCGATGAAATATGAACTAAGAAATATTATTACACAAAGCATTTATATGCATTTGTTTGGACAGTTAACTGACCAACAGAAACACTTATTACAAATTGTTTTCTCCGTATAACAGAAAATTATATTTCATATGTATAAACCCAACTTCACAGGCGCACAGTTAACGTAATTTCGGTAAACCAGTTTACTTAAACCAGCTGACAAAGTGGTGTACATGGAGCGAACTAGTTGATCCGATTTTTTTCCTAAGGACATACTTTGTAAGCCGTATTATTGAAAACAGTGCAGCTAAATTGATCTAAGGGGTACATGTGAACTGGCTTATGGTGTCAGCGTTTTTGCAATGTTCCCCAAAGTAATTGTGGATGTTTGCGCTCAAGCCCATACCTATAATTCTCACAACACTCAAATCAACTTAAGATTATAGCAGCGTTTCATACGGAACACCCTAATGTTTAGCGCAACGTTGAAACAAACGTTTCGTTAATAGTTCGTGTAGGTTGAGACATATTTCAGGGTTGAAACTGACCGCCCGCTGAAAGTGCGCCAGCGACATTACACATTACTCATGACCACTTTGCGGCAATTAGTTGCTGAGACGTGTTACTTTAAGCGAACTATTTGAATCGGTTTAGCGCTAAAGTACAACCCACATTTGGCGCATCGCGCATATACAGTCAACATAAAACATTATTTAACTTCTTGTCCCCAGACGACCCCGACGCGCCGCTGGTGGTCGGAGCAGAGGAAGAGATCGCGCACGACGTGCTGGTTGATGTGGAGGTGGAGTTGGAAAGCCAAGAGGCCAGCCAGTCGCAGGCTCCCGATTCACCAGCAACTCACCCCACTGCTGGACCCAGCAACGAGGCGCCTCCACCGAGACCCACAAGTAACGATGTTTTACAACAATGTAACACCGCGTCGATAACTATAGTATTTGTTAGCAAGTGAACTCTATCGCACTTTTTGTTTTACCCTGTATCCAATGCCAAGGGTAATGAAAAGCAGTAGTTTAATTTCAAGCAACCTGACCCCGCCTAACTTGTGGACCCCACGGATTGTGTTAGATAAAGCCAACTAGTTGAAGGGTTTTTGGCCGCAGCCGAGCACACAGTAGTTATAAGTTGTCCGTACTGTTATCGCCACGAGTGGTTTAGATTAGCCACATTTTACCTCCAGCGAGCTAGTGGACGCTATTCGGGGTATAGAAACACGGATGCTCTGCCGCTGTGAGCACCCCATGAGACTACAAAACTGTCCCCTTCATATCACCTGTGATGCAATTAGCCTAATCAAACCAACTCAGGAATCAGTACTGAAAACAGGAAGGCAAACTAGTCACACAAATGAACAGTGAATAAGTTGTGCTTTATTGAGCAGCAACTACTGTCCATTCCCCTACATGTGACCTAGAACCCTCACTCCTCACCTTCTGTCCACACTAGTTCTCATTACCACTTAGCCTGTATACTGAAAGCAGTGCCCACAGCCCATGGGACAGGAGTCCTATGGCTGTGGATACACTCAATTTGAATAGGTGAATTTAGGTAGCATCAGACAGAGTGTCTGGGGTTCCTGCTCAAAAAGACTTGCAAGCCATCTTTATATGTACACATTTTCACCATTGTTGTTCAATCATTAGCACTAAACCACTTCCCACACTGCTTTACATGCACTACTGAGTCGACTGTGTCGTAGTAACTAAATTGGAGACGGAATTAGTTAAAACGCTGCAACTATAGCGCCCTACAATTTTACAAAAAACGTATATGAACTACACGCTTTGGTATGTATTAGAAAAGCTCTGTGTTTGTTTTCCAGCCGTCCGAAAGCGAAAGTGGCGGGGGGCTACAAGGAATGAGAAGTTTATGGAGGGTCTGATGGACAAATTTGTGTCAACCCAGAAGGAGGCAGCGGCCACCTTCCAGGAGGGGGAGAGAATCAGCAAGGAGCGGGATGTGGAGAACGAGGAGAGGCGCCACGAACGGGACTTGGAGAACCTGCGCGAACAACGGCAGCATGACCAACGCATGCTGCAAATCCTTCTCACCACCCCCCGTCCCGTCCAGCAGGTGCAGCATGTGCCACACACCCAGCAGTTCCAAAGCGCCACAACCGAGGGGGGTGACACGTATCACGCTGGTTACGCCACAACATCAGCAGGCGGGACCGTCGACCAGCTCCCCAAATAACAGTTTCCAGTAATTTTTTTTTTCATACGTGCCTGTACCTCTTGCTGTGTATATATTGTTTGTAATTACATTTTACCCTGACACTTTCCTACTGTTCAGTTTTAATAAAGTTGTACAGTAGTTCCCTACTTGACACGTTTGTTCTTTGTGTTCTACCAACAACAATATTTGGGTGGTTAGCAGAAATCCGGTTGCCAATGTAACAAATTAGTGATTTAATTTTGCATGTATTTATCTCCCTCCATCCCAATAACATCAAGCATACACAATATTAACATCTATTTTTTATCTACAATATCTCACAGATTAATGCACTGAATTATGACATTTAATTATTCACATCTAAAAAACCAGATACCTGTGACCCCACCTTGGCTCAGTCAGCATACAGCAGCAACACATTTACGAGGAAAAATAGGCCACAAACGCATCCCGTACGTCACCCGCATTTCCCTCCATGCCCATGTCAGGCGCAACGTTAACAGGGTCATGGTTAGCGGGGGTGTCCCACTCGGTGTCAAACTGCTCCTTGTGTATTTCGCACATGTTGTTGAGTGTAAAGCATGCAACGACGACGTTTGCCACATCCTCGGTCCTCAGGTCCATCCGTTTTAGGAGAATCCTCCACCTAGCTTTACAGCGCCCGAACGTGTTTTCGATTGTCATGCGCGCACGGGACAGGCGGTAGTTGTAGGTTGTCTGCTCCCGGGTGAGTCTCCCTGTGTCTGAAAACGGCTTCATCAACCACGGGAGCAGAGGGTAGGCGGGGTCTCCCAGGATCACAATAGGCACAGTTGCATCTCCTAGGGCCACTGGCCTATCCGGGAACAGAACAGCCGCCTGACCTTTGGTGTAGATGGTGGAGTTAGCCAGAACGCGTGCGTCGTGCACCCTTCCTGGCCAACCCACAGCTATGCTGGTTGCCTGGTACTCGTGGTCGCAGCAGACTTGGGCGACGATGGAGTAATACCCCTTCCTGTTGTGGTAGTCGGTGTGGTGAGTGTGTGGAGTGATTATCGGAATGTGCGTGCCATCAATCGCCCCACCACAGTTGGGGAAATCAAAGCGCGTGGCGTAACCGGCTATCACTTCTGTAAGGCGGTCACCAGTCGGGAACTTTATATATTTGGGCTTGAGCACACGGACTATAACCTCGCAGGTCTCTTTAAATATCTCGCAGCATGTCGAGGTAGCGATACCAAACATGTGTCCTACGCTCCGATAGCCGGCGCCTGTTGCCAGCACCCACACCGTCACAGCCACCCTGATTTCCACGCAGATGCATCTGAAATGAGTGGTGGAAAAAAACAATTGTAACAATATGGCTGCACAACAACAGGGGACGATTTAGTGTTGCAAGTTAGTACCTGTCGTAACCCACCACGAGTGAACACGTACAATTTTAGCCTAGATGACACTGGCCAATTCTGTTTTATTTTACTCTGAAGTTCCATATCAGAGGGTGACAAAGTATGTATTTAGCACACAAATTTAGCACACAAATCTGATCAACTATTTGGCTCCATCTACACCACTTGTGAGGTGGCTTAGTTAAACTGGTTTACCTAAAATACTTTAACTGTGACTCACGCAAATAAACCTGCAGGCTGAGGGTGAGGGTAGATGTGTTAAGGTGACAAAAAACAACAATTGTAACTGACCTTCTCATATTTGTGTCTGCACGCCCGATATGGTTGCGCAGCTGGTCCACCAGATGGTCGAACGTCATCTTGCGCATCCTGAAATTCGACAACCATTCCTCATTGCGAAACGTGCCCAACACGATCTGGCTCCACCAGTGTGACGACCTGGAAAAATGTAAACAGGGGTCAACCACCATTCATGTTTGTCGTTTTATGAAATTCCCCGAACTTAATATGTGGTTATGCAACAATGTGCATGTTATGAGCCAAATTGTTAGAATTGGCAAAACAAGTTCGCTTCATGTAAGTGGCCTTATATAAATCGGGCAATATATTAATATCGCAGCCTTAGCATTTCATCCAGGTCGGCAAAAGTGGGCCGATGCGCGCCATCGAGAATTTTTTTTTAAAAACTCACTTCGGTGATGTAGGTCGGCTTAATCGGCCAATATACAAATCGCCTTATATAAACCCCCTAGCCTCAGGCTTTGCTAAACGGCGCCAAACTAAATTACTATATTTTAACAAAATTCCCTTTTTGTAGGTGGGCTTTATAAAACGGCAAATATAGAAATCGCCTTATAGAAATCGCACCTAACCTGAACCTTGCCTAAAGGGCGACAGAGGTGATTTTTACCACCACCGTACATACCCGCCCACCTATATTAGCAATCTGGAAATAATAAGTGAAAGCCTACCTTTCCCTTCTCCACTCGACCCGCTCCCTTGGCGCTTGCACAGCCATGTACGACAACAGCAGCAGGAAAAAGCTTCGTCGTTCGTTTTCCTGCTTCTGCAAGAACCGAACCCTCCTTCTCTGATGCCTCGACACAATCACGCGCATATTGGCTACGGATCGCGCTGTAGCTTCCCTTGTATCCTGCGCATTCCTTCTATTCATGATCATGAACATCTCTACCGCTTCTTGCTCCGCCATTGTTGTTGCTGCTGCAAACGGTCATGCGCAGATCTCCACTTCCGCCTTAAACCGCCCTAAGTACTGCCCGTGTGAATGCGACACACTTTGAAACTCCCCCCGTGTGAATGCGCGCTAGATCGCTTCATATAAATCGCCTTCTGTAGATCGCCTTACATTTTTCCCGTGTGAATACAGCTTTTAAGTCTTATGGAGTGTCTAATATTATTTGTAATACTAGTCTACACAGAGCATGATATAAGTAGATGTATTCATCTGAATTATTCATTCTTGAGATATCATACATCTTCATACATCATCTGGTGTGAATAGATTACCCCACACTGATGTGATGCTCTAAAGGTTATCCGACATGTGTTGTTCTCATGTTCCTTTGTTGACTGTACGATCGTCGATTCGAAAATATAACTATTAATATCGCCGCCAATGCGGCGGTAGCCTTAATAACGCTTCGAATTTAGGGTTAAATTGATAAAATTTCATTATTCCGTATCTCAAATAATGATTAGTAGGATATAATGATCAATTTGATATATTTATGTAAAAAATAATGTAAAGATTCCAACACCATCGGACTATGCAACTGTAAATGGATTTGTCCTTCAATTGTTTGTTTGTTGTTGTTTTATGTCCTAGCAACATCTAAGGTCATATCAGGATGGGTACCGACTTGTGACAGTCCGCACTCATAGCAACTTTATAGTGTTGTTCCACTGGGAAACCAGGCCACCGGCACCATGACCTGGTATCCCACTCAGTCACATTATCCTGACACTGAGCACACCAGTCCTTGCCCTGTCCTAATAATGCCGAGTGCCTGGCTAGGAAGCAACAAGTATCAATTTTTAAGTCATTGGTTTGAGTCGACTGGGGTTTGAGCCCACGACCCCACGATCTACCAGCATGTGAGACGGACGCTCTAACTCATTCGGCCATCCAGTCTGGTTCTCGCCTTCAATTGTTGAAATGTGTAAAGCCAAACGAACAGAAAATAAGTGAAAAGTAGCAGCTGCCAAAACAAAGACATTCCTAGTCAATGTGGCGGCTTGTACGAATTGCAGCACCTTCCCACACTGATAGATGCATGACCGTCAGGGTCAAGGGTCAGGTACATGACTTATGTGCCGCTGAGAATTGGATGCGCATGCGCCGTGGACTGCGGGCGCCGACATTACAGCACAATGGCGGCTGTACAGCGATGCAGAGATCAATGGCCGGGCCGTACTCGTGTTATTCCGGCTCACTTATGGCCCGCCTCCCTCTGCAGTTGACACTTCCAATAATTGCTGCCCGTAAATCCAGCCAAGCGTGACCTGCATCATCTGCCAGCCATATGTAGGTCAACCATCACACTCCCCACCCGCCCGCCCGCCCGCAGCCAATGAATACTGAGCACACTTTACTCTCTCACACAAAATGCTAATCACTGACGGCTAATGGGGCTGTCACACTACGACGTAACGACGTCAACGTAGGGAGAACGTGAAGAACGTTGAACTTCTCGGCGTAGTATGCAAATTTGGGCACAAGTTGAACGTGGATGCAGCGTAGTGGACGAGAGAGTAACGTCGGTAAAGCGTAGTGATACCGTCATTCAACGAGAGAGGTCAACGTAATGACGCTGCCGGAACGTTATGAACGTTATTCCATCGCCAGAAGAACGTTACATGACGTTAGCTAGGAGTGAGACGTTGAACGTACGTTGAATGCACGTTCTCCTGACGTTCTCCTGACATTCTCCTGACTTTCTCCTGACGTTCTCCTGACTTTCCCATTACGCCGCATGGACGTTTCCACTGGCTTTAATGTGGGTCAACGAGTGCAACGTAGTGGAACGTAGTGAGGAACGTTTACCTAACGTCCGTTTAACGTCATTGACGTTCGCTGAACGTGAACAGAACGTACGGCGAACGTAAACCCTTACGTTCATGCTACGTCGAAATTTTTGAACATGTCCAAAACCTCGACGTAACTCGACGTAACACAACGTAATATGACGTAGCTCGACGTCAGTCTAACGTCATTATGACGTCATCATAATGTAATCCAACGTACATCAACGTAATGACGAAATATCACCACGTTAGGGTCACGTTCGCTCATTACGTCGTAGTGTGACAGGGGTATAAGACCTTTTTACTTCGCTGGGCAGGAGACGATAACACTTCAGATACCATTTCAGATAAGGGAATGAGGTTTTCGCAGAAGTCAATTAGATCGATTTGCTTCGGATAAATGCAGCAATTGTGATTAGGATATTTGTCTCTGGGATTCGAACGGCCAACCTTCCACACAGGAAGCCAGCGCTCTGGCCGAATTGACAAGAGCGCTGTATTCCTGTGCAGAAGGTCAGGCATTTGAATCCGAGCTGCATCAAACCAATGACTTACACAATTGATACTTGTCGCTTCCTCAGCTGACACTTTATACAAAGACGGATGCTCTGCCGCTGTGAGCACCCTATGTAATTACAAACCTCTCCCCCTTCATTTCACCTGTGATGCAATCAGTCTAACCAATTTAACCATGTCTGGAAAGAGGAAGGAAAACTAGTCACAAGGATGAACAGTGAATAAGTTGTGCTTTATTGGCAGCAACTCCTGTCATCCCCCTTACATGTGACCTAGCACCTGTACTCCTCATATACTGCCCACACTATGTCTCATTGTCACTTTAACCTGTATACTGAAAGCAGTGCCTACAGCCCATGGGACAGGAGTCCTATGGCTGTGTATACACTCAATTAGAATAGCTGAATTTTGATAGCATCAGACAGAGTGTCTGGGGTCCTGCTCTAGAGTAGGTGTGTCTCACTCAAGAGCCAGGATGAGAGTGATTTTCCTTCAGTGTGTCTGAGGCAAAATCTTGAATAATTAATTAGTTGAGACTAGTGTGTGGTCAGGATAGGCCAAGGGAGTCAGGTGACCGGACATTCCCAACCAGCCAATGAGACACTCCCCACAGACTGGGTGGGTGACCACCCCATTATGTAGCTGTCACACTACGACGACAATGGGAGGACGACAGCCCGGCGGCTGGAATTTTGAGAAATCACGACGACATATGCAAATTCAGGCTAATTTGGACGACAATCGGACGACATCCGGACAACAGACGGGACGACAGCGGGACGACAGTGTCTGTGTGTCTGTGTCTGTGTGTGTGTGACTCTGTGTCTGTGTGTGTGTCTCTATGTGTATGTCTGTGTCTCTGTGTGTCTGTGTTTATGTGTGTGTCTGTGTATATGTGTGTCTATGTGTCTCTATGTGTGTCTCTGTGTGTCTGTGTATATGTGTGTGTCTGTGTCTATGTGTGTCTATGTGTGTCTATGTGTGTGTCTGTGTGTGTGTCTGTGTCTCTGTGTGTGTCTGTGTCTGTGTGTGTCTGTGTCTCTGTGTGTGTGACTCTGTGTCTCTATGTGTGTCTCTATGTGTGTGTCTGTGTCTGTGTGTGTCTGTGTCTGTGTGTGTCTGTGTGTGTGTATGTGTCTGTGTGTGTATGTGTCTGTGTCTGTGTGTGTATGTGTCTCTGTGTGTGCCTCACTCTCACTCTCAGTCTGACTCTGACTCTGACTCTCACTCTCAGTCTGACTCTCACTCTCACTCTCAGTCTGACTGAGAGTGAGAGTCAGACTGAGAGTCAGAGTCAGAGTCAGACTGAGAGTCAGAGTCAGACTGAGAGTGAGAGTGAGAGTGAGAGTCAGACTGAGAGTGAGAGTCAGAGTGAGAGTCAGAGTCAGACTGAGAGTCAGAGTGAGGCACACACAGAGACACAGACACACACACAGACACAGACACACACAGAGACACATACACACACACAGACACACACATAGACACACACAGACACACACATATACACACACACAGACACACATATACACACACAGAGTGAGCGTCAGAGTCAGACTGAGAGTGAGAGTGAGGCACACACATAGACACAGAGACACAGACACACACAGACACACACACAGACACACACACACAGACACACACACAGACACACACACAGACACACACACATACACACATAGACACACATAGACACACATAGACACAGACACACACATAGACACATACACAGAGACACACAGAGACACACAGAGACACATACATGGAGAGAGAAGCAACTACAGCTTAACGACAAGACGACAGTGCTGCGACAGTGCCGTGGCAGTGCGACAGTGCCGCGACAGTGCCGCGACAGTGCGGCAACCTCGGCTGTCGTCGGGTGTCGTAGAAGTTTTTCAACATGTCCAAAATGCCCACGACAACCCGGCGACAGTCGAGAAAGAGTGGAGAAACTGGAGGTGTCGCGCAGGTGTCGCGGCAACACCTGCACGACACCTGCGCGACACCTGCACGACACCTGCGCGACACCGGAAGTCGCTGTCGCAGAGCTGTCGTTGCCGCTTGTCGTCGTAGTGTGTCTGCTACATTAGGGGCTGTCACTCAAACCAGCTGCAGGTGGTGTACTCTATACATATGCAAATTAGGCAGGTGGGTCAGTCGGTGGTCTTGGGTGGACAGGATGTTGCAAACAGTTACAGATTTGTATATAGTAAAATCATTCTTTTCCTCCTTTGTATTCTTTATGAACACATAGAGAACATTTCAACCATCATGTACTGTTTCTTGCAAAGGAACTCTTTTCATTAACTCCAAACAACATATATAACAGATAGTTTACATCATTCAGCATCATGTACATTTCCATCAACTCCACTCATAATATATAACATATAGCTTACCTCACTCAGCATCATGTACAATGGGAGTGGGATTCTATTGATTTTAGTTACTTTTAGTTTACATAACTTAAGTCCCCTCCGACATCCAAGAATAATAATGCTCTCTGCCAATATATAATTCTTAACCGAAAATCCGTATATTTTTACAACTTGTCACATAAGGCAAGGATTTCTAAACTCCATATCAGGATGATGTGACTGAGAGACATATTGTGTCACGGTGCTGCTGGCCTGATCCCCAAGCGGGACAACACTATAAAGTTACCATTGGTGCACACTGTCATGAGTCAGTGTCCATCTTGATGACCTTACATGGTGCTAGTATGTAAAACCCCAACAAACCACATTGTTGCAATATGTTTCATGCTGTGCGCGTCTGGGTGGGGAGAGGGAGTGGGGAGAGGAGTTTGATATTACAGACTGGTGCCCACAATACACCTCACGAGTGAGTCGAATATCGGTTGTGTGATGGCCACACAATAGTAAGATTCTTGATATTTCACCAATCCAATATACAGTGGTTGATTATCGGGTCGTGGTGCTGACGACGGGGTATCTCAGTGACGCATCACGATAAAGCCATGACTACAAATTGATACTCAAAGGGTTGCTGGGACGAAAACCTCCAATTAGTCGATCAGTAATTGGTTAGAAAGACTATTTAAGCGATGCTTACTAATTCTTATCATATAATTAAATATACCACTTACGTTGATGATATCGGATCTCATTATTAACTGCGAGTATTCATATCTAAGTATTTAAACTAATCAGTTGTTTTCTTCTCTATAATGTCAACGTCTGCTTAAGTTGCTCATCAATGGAATGGCTCGGCTTTGAATGGCAAAGCTTCTAAGTTCTAGCACAAAAGCAAATAAAGGGAATAATGACATAAACTGAACCAAGTAAACTAAATAGAGTAAATACAAATAATACAAATACGAAGCACCTTCATTTGAAAGCGCTCGCTACTCCGCCACATAACTCAAGCTCAGAGTCAATCAACAAGTACATCCTGTTCCCCGTTGGGCTCAAAGGTCACGTCAAATTAACCTTTGTAGAGACCTTGGCGGAAATTCGCGGTGTCGTCCAGCTCGAATTGGTCCAATTTACTTGGCAAACGATTCCCAAAGTTGTCATTTCTTTCACCAACCCAGACGTCATCACACTGCGTTATTTCCCACACGATAACAGCAATGACAACACAATTTTAATTATACACAATTACCATGAGTCAATATGTCTATTCAGAGTTTGTATATCTGGAAATAACCTTTTCTTTGGGAGTTATTTAGAGACTCATCAAGGGTGGGGGTTTCTGCCGTCAAGCTGTGACTATTACAGTCATCCAGCTCGAGTGGCCCTCCTCAGCTGTTAATGACGGAGATCAGCGAAGACTTATATAGAAAAGAACTGAACCCTGCCTTGAATTGCCGGTCACTACCTACAGAGAAGGGGTGTAAAGAAACACTTCACTCAATATGTCCCCAAGGATGGTATTATAAAGCCTATTTTGATTCGCAGTGAATTTGAAACCATTTGCTGATGTCTTCTACCCTATCTAATTCCGCCGCTTCCCTGTTTGACATCACAGCATGTGCCATTTGAGCTCGAATACGATAGCTAGTCGACATATAATAGTTACACGTATTATAGCCAAGTAAGCACTCAGAAGGCAAACATGCAACCATAGAGGACTTGAGAGTCACAGTAGAAATATAAACAATAATAACCAATAATGGAGCTTTACCTTTATTTCTACACACAATAAGAATTAAATAAACAATCTCGGTGCACAGTAGCAATACAAAGTAGCGGTTGGCCTCGTGGCCTGATTACCATCATAATATAATATTCTGCTATTAACATGCAGCATAATAGGGATTATTATGGTAAAATAAGGCCACGAGGGCCAACGGCCCACCTTACAAGTTCTATAGAACCCACCTTAAAACAACTGCACGCCAAGATTGTAAACTACAAAAAATTACAGAAGCTCTACTGAAACGATATCCTATACACAAAATAGTGGCTGGCCCTCGTGGCCTGATTACCATCATAATATATAATTCTGCTAAGATATGCAGCAGAATAGGAATTATTATAGTAAGAAAGAGGCCACGAGGGGCCAGCGGCCCACCCTATCACGGTTCACCGCCCTATACAACTGTTACACCGGTATTGAAACTACAAAAAATTACGAAAGCTCGACCGACGCGACATCCAGCTTCTGTCATTTTTTGTAGTTTACAATCTTGGCGTGCAGTTGTTTTAGGGTGGGTTCTATAGAACTTGTAGGGTGGGCCGTTGGCCCTCGTGGCCTTATTTTACCATAATAATCCCTATTCTGCTGCATGTTAATAGCAGAATATTATATTATGACGGTATTCAGGCCACGAGGCCAACCGCTACTTTGTATTGCTACTGTGCACCGAGATTGTTTATTTAATTGTTATTGTGTGTAGAAATAAAGGTAAAGCTCCATTATTGGTTCTTATTGTTTATATTTCTACTGTGACTCTATGGTTGCATGTTTGCCTTCTGAGTGCTTACTTGGCTATAATACGTGTAACTATTATATGTCTATAGTCTCTTTTTGGCATCCTTGCTACCAGATTACTGGTACCATGTTAGTTACTTCACTGGGCCTGGGCTTCGCCTGTTATAGAATCATTGGACTATTTCCTCATTTGTCAAGCCTGCACCATGCAGACATATCTATGTCATACGTGCCAATAGCGGCGTATGACTGATTAATTTTTCCCTTGGTTCAATGGTTTTCCATCACTGGACCAATTTTTTCCTCCCAGATTGTCAATCTCTCTCTACTTCCATCTTGCTAGGAACCTGTTGGTGACCCACATTCTGGTCTGTATATATTAGTTTGTAAGACCAGCTTTGAAGTGAGCCTCAGTCATTGTTGTTTTCAGGCAGCTGATGAGTAGTTCTGAGCAGGGCCAGCTGATGGCACCGACAACTCGGGCAGTTGCCGGGGCTCACTTGCCAGGGGCCGCAAAATATAATTTCTAGAAAGAATTGAAACAAAAGTATACTTGTAACGGCTCCTTCGTTCAGGCACGGTTATGGTTCCGACGGCAATACCGTTGGTATTTGTTGAATATAAATATGTTGTTCAGACAGAATGATGAGTCAGGTAAGCAATACATGTCAAAGGTGAACAGTTCTAGAAGTCAATCGGTAGAGCACAGGCCTTGCCTGCGGGAGATCGGGAGTTCGCGAGTTCGGTTCCCGGTCGAGTCAAAGCAATGACTTAAAAGTTGATATGTGTCACTTCCTAGCCTGGTGCTCAGCATTATTAGAATAGGCCAAAGACTGCTTAGCTCGGTGTCAGGATAATGTGACTCAGTGGGATATCGGGTCATGGTGCCGGCAGCCTGATTTCTCAGTGGGGCAGCACTATAAAATCGATATGAGTGCGTACTGTCACAAGTCTTACCCGTCCTGATATGACCTTAGATGTTGCTAGGACGTAAAACAACAACAAACAATCTAGAAGTCAAAGTCACTCCGTAGCCAGTCTTGGTTCTCATCTCAATCTCACCGCTGGTTCCCATGTCGCGACACCTCTTCTAGTAGCATCTCTACTGCATACATGGCGTCACCCGAGACCTGTTTCACACAATCTCAGCCTTGTGTTTAACACAACCCGTAAGGTGTTACAAGGCTCTTTCATACTACGCTCAGCCTGTTTCACACAACCCTCAGCCTGTTTCACGCAACCCGCGGACTGTTTCACACAACCCTCAGACTGTTTCACACAACCCTCAGACTTTTTCACACAACCCTCAGAATGTTTCACACAGCCCTCAAACTGTTTCACACAACCATCAGCCTGTTTCACACAACGTTGAGTGGCGACGAGTGAACCCTCCGCTCCGTGACACAGACTGCGTCACCATCGGCCCGGTGGTAGTGACTCTCAACGCGTGTAATCGTCCTGGAAAATGGCCACTAAATCCGCGCGTCCCTTCCACCGGTAAGAACGCTCGGAAAGCGGATATTGGAGGCGGCCTAGTTTATCTAAATCACCTCCTGCAATATGTACTAGCTCCGGGGGAGTTTATTAAAGGTTCACCCGTAACTTCATTAAAGCTGCATAGACCGATGGCTTCAAGTTTCAGTCGTCTTCTTTAGATGAATAAGGTAGCCTAATTTGATCATTATTTTCTACTTTACCCTAGTTTGAACTAACTTTGATTTGAAAGGATTAATGGATATATTTGATGTGAAAACAATGCCATCTCTTTTGTGCGCACATGAAATACTGAACACCATAGACCCTAGCAGTGACAGGTTCTATCAGTCTATTGCACTAATCTAATATTCCTTATAAGCAGAAACAAATGTTTATTGTGTGCACTGGTACAGTGGTATGTAGGTTAGGATCAAATCTAGGTTTAGAAAATTTGATATTTTCAATGGATTGTGTTAAATGATCACTACACACGTTCACATATTTCAGAACGTATGCCTTACTTAATATTTATTTGATAAATATTTCTACTGACACAAACGCAAGTACCAGGTGTTACTGGTGAAGGATTATTAGAATAGACTGAGGTGTATTTTCTTGAATCTGTTTTGTTGAATTATTGTACAATGGAGCCCAGGGACACTGCAGATCGCACCCCACCACCCTGTGGTGTCCCATAAGGCGCAGCACCGCGTGAAAACTACCCACTTCAGGTCTGTCCCGGTGTGGCGGTTTCAGCGCCCGGTCAGTTTCAGCGCCCTGCAGTGGTCAAAACACCCGTGGCCTCGCTGGCTACAAGCTCAGCTGGTGCCCGGCAGTGTTAGGGACCGATTAGGCGGATATCTATTGAATGCGATCATATTTAACAGAATTACATACTCAAATAATGAAATTTAATTAAATTAATCTTAAATTCCAAGCGATATTAACATAGCAGTTAGATCAGCATCAAATCGCCGAGTGTAAACAAAACAAATAGCAGTGCTCACCGCAATGTGCGAAAATCCGCGCATGCGCAGAAGCCACGACAGGCCGCTGAAACTGACCGGGCGCTGAAACCGCCACACCGGGAAGGGTCCAGAAGCCCTTCCACTTGACCTTTTACTGAACTGCACCCCATTGTCTGTCAGAAATAAAGATTCATGAAGAGGACTATAATCTTAACCTCATTGAACTCACCTTCAATTTGAAATGGCGATTTAAATTATCAACCGAACCGACATATGTTGCATGTATCGGAGTAGTGATAACACCGACATCCAAAGGCACCTAGTCCAGTATTATAGCATGGTTCTGCATGGTAGGTTATTGTCTAACCTGCGATAAGCGTTAGTTTCAACTGATACAAATAGTGATGCTCTGTTCGCAATACACCATTAATAAACACGCTAGCAGCCTGTTATGGGGTTTGACGCTGTCAGACCTCTGGTGGTATCAGAAGCCCTGAGGCATCAAACCGAACATCCATCAGTAACAACTGCTTCATATACATCCTCCTAAAGGGACAATTTGGGATAATTATGGTATTTTTCCAGTAAGTAACCTTTATAAGCCACTCTCCAATCGCACCTCGGAAACAACACTCTCCAAGCACCAGGTGTGAGAGTGCGGGTCGCGGGTCGGAATGCTGGTGGTGACTGATGCTGCCCTTGCGGGCAGGTGCCAGCCAATCAGTTCTCACCGCCTCCTGCCTTAAGAAAGACCATTCCGTGGCTGCTCCTCCATGATGGTGAGGGTGAAGGTGAAGGTCACCATGGATACATCAGTGATGCCGCCATTACTCACGGCCGCCCTTGCTGCCAAATCGCATGCCGCCCATGCATCACTTATTCAGGTGTTTTGACATGATCACGTGACCCGACTATAACTAAAGCATCGTCGCTTGAATCTAAGAAAAAAGGGAGTACAAAATTGAAGATTGACATTGTAGATTCTTACTCTTACTCTTAGCTTATACCCTGAGAACACTTGTTGGGGTATTGTGGAGGTCATTTATGAATTACTTGTGTTACAATTAGCTGTGAAGTATCAGTAAGACCGACCCCAGTTCTACCGCAGCTGAGCGATATGTTGCTCGACAGCTTGGGTGTGGCTGAATGCTGGTCATTAACATGAACGAGTTAGGTCACGGGAATCTCTAAATTGTACACACACCTTACGTCGGAATCAGCCTCTACACACTCCAGTAGTCCCCAAACCGGAAACCCCGTATCGATCAATAACTGCTTAATATATTGCATGAATTGCACAATGACAAAAAGACCGAGCATCTTAGTTTAAAGCACTCAGGCCTATAGCCGAGCTGGAGCTGTAGAACGCGCTAATAAACCGGAACCGGAAATGCGTGTCCCTGGTCTGTGACGAGCTTGCTGCAGCCTGATGCAATGTGGGTTAAAGAAGTTGCTCTGTGAATATAAATAAAGGCACTTAAAACGATGTTTGTGCAGTTCTCACGGACCTGCTTCAAGCGGCCATGCCATTTGTGTGCCTTATATGATTTTGAATGATTTTGTAACGATGCTCTCTCAATCCGACCCAGAAAGTCATACCCTGTGCGGATTTGAACCCCAAGATGCTGAATACAATCGGAGAAATCGTCAAGAATGCAAGACTTCATTGGTTGCGTAGATTGGCGTTCTAGGAGAAGGCTCACCTCAGTGGACACAAACCGCTCACACTCTGTTTTCCTGACGATTATCGCTCCCTGTGTGCATGCAACAACAAGTGAACGGTGGTGGTGTGGGGCATCAATTTGGCGCATGGGCATGGGCACCATCTAACTCGAACACGAAGACGGACCAACACGCCAGGCACATGCCGTGTAACTGCCTGGTGCCCGTCGCATATAATGCTTCCCTTGCGCAGCTCACAAAACATGTGGTTCACACTGGGCCGAATATGCTGGTCAGTAGATGGTCGCTGGCTGATTGGCTTCGTCCGACTAGAATCTATCACTTAGACAGACGTCACCCTGTGGCTGTGGCAAAGTAGAGGCAATGGGAACGGTCGGTCGTAGATTCAGCACCCCAGCGTAAATCCATTAAAGCGCACTGCCCGCGAGGGGGGTTTTGTATACAAATACTAAGGGGCGGGGACAAAGTTTATCTGCGTAACCTTAGTATCCATTCATGGTTGACCTTTAGGTCACAGTATGTATATTTAGCAATATACAACTCAAGAGGAAATTCACTATTTGGTGGTTTTCTTATTTAGCTAAGATTGGATAATTTCATTGTGAAACCAGGAACACGCCCATGCTGTATATCGAGGTGCGGACAGGTGGTAACTGTAGCCCCGTCCTGTCCTGGGTAGATAGAAGACCCCATGCACATGCAGGTGGGGGTGAGCTGGGGTTGCGTAAAGGATCCTATGTGGTCCAATGGTTAGGACATTCGATTCCAGACTGGCAGTAGTCCAGGTTCCAGTCTGGTCTGGATATGTTGATGCCAATGTCACATCATAGAATGAACAGGCCTGGACAAATCCCAGAGGGAAGTGGAGAACAGGGACAACCGGAGAAAACTGGCTACAATGTCATCCAACCACCTGGGCAGTTAAAGTTGCATGGTCCGATGAAACATAACTTTTTTTGTCATAATTAAAACAACTACTTATATATCCAACTTAGATACTGGTGTATTAGCTAATGATTTGGGACAGCATATACAGAATAACCAGTGAATTTATAACCTCACCCCTTTGAACACTCACTTTGAAACACCCATTATGCAGAGAAGCCATTAACCAATTAGGCCAATCTCATTACCACATTAGCCTCTCCCAACCAAGTAGGCCTACTGTGAAGGGCCATAGAGGGGAAGGGGAATTGAGGTGGATGTTGCCCCCCCCCCCCTCCATGTTGGATATTCAATGCTATTTGGTCAATTCTATCAATATAAATCATCAATTTGGGTAATTTAAATTTAGAAATTTTTACATTTATCAATTAAAATTGCATCTGCCAACGGGACTATGCATGGTAGGGGGAGGATGAGACATATTGATGACATAACAGTAAATAATAACAGAGCAATAATATGTACATGAGAAATGCAAATTCATTAGATAGCAATGCGAAATGTTAAAGGGAATCGGTATACCTGTCCGGGAAAACAAACAAACTCAGAATAGTTCTAATTTGTCCACTTAGTACTGAACTTTTCCACTTGGTGGTGTAGAATGACCTAGATTACAGTGTCTATGCATACCACATGTGAGCAGTACACATATCCTTGGCAGTCTAAATGTATGTGAGGATGTGCATGCATGTGTTTTGTGCACATCCATTTGAAATTTGTCAGTTACACTGTA
The DNA here is from genome assembly GCA_030323885.1 of Branchipolynoe longqiensis. NCBI lineage: Eukaryota > Metazoa > Annelida > Polychaeta > Phyllodocida > Polynoidae > Branchipolynoe > Branchipolynoe longqiensis. The sequence goes on along the minus strand of CM059201.1, from coordinate 43,904,543 downwards.
TATAAAAGGAAAACATGTTTTTGTTATTGAATATAAAAAGGAGTGAACCATATGGAGTGAGATATGTGCTTTTGTATTAGCTAATGCAGCAGCCATTCCATGCTGGCCACATCAGCCAGGCCTGAGCATTAATAGTTTGATGGGATCCACCGCAAATACACAGGTTTCCGGTTTAATGCTATGATGCCAGCAGCTATTCTGGTTGTGCCTATGCATTATCGTTTGGACGGGATCCATAGCAAATGTGCCAGCTTCTGCGCTAAATGCTATGATGGTAGCAGCCATATTCTATGACCCAGCCGGAACTGAGCATTAATGCTTGACAGGATCTGCCGCAAATGCACAGATCTCCAGGTTTAATGCTATGATGGCACCAACTATTCTCGTCATGCATTATCGTTTGGACTGGATCCATTGTAAATGTGCTGGGTTCTGGGCTTAACGCTATGACAGCAGCAGCCGTTCTGCAGCATATGTGCCGGCAGATGGCTCGGGATCGCAGACCCTGCAGTTTGTCATAGGTGAGTGTAGAAACGGATCTATAACCTCTGGCCATCCTCCTATGCATATGCTGTGGAACGGCGCATTTGCGATGGATCCTGTCCAAACAATAACACATAAGCACAACCAGAACGACTGCTGCAATCATAGCATTAAACCCAGAAACCTGCGCAATTGCGGTGGATCCCGTCAAACCAGTAATGCTCAGGCCCGGCTGAATCCTAGAATGTGTAGTTTGGTGGATGGTTGCATAGTTTGATGTTTTGAAATTTCTGCCATTGGGACGATGTCAATCATATACCGATGTATATGTGATGTTGGATATTCGATGCTACTTGGTCAATTCAATAGATATAAATTGAAATAACCTTTCTACAAAATAATATTTGGTTAAAAACCCTAGTGCCACGGGCCTATGGCACCAATCCATTCCCAGAATGTTCAGACCCCAAACAGAAATGCCTACCTACAGCCTTGTCAGATTCCAGGATTAGTAGGTCATCTCACATCATGTGGTCACTGCGAGATGACCATCTGGGTCATTGCCACAGGACTTTTGGCAAGCTTGTCAAATTTATTTTGGGTTCTTTCAGCTCAAATTGCTCCAAAACTATCCATTTTTAATCAAAGTTACTCGGGACTAATGAATATTAGGATATAATGGTCAACCTGAGCTAATTATATCAAATATAACTAACAAATTCAAATGCCATCGGACCATGCAACTTTAAGGGATTGATGATAGTGGTGGTGATGGTGTGGTGATGATGGAGAATTTGAATTCTAAGCACGTGACTGAAACCACGACTTTGGGAGTGTGGGTGGGGTGGGGGTGGGGTGGGGGGTCTGTGTGGGGAGACCCGGCACTCACCACCTAAGGGACACATGTACAGACAGGCAGGATGCTCGCCCCAGAATCAGTCTAAACAACACGTGAGCTTCCTGCTCATGCGCAGCTTGTGCCTAGTTCTACTGGTGGCCACCAGTTGTCGGCATCCAATCATCTGGTATTAGCCACCAGGGGGGGGGGGTGCTGCGGTGGGGGTGAGGGTGGGGAGGTGGGTGTGTGTGGAAGACACGCAGTAGTTGATAAGTATCTGGTGAGTGACACCAGGGGGCGTGTTGGTCCTGTGCACCCCGATCAGTGAATCGCAGGCCGAGAACTGCCAAAGTGACAGCATCTAGTTGATACTCACTCACATCAGATGGTTTAGCGGAGCGTGGCTGCTGGGCAAGCCGACCTGGAGGGTGTGGAACCCTCAAATAGGGAGTCACTTGTAATCAAAGTGCACGACAACCCGCCCAGTGCGTGTCGGTAACGCTAGAGGGATTAATTATGATTGTTGCAGCTGTGTAGACATATTGCTGGTATTGTATCACACTTCAGGGAGTCAGTCTACGGTGTACGTACGCCAGCATCAGAAGCGCTCAGACAGAAACAATTGCCAATCAAGTCAAGCCCTCCCCACCCGCATTAACACACATCGTCACCCCCTACCACCCCATACTGCCACTTACAGCATCAACTCTCAACACCTCACGTTATCAGCCCACTCCACAACGTCCAGCTTGCACAGACAAATGGAAGCCAATCAGCATCACTCACAGACGGGCACTGCCTGACATACACCTGAGGTCACGCTCTGTAGGCAGCACGGCTCCTTCATACCCAAAGCACATGTCAAGGCCATCCCAAGGTCATACCAGCTTGACCTTTCGGATGACCCTAAAAGCAGACTCCAGGTCATACATTATGATCTGCGCTCGGCTCCAATTGCCTGAGTCACCTCTTGGAGCTGCGGACTGGGCAGCAACTGCAAACTTTAATCACCATAATGCCCATCCTTCTTCCATTGTGCATCGGGCAAGAAACAAACACAAGTATCGAACGAACGCAGGTTCTTCGCTTTAAAAACGGTTACTCCGCAAATTCCTGCACCTATATTTTCATTTGCATAATTATTTATTAGTGAGTGACTAACAATTATTAGAACAGTTGATCGTGATTACTGCATTGAATAGTAGGTTTAGACTTGTTCAATTGAAAACAAACTTCATTTACTACAGATCCTTCTACAAGGTGGGGGAGGTAGTCAATACCCAAACATGAAGTGGTGTTTTAATTCATGCAAAATATTTGCTGGGATAATTTCACTACAATCTACATAAGAAAAAAGTGTATGGCTAGAATCCTACCCGGGTTGATGATCATTAAGAGGCATGTGGTTATCGGTTCAACATGAGTTTAAAGTAGTGGTAGTCATAAAATAGGTGGAAACAACCGCACCTTCCACCATGTAAGCTATAGCTGTGACCCGGCGTGCTGGGTCCCAGCTTCAGTCCTTAATGATGGACCAGCGGAACTCGACATTCACACCATTTTCACATTCACATATTAAATTCGTTTTATAAACATTGTGTTAAATCCTAATAAACACTTACAGATAAATTTAATACAATTACCATATCGTGCATTGCGTATTGGCTGATTGCCAGGCAAAGTGGCAGCCTCCTTGTATAGACCTATTTCATATGATGTTAGCATGGGTATTTAGGTCAGTGCGCGCGCTGCTTGGCTGCAGGATGACACACTGTCAGTGTCACACTGCAAACTCAATGGCTATGCCCCGTCCTGATATGACCTTAGATGTTGTTAGGACGTAAAACAACAACAAAGAAACAAACAAATAATGGCTATGAGCAATCTTCATACAGAAAAAGTCACATTTTGCACTGCGCGTATCAGCAAACGCAATGCATTGTCAATGGACATGAGCAATCTTCTTACAGAAAAAGAGAAATATCTCTAAAACCACACCACCTAGAAACAAACCGCTTTGCACACAGACAGATAACATGCTTACCAAACAGATTATATTAAATTTATAATGTTAGGGTTCTGCATTTCTATTAATTTTTTAATAAAACTGACGTTTTAAACTGCTCGTATTGACAAACTCAGTGCATTGTCAATGGCCGTGAACAATTTTCTTACAGAAAAAGTGAAATATCTCTAAAACCACACCACCTAGACACAAACCGATTCGCAGACAAACAGATAACATTGTTAACAAACAGATTATATTAAATTTATAAGGTTTGGGTTCTGGATTTCTATAAATTTTGAATATAACTAACGTTTTGCACTGCGCATGTCGGCAAACTCAATGGCAGTGTGCCTTCGTTCTGCAGCCAAGGTGCACGCGCATACACAATGTTTATAAACATTGAAAGGGGTCTATACCACTCATTGCCTGGGCCGCGTTCAGGCTCCATGTCGGAGGCGCCTCGGCGACGGGCCTGACGTCACGCTAGTCTGAATGGCAAAGGCAGTTTGTTGTCTCGAAAATGGCCGCCCCCATAGGCGGCGGCCATTTGCAATGGAAAAGCTGCGCTGTGATTGGCTAAAACCACTGGACACGGCGGCCATTTTCGAGGCGCTTTTTTGTCTCCTGATTGAAAAGGGAAGCATCGCCAAGATGTCACCGAGACGCACCCTGAATGCAAATAGGCCAAAAAGCATCGCCGAGACGTCGCCGAGGCGCCTCCGAGACGGACCCTGAACGCGGCCCAGGCTACACTTGCCCTGCCCGGTCAGTGAGTGGTGCATAGTGAGCTGGCTTCTGAGACTGGCAGGGCAGGGCCTAATGTAACACCACCCGGCCATGTTAGCGCTCACCAACGTCTGAATTAATCCACCAAAGAAAGCGCTACCTCCCCATGTCCCTTCTCCATCACCAGAAGCCGGCACGCTCGATATTGTAGAGAGCACAGACTATCTAATGGCCCTGTCACACTACGACGTGACTACGTCAGCGTAGGCACAACGTGAAAATAATTATATTACGTCGAAGTTATCGGCGTAATATGCAAATTGTGGACGTGAATGCCACGTAGTTGACGTGAGCGTAACGTGAAAGTAACGTCGGCGTAACGTCACAGGACGTTCAGACACGTTCCAATCACGTTCGGATCACGTTACGCACGTTACCAACACGCTACGGGATCGTCAATGACGTGAACTACGTGACGACACGTTCGCAACACGTTATAACGACGCTATCGACCCGTCAGCGTGTCGCTCGGGCGACGCTCCGTTACGTCCGACCCCCGTTAACTTAACGCTGCCCACACGTTCCTCCCAGCCGGGCCGTCGGTCTGACGTGACATAACGTGACTCCAACGTCATTTACACTGGTATAACGATCGCGGAACGTCTTCCTAACGTCATTGTCACGTCATCCCGACGTAACGGATTCACGTCGAGATACGTCGAAAGTTTTGAACATGTCCAAAACCTCAACGTAGCGCCACGTAACACGACGTAATGTGACGTAGCTCGACGTCAGTCTAACGTCATTATGACGTCATCATAACGTAATCCAACGTACATCAACGTAATGACGAAAAATCACCACGTTAGGCTCACGTTCGCTCATTACGTCGTAGTGTGACAGGGGTATAAATCAACAGTTTGAACACTATCATCAGGTGGAGCTTACAAACTATGTGTATTCGCTAGTACGCATTTATGTAGAACAATACACGCATACAGAATACTTCCCACAACAGAAATATGTACCGTGATGTTTAAAGATAGTGTTTTTTTTGCAGATTACAAAAATGTGTTATTGTGTTGTTTATCTGGTGAGCTGCAGTGAGTTCTCCGTGCCGAGTTATTTGGCTGCGAATGGTCAGATTTCACTGATCCAACAGGATCAATGGCAGCACACCACGCCCCGGCATTCTCGGGTGTCTCGTAAGGTAGCACCACGGTGTTAAACTGCCCACTGCCGGTTCCTCCCGAGACCACGTGACTGGGGCTGAACCTCCATCTGGCTTGGAGAACGAGGGAGTACGTTTGTATTCTCATGGAGTTATTCCAGCCTTTAAAACAAATCAAAGTAATTAACTCTAAGTAATAAGCACAATGTGTGTCTTGTTCTGTGGAAACCAGTCGGCTGTCACTATTTTAAAAATCAACCAAAAAATGTGCCAAAAACACCCATTTTTATGGAGGTTCAACAGATCAATAAACCGTCTAACACCTCATGTGAAAGATAACGCCACACATCTTCTATTTACAATAGTAAATATATATTATTTAACGCAAATCCCTATCCTTAAAAGGGCAGTACATACATCACTACTTATTACAAATTATCATGACTGAATATGACGAGAATAACATTTTCGGGGGGAAAAGCACTGACCAAGATTTGATCGTAGATATTCAACTTAGATACTGGTGCATCTATTAAACATGCATTGCTGCATCGAATGAATACTAAGTCAATTTAATAGAAACTGCTTAAAGTCCATTTCGACTTGCATAACAACATTTATATATGTTTTCACTTAAAATATTTGCAAAGTTAACCGTTTATAATGGCATTATTTCAAAATAAAGTAAGATAGATGTAACAAAACTACTATATTTATCCCCAAAATACGGCATAACCTGAAAACAATTGAACCATGACTAACAGAGCTCACTGCACTATTAGGGCAACAATACGATGGTGTCAAGAACAGAACGCTTCACCGTGTGACTGTTGGCACATTTCCGTACTGCGTGCAGGTATGTCGTAGCAATTGATTTAAGCTGTGTTTACACGGGTGAGTTAAAACGCTTCATATAAAACCAGTTGTCTAGATCGATTTACATTTGGCGTGTAAATGCGACGCTATGTCATTTTAGGGCTGAATCGATTCATATGAAACACTTCATGTATACTGGGTCGTGAGGTGGTTTATATGAAGCCATTCAGCTGGTTCCCGGGCGGCGATAGTGTAAAATAGCAGTGCTCGCCGGCTACAGGCTCACCACTAAGGCTGCTGGTTCCCGGCGCCGACACACTTTCAAACTCGGTCCGTGTAAACGCGCCACTACATCACTTCATATAAATCGATTTGTCTAAATCGGTTTGGAATTGCCCGTGTAAACACGGCTATAGTCTCCCCCGATTTGGTGGAAATCTGTGTGTTAAACGGCTGACTGGTGACCAGCCCATACTGATGGCACTGTGCAGAGTGAAAGGAAAACATAAGGTGTGACCGGCACAGGAGGTTTGGAGACCCAAAGCTGAAGAGGCATCACCTCACACCTAGCTGACGGCTGGGGCGAATTTATTCCACATGTGAGTGGCAACACTTTGCACCCACCGGCAGGAGCTTCACGCATGACCGCACTGTCTGCCGCTTCCTGATGCAGTGATAGCCTGCAAGGATCGTTGGGCACCATTGGCGACTTTTGAACCAGCTCTTCCACATTTCCATGTTCTCGACAGCTTCCTTGAAGTCAGGTAACTCTGCTCCTGTCTCCTCTTTGATGTTGTCTTCCCACCTCTTCTTCCGTCTACTATTCACAACACCATGCAAGATAATCTCTGCAAGGATAGATGACCATCACACTAACACTAGCTTTGGTTACGTCATACTAACCCTGTAATACTCCCCCCCCCCCCCACCGCCTCCAACATTCACTGACCTACAACAGCGTCTCACTGGATCTCATGCTGGTCACGTGGTGCTCGCCACCACCTTAAACTTAGAGGACTTTATTCGGGACATATAACGTCCTCCGCACATACCAGTGAGTGTTTCCGGCGCTTGTTTCTGGCGCCCGCCACTTACACGCGCTAGTAAGGGCTTGTGGGACTTCAGCCCTGGATTGTCATACTCCCCCCCCCCCTCCCACACACACACTCAGATGCTAGAGGGAGCCTACGTTAAGCACCTCAGCCTGATACCGCTGATTCAAAGTGCGACAGGAGAGAAACGCAAACTGGGCTGCCCCAAGGGGGTAATCTGGAAAACTCAGTAGATAACGAACAGCTACAAACTATGTACAAGCCTATAAATGTAGAGTAGGTAGGCTATTTCATAAGTAGTAGTAAAACAAAAACCAAAAAACTAATCTACTTCATATACTATTTGCACCCACTACAAGGGTGATCAGAAAATAAAAACAATAATACCTGATACTGAATAATCACCATGTACCTGCTACTGTGTGAAAAACAAAAACATCTTATCACCTCCGACTGTGTGATAAGATTAAACCACTACTACAACTGGCCAGCATTGAAAACAAGCTATGGACAGTATAAACACAGCATTACAAAAAACAACCCCACAAAAACCCACAGAAAGCCAGAAAGGCATTCTTCTGAGTTGTTTCTTGCTCGCTGTGCAGTGAGGGGTGGAGAGGTTGTGTTTGCGCGGATCACGGAGATTCTTCAGTGTCTGTGCGTCTGTGTTAGTGTTGGTGATGGCAGGGTGTGTCTGAGATCTCAGAACAGGGCGGGGGGGGGGGTGAATGTGGGGGGGGGGGGGGGGGGGGGAGTCAGCGGGCGGGGAGAAAACCACAAAATCTATAATACGGTTGCTGTCCGAATTGGAACTCGGAAGGGTGGTGAGATGTGTCCTCAACAAAATCGATCTTCACGGGGGAGTAGAAGGAGGCGTAAAAGTCATCTCTGGTAGCGGGGAGTATGGACCGGTGCCATCTGTAACACACAGACAGGCACCTACTTACCAGCGAACAGACGACCTTCACCTTAATACAGTGAGATCTCTACGCTATTACTGGTTTATTAGGCTACATAATTCGATGAGAGCATCACATTTCCGAAAGGAAAACATTGACCTAGATTTTATCCTACATACCCAACTTGGATACTGGTGCACTTGTTGCAGTTTGCTCCTCCTGTGCTACGCTGCTAAACCACAAACACAGCTCATGTCTAGCACATCACTGTCAATGTTAGAGGCTTGCAGACAAGTTTCAAATATCAGATAGGTTTCAAAACAAATGTATTCGGATAAATCACTTTAAGGCGTTTAATTTGAGATATGGATGGACTTAATAGGTCAAGTAGAAGCAACGTTATTATATCTAATGTACCAGGAAAATAGGCTATTTATCTCACAGTAAATGCATTGGTTTATAAGGGAAGGAATTTTGAGTGGAGTAGCATCGAGCTGCCAAGGAAGGAATTACTTGTGACAGTGCACACTCATGGTGACTTTATAGTGCTGCCCCACTGGGAAACCAGGCCACCAGCACCATGTCCTGATATCCCACTCAGTCATATTATCCTGACACTGAACCAACCGGTCCTTGCCATATTCTAATAAAGCCGAGCGCCTGGCAAGGAAAGGACAAGTAGTAAGCTTTATGTCATTGGTTTCACTCAACCAGGGTTCAAACCCGTGGGTTCGAATCCCACGATTTACCAAAATGGGAGACAGATGCTTAACTCATTCGGCCATTCCCTCTGATCATGAAGACTATGTAGGAACACAGCATATCAGCATGGATACCAACTTGTGACAGTGCACACTGATGGTGACTTTATAGTGCTGCCTCACTGGGAGACTAGGCCACCAGCACTATGACCCGATATCCCACTTAGTCACATTATCCGGACACTAAGCTAACCAGTCCATGCCCTACTAGGGTAATGTCCAGCACCAGAGTAGGAAGTGACAAGTATCAATTTTGTAAATCATTGGTTTGACTCGGCCGGTATTCAAACCTCCGACCTTCCAGATGGGAACCCTGCGCTCTTAGCGATTTTGCCACTCCGTCCGGTGTCAGATTACGAGATGGACATACAAGGGGCTGGGGTTGGGAGGTGCGACGGAGGTAGCAGAGCGCCCTGTGTTAGATTACGAGATGGACAGTCAAGGGGCTGGGGTTGGGAGGTGTGACGGAGGTGACAGAGCGCCCTGTGTTAGATTACGAGATGGACAGACAAGGGGCTGGGGTTGGGAGGTGTGACGGAGGTGGCAGAGCGCCCTGTGTTAGATTACGAGATGGACAGACAAGGGGCTGGGGTTGGGAGGTGTGACGGAGGTGGCAGAGTGCCCTGTGTTAGATTACGAGATGGACAGATACGGGGCTGGGGTTGGGAGGTGTGACTGAGGTGGCAGAGCGCCCTGTGTTCATACACTGAATGCACCCTTCCGGTCAAATGTCGCCCACTTTCCAACCGGTTGCTCTCCCCTAGCCGGACAACACCATTCTATATTACACAGTATAACAACCCCAGCCAGATAGAATAGAGAAGTGTTTCGTTATATAACTATGAATGCCATTTCTTATCGCACACACACTCCTTTGTTATTAACGTCTTCGGTTATGTATCTGCTTGAAGATTTCGATTTCTGAGATTATTTCAATTGTCAATGTTCAAAAATGGATATCCTGCGGAGCTTTGGCGATGGCTTGAACCAAATATCTGGATAAGTAGCAATATTAGAAAATTCCCGCGTCATCTCACTTTGCTAAGAAACCTTATCAGTAAATCCGATTTGATCTGGTAGTAACACTCAGCAGATAAATCTTGGGGGGAAATCACTTTATTGTTCCCATATTTTAAAAATAAATGTAGCTTTTCCTGTGGATCATGCAGACATAATGAGTTGAACTTCCGCATCCTGTGTGCGGGTCATGGGATTCGAACCTGTGTGCTTCAAACTGGGGCCGAGTCAAAATAATAACTTACAAAGTTATATTTGTCGCTACCTATCCTTGCACTCCGCATTACTAGGATAGGGAGAAGAGCAGTGGAATGAAGAAGACCAGTTGTCTGCAATTGAAATGTCCCTTGCTTAATAAGCTGATGTAAATAAAAGAAAGTAAGATAAAAAAGCAGTTGCAACTTTCAGTGATACGCCGACTATTAACCGATAGACAGATAGGCTTTTGTGCTAGGCTAGCACATGTATATAATACGCAAATCTCGGCGCACAATTGAAGGTGTTTCTCAGAAAGTAAAATTTAAATCCAGGGACTTTCAAAGTGGCACATCAATATGAGTAGTAGTCGGTGAATAAAGTAGCGGTTAACTTACAGCCTTGCTTCAAGTTCCATGTATTTTTGATATTTTCCCCCCAGCATTACAAATACAAGTAAATAATGTATTTAAGTAATTTGATAAACACTACCTTTTCTTCTCTTTTTTGGTGGGTGGGGGAGGGGATTTAATCGCTGTTGATAGATACCCAATAATCACATAATTCAATCTCCCAAAGGAAAACATCAGTTAAGGACGGCTGATTTCTTAGGGCCTCCCTCATCTAATGTTCAGCCGTTTATTGCACACGTGCTACTTTGACACAAGTGTGAATTGTGCTCTAACAAATGACGCTACTGCTAAATGAACTCACTGGGATATAGTTCCGCGGCGTATAATGAAAGATCTCAGTATATTGGAAACATAAATGAAAAGATGTGACTTCACCTCTGCATAGACCTAATTACAGTCTCCGTGGGTGGGTAGGTTGCAGTCTAAAGGCACTGCGCTCACTCATACTAGAGTCGTGGGTGGGTAGGTTGTGTCTGAAGGCACTGCACTCACTCGTACTAGAGTCGTGGGTGGGTAGGTTGCGTCTGAAGGCACTGCGCTCACTCATACTAGAGTTGTGGGTGGGGAGGTTGCGTTTGAAGGCACTGCGCTCACTCATACTAGAGTTGTGGGTGGGGAGGTTGCGTTTGAAGGCACTGCGCTCACTGATACTAGAGTCATGGGTGGGTAGGTTGTGTCTGAAGGTACTGCGCTCACTCGTAGGTGGATTGGTTGTGTCTGAAGGCACTGCGCTCACTCGCAGGTGGGTAGGTTGTGTCTGAAGGCACTGCACACACTCGTAGGCGGATAGGTTGTGTCTGAAGGCACTGCGCTCACTCGTCCTAGAGTCGTGGGTGGGTAGGTTGCATCTGAAGGCACTGCACTCTCTCGTACTAGAGTTGTGGGTGGGGAGATTGCGTTTGAAGGCACTGCGCTCACTCATACTAGAGTCATGGGTGGTTAGGTTGTGTCTGAAGGAACTGCGCTCACTCATAGGTGGGTAGGTTGTGTCTGAAGGCACTGCGCTCACTCGTAGGTGGCTAGGTTGTGTCTGAAGGCACAACACTCACTCGTAGGTGGGTAGGTTGTGTCTGAAGGCACTGCGCTCACTCGTAGGTGGATTGGTTGTGTCTGAAGGCACAGCGCTCATTCGTAGGTGGGTAGGTTGTGTCTGAAGGCACAGCGCTCACTCGTAGGTGGGTAGGTTGTGTCTGAAGGCACTGCGCTCACTCGTAGGTGGATTGGTTGTGTCTGAAGGCACTGCGCTCACTCGTAGGTGGATTGGTTGTGTCTGAAGGCACAGCGCTCACTCGTAGGTGGGTAGGTTGTGTCTGAAGGCACAGCGCTCACTCGTAGGTGGGTAGGTTGTGTCTGAAGGCACTGCGCTCACTCGTAGGTGGATTGGTTGTGTCTGAAGGCACAGCGCTCACTCGTAGGTGGGTAGGTTGTGTCTGAAGGCACTGCGCTCACTCGTAGGTGGATAGGTTGTGTCTGAAGGCACTGCGCTCACTCGTAGGTGGGTAGGTTGTGTCTGAAGGCACTGCGCTCACTCATAGGTGGGTAGGTTGTGTCTGAAGGCACAGCGCTCACTCGTAGGTGGGTAGGTTGTGTCTGAAGGCACTGCGCTCACTCGTAGGTGGATTGGTTGTGTCTGAAGGCACTGCGCTCACTCGTAGGTGGATTGGTTGTGTCTGAAGGCACAGCGCTCACTCGTAGGTGGGTAGGTTGTGTCTGAAGGCACTGCGCTCACTCGTAGGTGGGTAGGTTGTGTCTGAAGGCACTGCGCTCACTCGTAGGTGGGTAGGTTGTGTCTGAAGGCACTGCGCTCACTCATAGGTGGGTAGGTTGTGTCTGAAGGCACAACACTCACTCATAGGTGGGTAGGTTGTGTCTGAAGGCACTGCGCTCACTCGTAGGTGGATTGGTTGTGTCTGAAGGCACAGCGCTCACTCGTAGGTGGGTAGGTTGTGTCTGAAGGCACTGCGCTCACTCGTAGGTGGGTAGGTTGTGTCTGAAGGCACTGCGCTCACTCGTAGGTGGGTAGGTTGTGTCTGAAGGCACAGCGCTCACTCGTAGGTGGATTGGTTTTGTCTGAAGGCACAGCGCTCACTCGTAGGTGGGTAGGTTGTGTCTGAAGGCACTGCGCTCACTCGTAGTGGGTAGGTTTGTCTGAAGGCACAGCGCTCACTCGTAGGTGGATTGTTGTGTCTGAAGGCACAGCGCTCACTCGTAGGTGGGTAGGTTGTGTCTGAAGGCACAACACTCACTCGTAGGTGGGTAGGTTGTGTCTGAAGGCACAGCGCTCACTCGTAGGTGGATTGGTTGTGTCTGAAGGTACTGCGCTCACTCGTAGGTGGGTAGGTTGTGTCTGAAGGCACTGCGCTCACTCGTAGGTGGGTAGGTTGTGTCTGAAGGCACTGCGCTCACTCGTAGGTGGATTGGTTGTGTCTGAAGGCACAGCGCTCACTCGTAGGTGGGTAGGTTGTGTCTGAAGGCACTGCGCTCACTCGTAGGTGGGTAGGTTTTGTCTGAAGGCACTGCGCTCACTCGTAGGTGGGTAGGTTGTGTCTGAAGGCACTGCGCTCACTCATAGGTGGGTAGGTTGTGTCTGAAGGCACAGCGCTCACTCGTAGGTGGGTAGGTTGCGTCTGAAGGCACTGCGCTCACTCATAGGTGGGTAGGTTGTGTCTGAAGGCACAACACTCACTCATAGGTGGGTAGGTTGTGTCTGAAGGCACTGTGCTCACTCCTAGGTGGGTAGGTTGTGTCTGAAGGCACTGCGCTCACACGTAGGTGGGTAGGTTGTGTCTGAAGGCACTGCGCTCACACGTAGGTGGGTAGGTTGTGTCTGAAGGCACTGCGCTCACTCGTACTAGAGTCGTTGGTGGGTAGGTTGCGTCTGAAGGCACTGTGCTCACTCGTACTAGAGTAGTGGGTGGGTAGGTTGCGTCTGAAGGCAATGCGCTCACTTGTGGACCAGAAGCAGTGGCCAGACTGGTAAGTGCACTGGCTTCCCATGTAGAAGATCAGAGGTTCATCCCAGTTGAGTCAATACAATGACTTACCAAATATATACTTATCGATATCTAGCCTAGTGCTTGGCATCACTAGGATAGGACTGGTTTGTTCAGTATCAGGATAATAGTACTGAGTGGGATATCTAGTCCTGGTGCTGCTGGCCTGTTCTCCCTGTGGGGAAGCACTACAAATGCTGCCATGAGTGATTGCTGTCACAAATCGGCACCGATCCTGAAATGACTTTAGATGTTGCTAGGATGTAAAACACAAACAAACAACACACCGCACAGTCATGAGGAGTCACGTGATAGTGAAATGATATCATAATAAAAGTGACTTATTCTTAACATTGCATAGTCTGGTGGTTTTGAATTTCTGTGTTTTTTCTGAGATAAATATATTAGATCGATCACTAATATCTACTTTACATTAGTTCAAAGTTACTTTTATTTTAAATGGTAAACCTTCGAGATATTTTGAGTGCAAACATACAAAATTTAACTCTGACACCTTAGACTTCTGCAGTAACCTGGTTCTGTTAAATTGACTCAGTATCGCATTCTACACAGAAACAAATGTTTAATAAGTGCATCAGTATCTAAGTTAGATATGTAAAATCAAATCTAGATAATTTGTTTGGTTTTGAAAATTTGATATTTCATTGGACTATGCAGCTTTAAATACCACTTTGCCCAAAGTATGAAGCCTGGTAACCAAGAGTGGCTCGTGAAATGGGAAGAAGCGAACAAATCCTAGTGTTTCACAGCCAGCGTCCCGACGTCACTCTGCACAAAGTGCTCGTCGTGGCTGAAACGCCTGTTAGTCAGCATTGTGAACCGGCAATCTGAATTAATGTTGCATGGGCGCTCCCCACAGCGAACACACAAGTAACACTCACTTACTGCAGCGAAACCAGAGGCCACGCCACACACTTTGCACCAAACTCAATGCCCTTTCAGGATGCCCTTATGTTGGCCCAGCTAACACAATCCATGCTGCTTTGGCACAGATGTGTTTCCGCAGTAACAATGAGTATTTCATTGTCATGGAAAATATAGTATTCCAGGTGCACATCGCTCTGCGTAGTTGTCTTTCTGGGGTTTTAAGTTGTCATTTTATATAGAGTGCAACATTTGGAAGTCATGGCATTTTGCACGAAGAATTTATTTGAATTAAATTATGGCAAGATAACTGCATGAGACCCGACTGTCATCTTTCAAACCAGCTAAAGCTACTTTTCCAGCAAACCGCGATGTGGTTAGATTAATCACATACCTTAAACCTGTAACCATGGTAATAACCATGGTAATAATAATATACACGGGGTATGTATCGCGTTGATTTCCAGTCACAATTACTGAACATTAAGGAATAATGTCAAGCTCCAGGTTAGGTTGTTGTTGAAGATTTATACTGCCTGTCATGGATAAGCCTGAATAGACTTGTTTTCACCATTAGACAGTTTGTCGATAGAAAGCCCGAGCCTACACTTTTACCGACCCAAGGGATTTTTAACCTCCCACACCACATAGACATGGCATGAGACCAACTGGCCTTTGATGTCACTGTAAGTTATACGCAGCGGTGGAAATCCAAATTGGCAGAGATGGGGACAGGGGAATCGAACCACTGACCTTCAGATTAGGAGTCCGACCTAGAAAAAAGTCAGACACTGTAACCACTCTGCCACAGAGAACACCACGGTAAGTAGCAGCAGGTATCAATTTGGTAAGTCTTTGGTTTGACTCGGCCAAGTTCATAGGTAAGATGCGAGAACAGTTTTATCATTAGCACAGCACACTATTACAATCACAGAGCAAGGATCACGCCAGCTTTCCATCCGACTATTGAGGTTTTGCCTCCTAGAAACACTTAACACAAAATCAAGATGGGTACTGACGAGTGCCAGGGATCACCGGTGGCGAGTGCCAGGGCTCACTGGTGGTACATAATGTTGCTCTACTGAGATACCATGCCACCGGCACCATGACCTGATATCCCACTCATTCACATTATCCTCAGTTGGTGCTAACATACCCTAGTGCGCCAATACCAGGTTAATGGTAGGATGCCTTCCTCTTGAGCTGACTATTCGACCAGCTTGCCAAGCACGCTACTTCCTATCCCTGGGCTATGACTAGTATGAGTAGCAGTGAGACTGTAGCTGGAGAGGTACTGCACTTTTTTATTCCATTGAACCGACGGCACCTTTTTATAAATATGCAAAACCAATCAAGTGAAAGGAACCGGACAAGTTGCTAAGACGGTGTGAAGTCGGGAGGCATGCGCATGTGCTGACCAGAGCCTTAGAACCTTACTCCTTGCTGCTTCTGCCCCTTTGCTCCACAGGAACCCTCCTTCTCCCCGTCCGCGTTGTGGCAGCCCCTGCCTCAGTAATGCGAGAGACCGTCTGGTTCCCGGACTCGTGTCGCGCCTGGATCCGGTGACTGCCACCATGTTCGCAGGCATTGGTCGGGACTGATGGAGGCAGATTTGACATAAATATCCATGTGGATTTCAAACGCCATGTCTATGTGGTGTGGGAGGTTAAAAATCCCTTGGGTCGGTAAAAGTGTAGGCTCGGGCTTTCTATCGACAAACTGTCTAATGGTGAAAACAAGCCTATTCAGGCTTATCCATGATAGGCAGTATAAATCTTCAACAACAACAACACACAAACATCCCTACCTCGCCACTCATCATCATCATGCCGAGTGCGTATATTATGAGAACATTTGTTTTCGTTTTCGAACATGCATTAATGGTGTAACAAAGAGGAACTAATGATAATGCAACGTGTCTGTTACGGTCTACAAACTGTACGCAGCTGCCACCTAGTGGCATACAGCAACACTAGCCTTATTCAGCCATATTAGCTCTAGTACTTGTGCAGGGATGAAAGTGGTCTTTGGCAAAAATCGCAGAAATCAAGCCGAGATTATTATACCAACCGTGAAGTTCTGCAATAATGCGGATTTCCCCCCATAGCATTAGCACTGTCAGGGCATCGCGGATAAATGCCGGAAGTCAGGTTTCACTGTTCTTGTTGTGGCTATATTATAGCCCATACTTTTTTTTTTCTTGAAGATTTATACTGCCTATTATGGATAAGTCTGACTACACTTGTTTTCACCATTAAACAGTTTGTCGATAGAAAGCCCGAGTCTACACTTTTACTGACCCAAGGGATTTTTAACCTCCTACACCACATAAACATAGTATGAGAGCAACTGGCCTTTGATGACACTGTAAGTTATAGACAGCAGTGGAAATCCAAATTGGCAGAGGTGGGGGCACAGGGAATCGAACCACCAACCTTCAGATTAGGAGTCCGACCTAGAAAAAAGTCAGACACTCTAACCACTCTGTCACAGAGAACACCACAATTTAACCCATTCTTGTTTGGGTTTTTTGTTCTCGCAATATCTAAGGTCATAACCAAATGTTGTCATATATATCCTGATTCCATGGCATTTTTGTTTAAAGTTAATCAGTAAATATATAAAATCGCGGAAATTCTCAAAATGGCGGAGATCTTTCATTCCTGCTCGTGTAACTCATTAATGGCTGCCTGAATTGATATTACAAGGAAACCTAGTGAGAACCTCGCGGAAACCTAACGAGCTTCATGTGAGAACCTCGCGGAAACCTAACGAGCTTCCTGTGAGAACCTCGCGGAAACCTAATGAGCTTCCCATAAGAACCTCATCGAATCTCGCAATGCAGGACGAGATAGCGAGTGCTGCTTTGAAGGTGTATTTGTAAGGCTACATTTAGAATTGTGACTTTAGCCGTGTTTACACGGGCGAGTTAAGTCACTTCATATAAATCGCCTCGCCTCACATTCGCTGTGTAAACGCGACTCTGAGGCAGATTAGGGCTGATTCGCTTCATATGATTCACTTTATGTACACCACCTCGCGAGGTGGTTTATATGAAGTGAACTAGCTTAAGCATGTCACACGCATGCACAGTCAAGACCTGAGTTTGTTGATTTTCCGGTCGATCAAAAGTGCATATTATATAATTTGGTCTATGAAACCGCTAGCTGTGCACAGATATTTTTGTCATCATTTATTTTTAGGGTTTCACTGCCCAGCAGAAGTTTTGACCGCTCCAAACCAATACGATTCAGTCCATACATATCTAGGTCGAACCCACACTCTCTCATGGCGACGTCGACGAACCCAAACTGGCACTGGTTAGTCTGGACTTGCTAATGCGCAGATATCGAGTTCCGCCTTAAGCCGCTCCGTGTGTAAACGCGCCTCTAATTCGCTTCATATAAATCGATTTGTCTAATTCGCTTCACAATTGCCCGTGTAAACACGGCTTTTGATTTAGCTTCTGCTGCTTTGAAGTTCAGAGGGCAACGAGGACCCGATGTGCCAAAGGCTGAGATAGGAATAAATCTAATGGACGAGTCTCCAGGCAGTTTCCCCAGAGACCCACATATCACTATGGTAACCCAAGTAAAACATAGCAACAGATCACAGAGGATGGATTCTGAGTGTGAGTATGAGTCCACTCTTAATACTCAATGGACATCTCAAGGCTTAGATCTCTGCCTGTACACTCTGTTAACTGAATACATTAACGAATCTAAATGAGTGTATGTTTACGGAATAACTCAACAGGCCCTAGAACTATGCCTTTGTTATATTACAGGAACTAACCTGGTTAACGTGTTAACAAAATGAGTTGCACACATTTATATAAAAATGATCCTGAAAGTAGTTCAATAGGTACACACAATCCTTGCACAGCAACGTTTCGCTCAAACGAATTAAGCTAAGATTCCATATACATGATATGCGGTATGCAAATGCAAATGCAAATTTGAATGCGACAACAAAAATGGAAAACATGTAAACGCACGGTGGTGCTTCCATATATGCCCAGATCCGAATGCGGAGAAATGGATCGCTCAATGGACCGGTCAGCGCGAATGTGAATGCGAATGTCATGCTGCATACTGCGTATATGGAATCTTACCTTTATATCGTAATACAGAATCTGGAATCGTTACCCAGCGTGCACTCTCGCAAAACTGATTCTATTTTAATTACGTGATTTCTGTTTTCCAGTGGCGCCGCCGGTGGTAAACTTGGAACTACACAATCGGGTCATACATGTGTCGAGGGTGCCTGGTTTGGTAATAGATACCACACGGGGTTGGGCTGGTTAAGGTGTTTGTTGTGGGCAGATCACACTACGTCGCAGTCACCGACCCACAAGCAGAGACAATCTTGCAAGTTACTTACTGAACATGTTGGTGCTGTTTAAAGGGGCATATTGGATCAATTTAATAGAACCTGTAACCACTGAAGCCTATGGTGTGATCATTCTGAAATGCACGCCAAAATTAATTGAGCATGTTTTCGCTTCATATAGTCTCAAGGTTAGTCATTTATAAATACGTTACTTCAAACTATAATGATTAAGCAAATATGTGTATTTGAAAAAAATCAGAAACTCAACACATCGAACTCTGCAACGCTAAGCGAATACATTCATATTCCAAATTACATTGGAACATGAAGAACAATGTCTGATATCCTAGTATTGGAACAGGATAATAACCAAAGCTCTGAGTAAAGTATAATATTCGTTAGACCAAAATATGCATCTAAATTTAATTCTATATATCCAACTTAGACACTGGTGCATACATAGTCCGATGGGTTTGAGTTTCTGCAATTTTGTTAAAAGATAAATATATGCTTAGAGGGTGCAAGACTATATTATCTAAGTTAGATATGTAGGATCAAATCTAGATAAGTGATTTGGTTTTGAAAGTGTTGTAGTTCATCAGGCTATACAACTTCTGTTACTGCTGAAGCCTATGCTGCCCTGCAATTTTCTGTTTTCACTTCAAATATCTTAGCCATTTGTAATAACAGCTATGTCAAATTAAATATAAGTGGATAATGATAATCAACTGAGTATATGTATCTAATAAGTATGACAGACACTCAAACCATCCGAGAATGAAACTTTAATGACACACAGTGTTCTCCAAATTAAACTAATATTTCTTTTCTGTTGAGAAAGTTTAGTGAAAGGTTCTCTGTCCGGAAGTGCCCTATCTGTGGGACTCTTATGCGGTGAGCAAAATTGGAAATATTGTGCCTAGAGCAGGATTCAAAGCCACTATTTGTGAAATGCTGGCGCGAGCATGCTGATCATTATCATTACACTACCTAGACTCCCTGATGCAATCACCCTATGTGTATCTGCCTTGTCTATCTGGCTTCTTGCCTGAGTGGCCAGTGCAGACTACTACAGGACTGACACCTTAAAGGGTCTACACTGGCATGTAAATCCAGTTCCACTGTTTGACACTCCACTAAATTGCACTTAAATACTAACACAGATGGTGCGAATTAATACCATGCAGAAGATAACTCATCGAAAACTGCAATACCTTGAGCTGATACTGCAGATTTGTGTTGATAAGCAGTGGCATGTTAGCAGGCTGCAGCTGTGCAGATTGGGGTGGGGCGCTTGTTGTTTCTGGGACACAGCGCGCTGAGGTTGCCCGTCAGATGGCGCTCAAGGAGCGTTTTCTATGACAACGGTCTGTAGACGGGGAGATGTGTATGGCAAGATAATTGAAGGCGGATGTGTTGGAACTGGGTGCTTTGTTGGGGAGTGATCCGACTGATCAGGGTGCCTGGCCGTGTTTTTCCCCGCTTAAAATAAGTGGGACAATTGGATCAAAGGGGCTCAGGCTTGTCAGAGGAGGCCTGGTGCTGGAGAAGCTATTGTCGCGTTGGTGACCGGCAGGCCACCCACCTAGCCGAGCAACAGCCGCTTGTTTTGTTCGACAGTGAAATTGAAGTGAAGTGAAATCGAGACAGAAGTGGAAGGAGAGGGAATGCTTTATGAGCATTAGGCATAGCATATTATTATATTAAAGTAGCAGTCGTAGCATGAAGGCTGTAGTAGGAAACTCAGTGCAGCCATCCACAGTGAAGCCATAGGTAAGCTATCCTTGGAATCTATTTGCACAGATGGCAGTTCCCTATCCTTGAAATCTACTTGCACATATGTCAGTTCTCTACCCTTCAAATCTATTTGCACACATATCAGTTCTCTATTCTTGGAATCTACTTGCACAGATGTCAGTTCTCTATCATTGGAATCTATTTGCACAGATGTCAGTTCTCTATTCTTGGAATCTATTTGCACATATGTCAGTTCTCCATCCTTGGAATCTACTTACACATATGTCAGTTCTCTATCACTGAAATCTATTTGCAGAGATGTCAGTTTTCTATCCTTGAAATCTATTTGCACACATATCAGTTCTCTATTCTTGGAATCTACTTGCACAGATGTCAAATCTCTATCCTTGAAATCTATTTGCACAGCTGTCAGTTCTCTATCCCTAAATCGATTTGCACAGCTGTCAGTTCTCTATCCTTGAAATCTATTTGCACATATGACAGTTCTCTATCCTTGAAATCTATTTTCACTGATGTCAGTTCTCTATCCTTGAAATCTATTTGCACAGCTGTCAGTTCTCTATCCTTGAAATCTATTTGCACAGCTGTCAGTTCTCTATCCTTGAAATCTATTTGGACAGATTTCAGTTCTCTATCGTTGAAATCTATTTGCACAGATGTCAGTTCTCTATCCTTGAAATCTATTTGCATACATATAAGTTCTCTATTCTTGGAATCTACTTGCACAGATGTCAGTTCTCCATCCTTGGAATCTACTTGCACATATGTCAGTTCTCCATCCTTGGAATCTACTTGCACATATGTCAGTTCTCTATCCTTGAAATCTATTTGCAGAGATGTCAGTTTTCTATCCTTGAAATCTATTTGCACACATATCAGTTCTCTAATCTTGGAATCTACTTGCACAGATGTCAATTCGCTATCCTTGAAATCTATTTGCACAGCTGTCAATTCTCTATCCTTGGAATCTATTTGCACAGCTGTCAGTTCTCTATCCTTGAAATCTATTTGCACAGATGTCAGTTCTCTATCCTTGAAATCTATTTTCACAGATGTCAGTTCTCTATCCTTGAAATCTATTTGCACAGATGTCAGTTCTCTATCCTTGAAATCTATTTTCACTGATGTCAGTTCGCTATCCTTGAAATCTATTTGCACAGCTGTCAGTTCTCTATCCTTGAAATCTATTTGGACAGTTTTCAGTTCTCTATCCTTGAAATCTATTTGCACAGATGTCAGTTCTCTACCCTTGAAATATACTTCAACGATTGCTTAATGTAATAATTGCTGTGAATCGATGTTGACATGTTACAATTGAGCCACACGACAGACTGACATTGAATGTTTGGTCGAGCAGTTGTAGAAGCAAAGTGCACGGAGGGAGGAGACAGGGAGATATAAAGTGCAGTGTGCCGACGATTTGGTCAAGAATCTATTTATCTGTCTGGGTATCGTGTGAAAAGAACTGACGCAATCCGCGAAAGGATTGCACCTCTGAGATCGACCGAAATGAAAAAGAGGTTGTGCATAGCGACCAAAGGTATGCATGATCCTTCATTGTGTTAGGAACTTGTGTAAAGGCCCTGTCACACTACGACGTATGGCGCCGCCGGGTGCGTAACATGTTGAAATAAAATTCAAATTCAAATAGGTCGGCATTCGCCAAACTTTCTGCGCTGCAAGGGATAAAAATGGATGTACACACAACGTACACACAACATACACACAACATACACACAACGTACACACAACATATGTAATGTATGCAGAACGTATCTCTGACCTATTGAGAGCATTCATGTGCCTCACAAAATGTTCCCAAAACGTTTACATATGCTCACGGTACGCTGACCAACATTATGAATGCTACTTCATCGCTAGAAGTATGGTGTATACATTAAGTACACTAGAGATACGGCAGGCATACTTTGAAGTACCTTAGGGGTACATTATGCATCCCTTGGCAGTACGCGGACTGTACATTCCCAACAGGCTGAATGTACGGCTAATGTGCAGCAACGTATTCCGATGTATCCCTAATGTACTCCAAACGTATGCCGGCGTACCCCAAATGTACATGCAGCGTAGGTTCAATGTATGAGTCACACGTCAACACACGTTGGAAATTTTGTGCATGCACACACATTTTTCGGAGCCTCGACGCACGGTGATGTAAGACGACCTATAACGATGTACCCAGAAAGTACCCGAGGTATGCCCAATGTACCATATGATGACATACACCGACGTGTTGGTCGAAAATCACATACGTTGGCATACACTAAGGCTATACGTCGTAGTGTGACAGCCCCTTACATACTTATGGGGCCGTACTAGGAAAACTGTGATCTATGGTGAAGCTCCAGTGATGAGTGCTTGTGACTCACCACATTTGAAACAGAAACACATATTGACTCGGTAGTTAAAAATGGGGTCGTGAGAGTACCATGTTTTCCTTTGGGATTTATTAGGTGGATGTGAACAAATTTAGTGACCAGTGACCCTTGTCGAAAATGTGATGTGATGGTGCCACCTGTCACAAAAAGATGCTCGTGACACAGGTGATGTCGGCGGTGGTGATAATGGTGGTGATGATGATGCTTGCTGCTGCTGATAATAATAATGGTGGTGGTTATGATGGTGATAATGGTGATGATGACGAATGATGACAGTGACGATGAATGACAATGATGATGACAATAACAATAATATTAACAATAAATCTGAAATCTTGACAACAAAAGATTGTCCCATGTGAATACAAGACCTAACATCCCTCTAGGATATTAATGCTGTGTGTTTGTATCTCTATTTCTGAGGTAATCTTGTGTTTTATTCAAGCCCTTATTTTGGCGGCAGACAATCTGGTGATGAAATAAGGAAATGCGGTGCAACACCGGAGGTTGTGGTGGCGCGTCGGGGTGGGAAGCTTCATGGTCGATTCGGTGTCAAGTCGGTGCTGGCCACCATTGTACCGATATCGGCAACGGTACAGGCGCAACCAGGCCGTGAAGAGCAAGCGTCGTCAACCAGCCACTCTCCCCTATTGCTACCCACAGGACACGCCACTCTGACAGACACTCACATAGACTCACACACACTCACTCACTCACACTTATACACACTCACACACACTCACCCAGCCACACTCCTCTACTGCTACCCACAGTACACGCCACTCTGGCACACACTCACATACACTCACACACACTCACTCACTCACACTTATACACAATCACACACACTCACCCAGCCACACTCCCCTACTGCTACCCACAGTACATGCCACTCTGGCACACACCCACATACACTCACACACACTCACTCACACTTATACACACTCACACACACTCACCCAGCCACTCTCCCCTACTGCTACCCACAGTACCCACCACTCTGCGCACACTCACATACACTCACACACACTCACTCACATATATACACACTCACACACACTCATCCAGCCACACTCCTCTACAGCTACCCACAGTACACGCCACTCTGGCACACACTCACATACACTCACACACACTCACTCACTCACACTCACACACACTCACCCAGCCACACTCCTCTACTGCTACCCACAGTACACGCCACTCTGGCACACACCCACATACTCCCACACACACATTCAGTCACACGTATACACACTCACACACACACTCACTCACCCACACACTCACCCTCCTCTACTGCTACTCACATTACACGCCACTCTGGGACACACTCACACACACTCACACACACACTCACACTCACCCAGCCACACTCCTCTACTGCTACCCACAGTACACGCCACTCTGGCACACACTCACAAATACTCACACACACACTCACTCACTCACACTTATACACACTCACACACTCATCCAGCCACATTCCTCTACTGCTACCCACAGTACACGCCACTCTGGCACACACCCACATACTCCCACACACACACTCACTCAATATATATACACACTCACTCAGACACACGCATCCACATCCAGTCACACTTACACACTTACACACTGAATCATTCACTCACATACACACTCACTCACACACTCACACACTCATTCACACACTCATTTATACACTCACACACTCACTCACACACTAACACTCTCACACACCCTCACACACTCACTCACACACTAACACATACTCACAGACTCACTCACTCTTACACACTCACACCTACTCACTCACACACACTCATATACACTCACATACACTCACTCACATACACTCACTCACATACACACACTCACTCGCACTTACACACTCACACTCACACACACTCAATCACTCAATCACACACACTCAGTTACTCACACACACTCACACATACATACTCACACTCACTCATTCACTCAACACACTCACTCACATACACACTCACTCACACACTCACACACTCACTCACACACTCATTTATACACTCACACACTCACTCACACACTGTCACACACTAACACTCTCACACACCCTCACACACTCACTCACACACTAACACATACTCACAGACTCACTCACTCTTACACACTCACACCTACTCACTCACACACACTCACATACACTCACATACACTCACTCACATACACTCACTCAAATACACACACTCACTCGCACTTACACACTCACACTCACACACACTCAATCACACACACTCAGTTACTCACACACACTCACACATACACACTCACACATATACGCGCATTTACACGCACAAACGCACTTAAACCCACACTTAAAGAAACACACAATCACTCCCGATGTTATTTTCCAAATGAAGAGTGCCTCACAGATGTCGTATCTGAATCGAAATGCACCGACTAAATTGCTGAATCGATAGTAAATATGATAACAAGTCGTAATAACACATCACCATATGCCTCCCGGTCGGGAGAATTGGATTCTGGGACATTGGCACATCCGCCAGGGGGCGCAGCGACTGATACACAACTCATTTATCACTGACTTTTAAGTTGTCGTCTGCTCTCCTTAAATGTCATTTGTCCCCGACTAAATGTCGTCTGCTAGTTATAGAATTCATGAACAAATACTGCATATACGTCCGCATTAACGCCTCATTTGTCTGATAGTCGGAGGGTAGTATCGGCTCCGTTAGGGTGTACATAACTGTCGCTATTTATGGTTACAAACGAAATGTTCTGATGAATAAAATATATACGGCCCCCTCCCCTAAAAAAAAAACCCACACACGCGAAAGAACGCGGGTTTGGCTACCGTAAGAATGAATGTGATATTCGAGGGGTATTATTACTTTTCTTTTTCATTTTGTAATACCAGTAAATTGCTATTGACAATTATTTTGGGTGATAACAAGATCACATTCATGACGTCAAAACGACTGGTGACACTGTGCACTCATGGCGACCTTATAGTGTTGTCCCACTGGGAGACTGTACCGCCGCCACCATGACCTGATAGCTCATTCAGTCACATAATGCGATACTGAGCAAACCAGGTTAGATAGCGACAAGTATGAATTTTGATTCGAACAGGGATTGAACCCAGAACCTCCCGCGCGGGAAGCCAACTCTGCAAGTATTCGGGCACCCCGTGCTTGGCTGTGTTACTGACCTCAGTGAGTGCAGTCATGGAAAGGTTACATCGGAAAGCACCAACCCCAACCACCACATTCCATGGGTGTCTGAAAAAGTGCTTTTGTGGAGGTTGTTTTAACAACGTTGAGTTCCCTGTAGGTGATGAATGGCAAGGTGCTGATCAAAACCATCTCCGTTATTGACACATGTGAATGTGGTCAGCATCGGATAAGACAAAGTCTCGTCTCTTTGTTTGTTTTTGCACTGTCGGGTGACAAACCAGTCCTTGTTGTATACTTGTAAAGTGGCCCGGTATGGACAGCTAGGATGGCGCTTGTCCTCCAACAAATGCTCTGCAAGCACAACTTGGCATAGTAATGTTTCTGTTTATATAACGAAATATGTGCTGAAGTCATACATGGACAGGTTACTTTACTCCTGTGTTGTATGAGGCTGGGGAAAGGGGGGAAGGGAAACGGTTACTATGGTTACTGGAAAGATCAGGGTATAATGACCAGAGCCTGTTGCTTTGGTGTGAGCAGAGCGTTGAGAGGGTGAGGGCCTAGAGCACTTACTTATATACACAAGAAGTGATATTTGATCCAATGAAAGCTATTTCCCAGCACAACTTCAATGCATAAGTTCCTTACACTTTAGCAGTAAACTACAGAACCACCTTATTATAGTTTTGGTTATAAGCCGTGTTTACACGGGAAATTGTGAAACGTTCTAG
This sequence comes from Branchipolynoe longqiensis, assembly GCA_030323885.1. NCBI lineage: Eukaryota > Metazoa > Annelida > Polychaeta > Phyllodocida > Polynoidae > Branchipolynoe > Branchipolynoe longqiensis. The sequence continues at coordinate 43,877,905 of CM059201.1, read as the reverse complement.
ACAAAGCGATTATATGAGGCGTTTTTGAGGCGCGTTTACACGGACAGAGTTTAAAAAGTGTTTTGGCACCGGGAACAAGCAGCCTGTGGTGCGCATGTAGCCGGCGAGCACTGCTATGTGTTTAGTTTACACTCATCGATTCGACTCAGATGTAGCTGCTACGTTAATATCGCTTGGAATTTAAGGTTAATTTAATTAAATTTCATTATTTGAGGATGTAATTCTGTTAAATATGATCGCATTTAATAGATTTCGGCCTAATCGGGCCCTAACACTGCCGGGCACAAGCGACTAGTTACTGCTCCCCCTGTTGCCGGCAAGCCCTACTATTTTATACTATCGCCACCCGGGAACCAGCTGAATCGCTTCAAATAAACCACCTTACGAGGTGGTATAGATGAGGCGTTTCATATGAAGCGATTCAGCCCTAAAACGCCACAGAACCGCGTCTACACGGCAAATGTGAGTCGATCTAGGCAAGTGGGTTCATATGAAACGTTTTAAATCGCCCGTGTTAACGGGGCTATAGATGGCTGAACGCGTGAACAAGATAGTTGTTGTCTGGTTATTGAATGGCTGTTATATGGTTGTTGTCTAGCTGTTGTCTGGTTGTGGTCCGTCTGATGTCTAGCTTGGGTTTGATTCTCATCGCTCTGTGGGCTGGTTATTGTCTGGTTGTTGTGTAGCTGTTATATGGTTGCTGTATAACTGTTGTCTAATTGTTGTCTGGTCATTGTCTGGTCATTGTCTGGTCAGTGTCTGGTCGTTGTCTGGTCAGTGTCTGGTCATTGTCTGGTCGTTGTATGGTAGTTGTCTGGTCATTGTTTGGTCAATGTCTGGTTGTTGCCTGGTTGTTGTCTGGTGGTTATATGGTTGCTGTCTAGCTGTTGTCTAGTTGGTGTCTCGTCATTATCTGGTAATTGTCTGGTCCTTCTCAGTTCATTGTCTTGTTGATGTCTGGTTGTTGTCTGGTCATTGTCTGGTCATTTCTGGTTGTTGTCTGGTTTTTGACTGGTCATTGTCTGGTCATTGTCTGGTTGGTGGCTGGTTGTTACCTGGTTGTTGTCTGGTAATTGACTGGTTGTTGTCTGGTCATTGTCTGGTCATTGTCTTGTTGTTGTTTGGTCGATGTCTGGTCATTGTCTAGTAATTGTCTGGTTGTTGTATGGTTGTTGCCTGGTCGGTGTCTGGTAATTGTCTGGTAATTGTCTGGTTGCTGTCTGGTCGTTGTATGGTCATTGCATGGCCATTGTCTGGTCATTGTCTGGTCATTGTCTGGCTGTTGTATGATGATTGTCTGGCCATTGTCTGGTCATATTCTGGCCATTGTCTAGCCATTGTCTGGTCATTGTGGGTCATTGTCTGGTAATTGTCTGGTAATTGTCTGGTAATTGTCTGGATGTTGTCTGGTCATTGTCTGGTCATTGTCTGGTCATCGTCTGGTCATTGTCTGACCAATGTCTGGTCACTCCCGGTTGTTGACTGGTCATTGTCTGGTCTTTGCCTGGTCGTTACCTGGTTATTGTCTGGCTGTTGTCTGGTCATTGTCTGGTCGTTGTCTGGTCATTGTATGGTTATTGTCTGACCAATGTCTGGTCACTGTCTGGTCACTGTCTGGTTGTTGACTGGTCATTGTCTGGTATTTGCCTGGTTGTTAATTGGTCATTGTCTGGTCGTTGTCTGGTCGTTGTCTGGTCATTGCCTGGTCGGTGTCTGGTCGGTGTCTGGCCATTGTCTGATCATTGTCTTGTCGTTGGATGGTCATTGTCGGGTTGCATTCTAGCTGTTGTATGGTCATTGTGTGGTCATTGTATGGTCATTGTGTGGTCATTGTGTGGTCATTGTCTGGTTGCTGTCTACCTGCTGTCTGATCATTGTCTGATCATTGTCTGGTCATTGTCTGGTTGTTGTCTGATGGTTGTTGTTTGGTTGGTGTCTGGTTGTTGTCTCGTTGTTTTCTGGTTGTTGTCTAGGTGTTGTTTGTTGCCTGTTGTAATAATGCTAATATGCATGCATCTTGTTGTCTGGTTGTTGTCTGGTTGTTGCCTGGTCATTGTCTGGTCATTGTTTGGTCGGTGTCTGGTCGGTGTCTGGCCATTGTCTGGTAATTGCCTGGTCATTGTCTGGTCATTGTCAGGTAGTTGTCTCGCTATTGTCTGGTCATCGGATGGTCATTGTCGGGTTGCATTCTAGCTGTTGTGTGGTCATTGTGTGGTCATTGTGTGGTCATTGTGTGGTGATTGTCTGATTTCTGTCTACCTGCTGTCTGGTCATTGTCTGGTCATTGTCTGGTCGTTGTCTGGTCGTTGTCTGGTTGTTGTCTGGTTGTTGTCTGGTTGTTGTCTGGTTGTTGACTGGTTGTTGTCTGGTTGTTGTCTGGTTGTTGTCGGGTTGTTGTCTGGTTGTTGTCGGGTTGTTGTCTGGTTGTTGTCTGGTTGTTTTCTGGTTGTTGTCTAGCTGTTGTTTGTTGCCTCTTATAATAATGCTAATATGCATGCATCTTGGTTGCGGCCTGTGGGTGATCTGGTTATATTGGGGTTGCAGTATGACTGATCTGTTTACCGCCTTGCGCTGTGGCTGCTGTTAGCGTGTGATCTAGTCACGTCGAGACGCAGTGTGATCGTTATCCGGTACTGATCCGGGCACTGCCTGCTTATGGTATGGTCGTGGATGAAGCCAATCCATGAACAATGGACCTAGAGGAACAAGGGAGAGGAGAGAGAAGGAATGTCGCCCGTCTAGCCACAATCCTAATAAACAATGGCCGCCGTGATTAAGGGCAGAGATTAACTCAAAGGCTTTTTTCAGCATAGTTGAACGCACTACAATGAAACCATAGTGACTCCGGGCAGACACGCCGCATATGTTACAAGAAATGAAAACAGGGTCAATTAAAGCGAAACATGGTGATTTTACCAAGCCATCATTCCACAGCCGACTTTTTTCGGTTCAGTGAATTTGACTGATAGCAGCTGACATTTATATTCAGTGAATTTGACTGATAGCAGCGGACATTTAGATTCAGTGAATATGACTGATAGCAGCCAACATTTATATTCAGTGCATACGACTGATAGCAGCCAACATTTAGATTCAGTGAATTTGACTGATAGCAGCTGACATTTAGATTCAGTGAATATGACTGATAGCAGCCAACATTTAGATTCAGTGAATTTTACTGAGAGCAGCTGACATTTAGATTCAGTGAATATGACTGATAGCAGCTGACATTTAGATTCAGTGAATTTTACTGAGAGCAGCTGACATTTAGATTCATTGAGTTTGACTGATGCTAAATGATAGCAGCCAACATTTAGATTCAGTGAATTTTACTGAGAGCAGCTGACATTTAGATTCAGTGAATATTACTGATAGCAGCTGACATTTAGATTCAATAAATTTTACTGGTAGCAGCCAACATTTTGACTCAGTGAATTTTACTGATAGCAGCTGACATTTAGACGCAGCAGACGACTTTCTCAGAGGCCGTGGCTAATGGGGTAATATTGTTCCCTCAGCTGTCAGTCGCCCACTGCGCAGCGCCCGTGCGCAGGTTGGTTGCCTAGAGACTCCCACAATGCACCATGCTTTGAATTGCGGGGCAGTAATTTCCGGGTGGCCTTTGGGGGGCACGTGATTCCGGGGTTCCTATCTCAAATTACCCCTATTTGCATACATTAATGACCTCAGCGCAATGGTTCGACAAGCCCTGGGGAGACGCTAAGAATAAAACATCGGTAGTGATTGCAGAAAATGACATACTTATAAACATCTCCATCAGGTAGACCTCGTTTGGGAGAGCCCTTCCAGTATATATGCCTGGTTAGAACACCAGGCTGTGAATAGTCGTGCTATATTACACAACATAACATATATTGCTAGTTCACAGGGGTCCCGTTATGATACTGCCACCTGGTGTTGACGTGTAATCTTCACGTACATTTTCGCTATATCTTAGGCTATACTAACTGCATTGCATTTAGAACTATTAAGAACAACTTTGGATATGCGGTGTAATGATCCAATTTGGAGCTTAAATAACCCATGCCGTGACGTCATGCATGCAGGGAAAGGGGGGCTGACATTACATAGGCGATAAGGCATAGTGAACGAGCTTCAAATTCATCATTAGTCTAAAGGTTCTGTCACACATCACCTGATTGGGGAAACGGAAAGAAATCAAAGAAAGTCCGTTGATATCCGGCAAAGTCCGGTTTGTGTCCATTGCATATCCATTGCTTATGCATTGATATCCGTTGATATCCGGCCTGATCCGCTACAAGTTTTGAGCATGCACACAACTTGTAACGGATTGCGCCGGACTGACCTATGTGGTTATTATCCATTACGTCCATTCCCCATCCGTTCCCGTCCGTTCCCTTCCATTCCTGTCCTTTCCCGTCCGTTCCCGTCCGTTCCCATCTGTTACATATCCATTACATATCTGTTACCCATCCGTTACCCATCCATTACCCTCCATTACCCGTCCGTTACCCATCCGATAAAGTTCCATTACCCGTCCCTTACCCATCGATTACCCGTCCATTACATAATCGATACATTTCAAGTCCGAATAACACCGGACTAGAATATTCTTTGTCCGGTTCTGTGCGTTGCTCAATCCGCCATAGTGTGACAAGCACTTTAGTAGGATCTGTGATACTCTTCTTGGGGAACTCTATTATAGCAAAGTGGTTATTTGTAGTCCTCTGTAATGAATAATCCACTAGTCTAACAGCTTTCACTTAATTTTAGTGCCAGAGAAATCCTATTCAAATGTCTAAGCATTGCCTTGTCAAAATCACTCTCACAATTGAGAATGGTCATTAATGCTGAATCAGCCAAAGTCACAGCTAGACGATCGAGGTCCTTGGCCCTGGGCTGAACTAACTCTGGGAGGATAGGCTCGTTCAATATGTACAAACCATGGATAGTTATACTCAAGTTTAATACTTGTGAATAAGTAAAGTTGAGTCGATCATATTACCCAGGTCTACTATACATGAACAAGGTAAGGCACCGTTTGGACGAGAAGGCTGGCACCTCCACAAAGGCCCTGCCGTTTATTACTTACAGTAAAAACTCGGGGTACCGTGGGGTGCAGCAGCACGGCGTAGTGCATGCCGGGCACTGTGACGGCCGGGGTTCCGTAAACTAACCCAGAGTTTACAATCAAGACTTTCTGGTATACCACAACGGGAGAGGCCTGAGGGTTCTACATTATTCCAATATACACATGCTGATCGGAGGCCGAGGGCGACAGACACGGCAGAGGGTTAAACACTATATGTAATATCAGAGTGAGGCCTGCGTGATATCAGTTTAATCAGACGGAGCAGGTTGTTTGGTATTGTTTGGTATTGTATTGGCTATTGCCATTAATCTGTTAATGGTATAAACAATCTAGCCATCCTCTGACAATGGATACGTTACAAAGTGCAGCAACAGATGCTCTGCTATGCTCATCATCATCATCATCATCATCATGCTGTCGGTATTCTAGCAACGGTCATTTATAAAATGAACCAACTGACAACGGATGAGTATGATATCCACCTGTGCTGGGTGCCTGTCCATGCCGGCATACAAGGAAACGAACGAGCTGATCGGGCTGCGAAGAAGGCCCTGAACTGTGATCTTGAACCGTGTCTGATCCCTTACTCTGATCTGAAACCACTAATAGCCACCCACATAAATTCCAAATGGCAACATGAGTGGGATGAAAACATTAATAAACTTAAAGAAATTGAACCATCTGTGGGAAAGCCACCACAGACTCATGCGGGAGGTCGGCGGGACCAAGTGGTCCTTGGCCGCTGCCGTATTGGCCACTCGTGGCTTACACATGCTTTTCTGCTCAAGGGGGAACCTCCCCCTGAATGTATTGGGTGTCAGTCCCCACTGACACTCAAACACATTTTACTAAGTTGCGTTGATTTTTTGGCCCTGCGCCAACGGTTCTACACTGCAGACAGTATGCATGACCTTTTTACTAAGGTAAAACAGGAAAACATTTTAGCCTTTTTGAGGGCAGCTGGACTGTACCACCTTATATAGTTTACTAAATGGATTCTATCAATTATTAATAAAACTTTTCTATTTCTATGGGAATTTGTTTCCCTTGACCACAAATATATGATTGTGAGCTTTCTAATTTAATTAGTGTCTATTGGCACATAATTGATTGTCTGCTTTTACATGTAAAAGCGATGGTTTGAACAAAAAAGAAACATTTCTCGCCGTGAATATGGCCTGTGCTGCCGACACGTCGTAAAGCAACCACCAATCAATCAATCAATCAATCATGCTGTCGGTCGTGATGCGACAAAGACTGCTTTCATTACTTGACTGCTGCTCTCCATTTTTGTGCGGTTGTACATTTCATGAAAGCTGCCTGCAAAAGTGTTGAAGTGCTGCAGGCTTATGCAAGTTACCAGCGGCACTCTCTCGGGGAGCAATTAAAGGTTTCATACCGGCAAGAACATGTCAAGACAGGCGCAAAACTATTTGTCCCTGCAGTGGCTGGTCGGGAGATGTTGGGAGTTTCATACATCAACCACCCTTAATGCTGCCACAGTGACATGGTTTTCTCTTTAGGGTTTGCTCCCTTAGCCTTCGGTTCTGTCAAGAACCTGTACCACAAGTCAGTGGTTTACAACTCTGCAGGGCAGGGGCGTTAAACTAAACAGACAGAAAGAAGAGTACAATAGGGCCCATCCATCTGAGCGAGTGGGTAAACACTATAACTTATAAGCTACAGTAGTACCTGTCTTCAGGGACTCTCTGGATCGGCGAACAGCTACCATATGACTAAACACTATATGTACAATAAGGCTATCTCATCATATGAACCGTCATGTTCACAATTTTTCCTCTTTTTGAATTGTATCAAACCGGTTTTTATTTATTTTAAAATAAGATGCAAATAACTACAAACTACGGCTTGAAGACGAGTGCCTCGGTGCTGGGGGAAAAACTTTATTCAGAAGATAATCTAGTTTTACCTAACACGCCCTAAAAAAAACCACCCAAAAACAATAGTTTTTCAACTCATTACACATAGGTTTGTTCGCTCATTACCCAACAGACTGCTACGCCCTCTGCAGGCTGTGTCATCAACTTCTTCAGAAGCAATGTCAACATAATAGAACCGAAAGTCACCAAAGTATGAGAAGTGCATTGGTGTAGAAAGCCGGCTCACCCCACCTAGAGACCGCAGTCCAATATGGCACGGTGAGCGATAATTCTTCACGTCTTAGGCGACGACAGCCGAGTCTCTGGGAGACGGGTTCGTGTCTCCGTGAGGGAGATGAAACCAACCCAATATTTGGGCATACACTCGTGGATATCAGAGCCGAGTGTTCACCTCCCGAATTATCACCACTCACCATTAACCACCCCCTCCTTCACCCTCACCACACCCTCACACTAACCCTCAACCTCACCCCCACCCATCACACCTCTACTGTCACACAAACCCTCAACCCCTCCTTCACCTCGACTCCACCCTCACCCTCACTCACCCGTACCCCCAACCACCTCCCTTACCACACACCACTCTCACCCTCACTCACCCCCACCACACCCTCACACTAACCCTCAATCCCCATCCTTACCCCACCCCACTCTCACCCTCACTCACCCCCACCACCACCCTCACACTAACCCTCAACCTCACCCCCACCCATCCCACCTCTACTGTCACACAAACCCTCAACCCCTCCTTCACCCCCACTCCACCCTCACCCTCACTCACCCCTACCCCCAACCACCTCCCTTACCCCACCCCACTCTCACCCTCACTCACCCCTACCCCCAACACCCACCATTACCCCCACCATACTCTCACCATCACTCCCCCCACCACCACCCTCACACTCCCCCCACAACCACCCTCACACTAACCCTCAATCCCCACCCTTACCCCACCCCACTCTCACCCTCACCCCTACTCCCAACCCCCACCCTTACCCACCTCACTTTCACCCTCACTCACTCCCACCACCACCACCCTCACACTAACCCTCAACCCCCACCATTACACCCACCATACTCTCACCCTCACTCACTCCCACCACCACCACCCTCACACTAACCCTCAACCCCCACCATTACCCCCACCATACTCTCACCATCACTCCCCCACCACCACCCTCACACTTACCCTCAATCCCCACCATTACCCCCACCACAAGCTTACCGTCATACTAACCCTCAACCCTCATGCCGACACTTACCCCCACCCTCTCCCTCACCCCGATCATCACCCTCTAACTCCCCATCCACCTCACCCCACCCCACTCTCACCATCACACTAACCGCCACCATCCTCCAGGCCCAACCATCACCCATGACCATCGCGAGATGTGAATGTGGGCCACATCAACAAGACTTTTGACAAGCTTGCTGAAATGATTTTGGGTTCTTTCAGCGCAAATTGCTGCAAAACTAGCCATTGTTCATCCAAATGACTATAATGAATAGTAGGTTATAATAGTCAACTTAGTACATTTATCTAAAAAATGATGCAAAAATTCGAACGTCATCGGACTATGCAACTTTAAGCTGGCAGCTGCAGCTTCCATGCCGGGGCGTGGGGAGGGTTCCCGACCCAGGCTTCCCTTCACATGACAACCCATACTTTAAACTCACTTCGCACCTACAACCACATGTCTCCCGATGCACAAACTTGGTTGGATTATTTGCATACAATTTTGTATACTGTCTATTGCAGTGAAATTGTCCAATCAAATAGTATACATTATACAGAATACCACTTCCTGTATCAGGGTGTATAACGTATCCACCACCTCCCCCACCTTCCGTCATGCAAGCTGCACCTGTGACCGGCAGCTGGGTCTCAGCCTCAGTCCCTACGCAACTCGGAACACCTGTAGTAAAGTGGCACACTCCGATGGTTTTGAGTTCATGATATATTTATCTGAGATAAATGTATTAGATTAATTATAATCTACTTTACTGAATTTGATTTAATTCAAAGTAACTTTGGAGATTTTAACAGCGCAACATTGATTGTGACATGCACGTTGAAACACTGGATATCATAAGCTTCACAAGTCACAGATTCTATACTGTTGAATTAGTGTTCCTTCCATATGGCCTTGTATGTTTAGAGATGTGGCAGTATCACCAGCGGGACGCCCAATGGAAGGTAACCATGCCAAAAGTAGCCAGATAACACACCACACAGCTACGTACAAGCCTATGATATGTAAATAGGAGTAGGCTAGTCTAGTAATAAGAGTAGAAACAATCAAATACATATATGCCAAGAAAATCCAAAAAAACTAACATAGGCTACTAACCATACCAACCAACTATCTATCTGCTACTGAAATGCAGGCAATCAAATACCTTATCAGCAGCCACTGTGTGGTAAGATAACACCAACACTACAACTGGCCAGCATTGAAAACAAGCCTGAATACCCGGGCTTATATGCCATGGACTGTATAAATACAGCCTCAATAACAACATTTAACAAAAATCAAAGTTGGGTATGTAGCATCAAATTTGGGCAACTGTTTTGGTTTGTTAACTTGAAACACCAGGTGGCAGCACCTTTCATGGTGCAAACCTTGCAAAACATGCTTTACTGCTATTGCTATTATTATTTTTAAATCGCTACAATGGAATTGTATGGGCAATCGTTTGGGACCCAAATAAAGTAATCGATATAGGGGAGTTGTTAATATGGGGAGGTGCTTGGTTAGAGAGGTTTTACTGTACGTTATTTTGACGAGAGAGAACATTATATTGATCTATCCACGCAGAACATTCTGGAATGAACAAGGGAAAACAAGTTCACAGTATTCCTGAATCTCTCACGGATATGCTACCCCCTCTACATACTGGTGCCATTCAATGCATTCCAAGATGGCGGTCGATACTTCACCCATTGGTGACCCGTGGCCGAGGACTAGACTCAAACTCTGTCAGAGTCGAGCAGTTGATTCTCTACATCAAAGCACAAGCACAACACAGTCCACGTCTTACCCCGATTCGGTAGTCTTTGATCTGGTGGACTCTTTTGAGCTGGTTCCAGGCTCGTCACAGCCTCGCCAAATAAAGCCAATGGGCGGAACGGTGAGCAACCAGCGAAGCGAGTAACACTAATAATACCATCAAGGTCCATGAATGCTCGGCATTTTCAGAGGAAAAACACCTTTAAAAATAAAAGAATATGTGCACAGAAAATAGCTCTATAAATACTGACAGTGTGCAGTCACTTGGAATTGTGAAGGGAAAGTTCTGAGCATATTCTACTCGTGTACACCCGTGTAGGCAGCTGGAATAGCCAGTGAGTGGCTGAAGTGGTTTCATATATTCAATTCAGCCGATGCCATTTAAAAATCACCCCGTCCACTAAAAATGAGTATTGTCATGTTGCCTAGACGTAGATAAAATCCCGCCATCCGCTCTTTATTTCACACGGAAATTGATTGTTATTTACCATGGAACTCTATTCTCACGACTTTACTAGGTTATGTTGCCATTCCAGGCAGCCCCTTTTCAAAGTTTCAAAGTAATACATGTGCAATGGAGAGTGGCAACTTGTTCATCTCTCTGCCATGTTATCGCTACCATTAATTTAAAATAATTTGCTACATATCTGTGATACTGTATATAATGTATGCATAATTTTACTATATATATACATATATGTATTCCTGTGTTATTTATATTCATATAATAAATTATATAATCTATATATATACATATATATAAACATTTTGAGTTTAATTGGGTGAACCGGCGCCAAAAGTCAGTATTTATTGTCAGAGAGCGAGGCAATAATGCCTCTATCGATCTATATGTATATATATATATATATATATACAGATCATATATATACAGATCATATATATACATTATTGAATCACTCTCTAACAATACATACTGACTATTAGCGCCGGTTCACCGAACTAAACTGAAAATGTTGATCGCTATAGTAACTGCGGCATCCCTCACTAGAAACCAAAGCTGTACTAAAAGATTAAAACCCCACCCTGTCTCATTCAGATAGATATGATAAATATCAGTCGACATTCAGGCTATGTGAACATGTACCCCCACTATACCCGAACCCTCAGACTCTGCCGAGGAACTGGCAACCGTCCGGAATATGAAACTATAGCAATACACTGGATCTAGTAGCGTGTTGCAAAATTACCTCTATTTTTGGCTAAGTGGAAATCAATGCTCACAGACTGGGAGCTAGGACTCCATTGGGCTTTGATGTGTGAACATATTAGGGACAATCTCACATCTAGCTAAGAAGGACCAGCTTTTTTTTTCTTAAAAAAAAAAAATTTAAACACCAAATTTGCCCGACCGTGAATGGACGAGAGCTGACACTGTGCTGCTGGAGCTCCGAACCACAAACACAAATAACCCTGTCTGCATCCAGGCAGCCCGTCAGCCGGCCCGGCCACCACCACGCTTACACTGATACTAGGTCCTATAGTGGCTGGTCCTGCAGTCATACATCTGTTATAGTTGTTGATCGTATAGTTATAGATCTGTTATATTGTGATCGTATAGTTATAGATCCGATGGTGATAGATCATACTGATTATAGTTCCTAGGGGTTATATATCCGATGTGTATATATTCCGCTTATGTTGTACTCATATTGCCCTAATATTGCCCTAATATTGCCTTCATATTTACCTCACATTGTCCTCACACTGCCCTCACGTTACGCTTACATTGTACTCATATTGCCCTAATACTGCCCTCATATTTCCCTCACATTTCCCTCACACTGCCCTCACACTGCACTTAGATTGCCCTAACATTGTACTCATATTGTACTCACATTTCCCTCACAGTACCCACACATTACCTCACACTGCCCTCATATTGCCCTAACATTGTACTGGTATTACCTCACACTGCCCTCACTTTGCCCTCACACTGCCCTCACTTTGCCCTCACACTGCCCTCACATTGCCCTAACATTGTACCCATATTGCCCTAACATTGTACCCGTATTGCCCTCACATTGCCCTCACACTGCCCTCACTTTGCCCTCACACTGCCCTCACATTGCCCTAACATTGTACCTGTATTGCCCTCACATTGCCCTCACATTGCCCTCACTTTGCCATCACACTGCCCTCACATTGCCCTAACATTGTACCCGTATTTCCCTCACATTGCCCTCACATTGCCCCCCACATTGCCCTCACACTGCCCTCACATTGCCCTCACACTGCCCTCACATTGCCCTCACATTGCCCTCACATTGCCCTAACATTGTACCCATATTGCCCTAACATTGTACCCGTATTGCCCTCACATTGCCCTCACACTGCCCTCACTTTGCCCTCACACTGCCCTCACATTGCCCTAACATTGTACCCGTATTGCCCTCACATTGCCGTCACATTGCCCTCACATTGCCCTCACATTGCCCTCACACTGCCCTCACATTGCCCTCACATTGTACCCATATTGCCCTCACATTGCCCCCACATTGCCCTCACACTGCCCTCACATTGCCCTAACATTGTACCCATATTGCCCTAACATTGTACCCGTATTGCCCTCACATTGCCCTCACACTGCCCTCACATTGCCCTCACACTGCCCTCACATTGCCCTAACATTGTACCCGTATTGCCCTCACATTGCCCTCACACTGCCCTCACTTTGCCCTCACACTGCCCTCACATTGCCCTAACATTGTACCCATATTGCCCTCACATTGCCCTCACACTGCCCTCACATTGCCGTAACATTGTACCCACATTGCCCTAACATTGAACCCATATTGCCCTTACATTGCCCTCACATTGCCCCCACATTGCCCAAACATTTGATTCATATTGTCCTCACATTTCCCTCACACTGCACTCACAGTATCCTCATATTACCCTCACACTGCCCTCACATTGCCCTAACATTGTACCCATATTGCCCTCACACTGCCCTCACACTGCCCTCACATTGCCCTAACATTGTACCCATATTGCCCTCACATTGCCCTCACACTGCCCTCACATTGCCCTAACATTGTACCCATATTGCCCTCACTTTGCCCTCACACTGCCCTCACATTGCCCTAACATTGTACCCATATTGCCCTCACACTGCCGTCACACCTCCCTCACATTGCCCTAACATTGTACTCATATTATCCTCATACCGCCCTCACACTGCCTTCACATTCCCCTCACTGATTATTCCATTGAGCGAGTGGTGTCTCACCACAGCCCCTTAAGAGACCACCCCGCGTTTGTATGGAATTACAGCCAATCAGCGTCGAGTGGGTCCTTAGCCCCAGAACTGGTCATCTCTGTTGCCACTTCCGGGCTGTCATTCTGACCGGCATACCTATCACTCTCACCACACAGGCCTAGCCTGCGGGTGCTGCTTGGTGGGGAGCCAGCGTATGTGCTTGGTGAGTGTAGCTTCCGTGTGTTTTTGGGCTGAAATAACAAAGCTGATCACTATTGACCTAAGAACTCCTACACGTCGACAGACATTATGTAAGGAGCACTGCTCAGGCATTCACAACGACAGAACAATCCACAATCCCAGTATTTCGACTTGAATGCGTTACCTCGAATGGCTGTATTGATAGATAGTTACATTTAGTAACTATAGAGGGTATCCACTGACGTCACCCTAAACAGAAGTGCAGCCATTGTGGCGAGAGTAACCACAATAATAATTGTCATTATCATTGTCATTGGTCGTGAGCAATCTTCATACAGAACAAGTGGAATATCTCTAAAACGACACCACCTAGACACAAACCATGTGGAACACATATAGAAAACATATTCAACAAATAGATTATATTAAATTTATAAGGTTAGGTTTATGCATTTCTATTAATTTGGATTAAAATAGATGTTTTGCAACAATTGTTTTATAAACATGATTTATCATCCTTGGCTCGTTTGTAGTTGTACTTCCAAAATATCCCCATCCCAGAGCCCCTCAGACATGAACACGTCACACCGAGCACTAACCTCCTAGCTCCCCAACACACATGTATTCCACCAGAGTGTGTCTGTTTAATATGTAAGACACAAGTGCACTGCTCAGGGATGTCATTAGCGTTAGCAGCAAGCTGTATTTAATCGACGTCCACAGCAATTGTTCCCTGCTCGGCCGACTGAAGCAATTAGGCTAGAGGAGCACCGTGATTAGCATTGCTTACTGATTGCAGGAGAACCGTGATTAGCATTGCTTACTGATTGCAGGAGCACCGTGATTAGCATTGCTTACTAATTGCTTCCCTAGAGCCTAATCCACAGATCCTCCCTCGAGCCGGCTTTGTATCTGTAGATCGACCGACATCCAGAAATTGTCCACATTTTATATGGCAAGTTAATAGGCCTACTCCTGCCAGGAAATAACTATTTTGAGCTCTTAAAGGAAGACAGGGCTGTGGCTTAATTAGACACCGTGGGAACCATAGCCACGTAGCCGCAGGTATACGCCACGTCAGCATAACAATTGATACATGAAATAGTGGAGAATTATCCAGGGATGAAAGCGGTCTCCAGGAAAAAAAGCCGAAATGCTGATATTCTCCCATAGGCTCAGCATTGTCAGGGAATCGCTGAAAATTCCGGGAAGTCAGGTTTCATACATATTGGTATACGCTGATAGTGCTGCACCCTTTGAAGCATGTATTAGTAGTATACGCTGCTAGTGCTGTGGCGTTTGCACCACATATCGGCATATGCTGATAGTGCTGCAGCATTAGAAGCACATATTAGTAGTATACGCTGCTAGTGCTGCGGCGTTTGCACCACATATCGGTATACGTTGATAGTGCTGTGGCATTAGAAGCACGTATTAGTAGTATATGCTGATAGTACTGCGCCATTTGAAGCATGTATTAATAGTATACGCTACGCTGACCCTGCTGTGGCGTTTGAAGCCATTAGTAGTATACGCTGCTAGTGCTGCGGCGTTTGCACCACATATTAGTATACGCTGATGGTGCTGCAGCATGAAACAACGTATTATTGGTCGGTTTGTTGTTGGAGTTTTACATCCTGGCAACATCTAAGGTCATATCAGGATGGGCGCAACGTATTAGTATACACTTATAGCTACAGAAAAAATCCTGGAACTCCGCGAAATCTCAGAGCTATGTCATCCCTGTAATAATAATGCCTTGTCATTAAAGGTGCACATCCATACGGCTGTCAGTTTCTACTGTTTTCTGACATTAGGTTGATTGCTACAATCTACTTTACTTTAGTTTGAAGTAACTGTGAATTTAAATGGTTAGACCGACCACCTCCCTAAACCGACCACCTCCCTAAAACGAGCAGTTAAAGTTGGTCCCAAGGGCGGTCGATTTGGAGAGGTTTTACTGTATATAGTATTATATGTAGTATATATACATTAAAACCTCTCTAACCGACCAAATCCACAGATCGACCACTCCCCTATATCAATCGCTTTTTTGGGGTCCCAACAATACCATTGAAACGATATTCTAACTCCCTAAACCGACCACCTCCCTAAATGGACCACTTAAAGTGGGTCCCGTGATCGGTCGAATTAGAGAGGTTTTACTGTATATCGTTTGCATGCTTTTACTAGATCCTAAAGCGGGCGCAAACTCGGATTGCTGCCATTGTGGGACAGGTCTCTTGCCACATATGATCACCTAGCCTGCCTGATGTAACGAATGCTACAACGCCTACCTGACTACCGTAGGTGGCGCTGTTCTTACCTGGTGAGGCGAGGGTAGAGGGCTCCCCTCACCTCACCAGGTATGAACAAGACTCGTAAGGTACGGTCACATACATGTTAGTGAACGTAGTTGAACATAGTGGAGGCTAACATAGTTCAACGTAGTTCAACGTAGTGCAACATATCGGCATCCATACTTCTCCATGATGAGAACATGATAAGAACATGTGTGGGCCGTGAGTTCCGATTTAAGCTTTGGACATGTTCAAAAGAGAGGTATGTTTGAGGCAGACGTAGCCTCCGCGATGATAACGTACTCTAGCATATTTCTTAATGTACTCTAGCATACTGTAGCATACTCTAGTGTACCCTAGCATACTTTGACCCGCAGAACACCTTGGCCATTCTGCCATGGTCACATAGCCATTAGTGGACAAAGTTGAACGTAGTTTAACGTAGGGGAGGGTAACGTAGTTGAAGGTCGTTGAACGTAGTTGAATGTAGTTGGATGTACCAGGATCCATACCGTAACGTACCGGGATCGATACCATAACGTATTTATCCATACCATTAGGTGGGTTACCACCAAAACCTGCCATGCCTTAACGTATTTGAACATAGTGACAGAACGTTTCACCCACGTTTCACACACGTTTCTATCTACGTTCAACTACGCCCACTAACGTGTATGTGACCGGGCCTAGAGATATTTATAGTCTAAAGCCTGGCGTACACATTACAGGCTTCCTGTTTATCGGCAGTACAATTACCACACACCTACAACGTTGTGGGGCCACTGTGGGTAAAACAACATTGGGCCTAACTGACAGTGAAATGATCCTTGTTGAATCAATGTACAGGCTTTCCTCTCTTTTTTGAATGAAAGTAGGGACATTGCAAAGCAGCAGGCTGCACAACCTGCACAATCTGCACATTGATACCTTCTCAAACAAACAGAACCCGGTATGTAGACTACCATCAAAGTCAGCGGCAGATAATCAAAACGCAGGCGTATACGCAGACCTCGTCACATTCTGCCTGGCATTTCCAAACCCAGCGATGATGGTCAGCGCTATTTTCACCGATAACAATGTTCACCAAATAAGGAATATTCAGAATGCAAGACCCCTGACTAAATAAAGCCTGCTATGGAGATTGAATCCACTTTGACCCACATTTCCACTGCGGCCTACATTACAACAACCGATCGTGCTCACCACTCAGTTGTTGTTTTTTTTGGTCCATTAGTTGTTTAAGCAGGGGAAATTTCAGTCATAGACGACTGATCTTCCTCATTCCACTGCTGGTCGATAGAAAGCTCGAGCCAAGGGATTTTTAACCTCCCACACCACATAGACATGGTATGAGAGCAACCGGCCTTTGATGACACTGTAAGTTATATACAGTGGTGGAAATCCAAATTGGCAGAGCTGGGGGCACGGGGAATCGAACCGCCGACCCTCAGATTATGAGTCTGACCTAGAAAAAAGTCAGACACTCTAACCACTCCGCCACAGAGAACGCCACAGTTGACAGGCCATATCACTCCGCGTCGTGTTCAGACAGGAACAGACGCGCAGGCAAGGCGGAGAGGTGGAGGGAGGGCAGTAAAAAGTCCAAAGCCAGGTGAACAGTTAGGAGCTACTCACAAAAAAATCACTGCGGGCCCTTTAGAAAATAACCGGCGTACCACCAGCGCCCGCCCGGCCCGCGCTAAACACACAAACACGCCGCCTGGTGTCGGGTCAGGGAAGCAGCGAGGTTTCAGCCCGCCCGTTTACACACTCGGCGAGCGCCCGTTTATACCTGCTTCCAACTGCTGCAGGCGTTATTACACCGGGGACCAGGAGAACGGGGCCGGACGAGGTGGTCAGCGCTCCTAGCAGCACCCTCAGCATTCCACCGGAACTACTCCCAACTAGGCCAGTTCTAACCGAACTAGACACACTCCACAATCTCTAGCTATAGAGTTTGGGACAAGAAATAACAACAATATATGTATTCACAATAATCCTGGTTAATTAATTTAAAACAATTGTTCTTGGCAGATTAGTTGATAAAACATGGGACATTGCAATCACGCGCCAATTGGTCTTCCTCATTCCACTGCTCCTTGTCATATCCTAGTAGATCTAATTTCGAACGCCAGGCTCGGTAGGGACAATAGAGTGTAGATTTGTAAATCATTGGTTGGAGTGACAAGTCGGTATCCGTCCTGATATGACCTCAGATGTGTTACGTCTCAGATTCCAAACAAAGAAAACCTTTCTAATATGTGTATGCTTAATTAAAAGTGCAATATTTGTCTTCGGGAACTATATTGAGATCATATGCCTATGTCTCTAATAACTGTAGCATCAGTCATTGCACCACGGGTGAATCTCTAAGTACTGTCTGCTCTGTCAAATAACGCTTTAGGGAGAACTGGTGATTACAGAATTAATATTCTGCTGCCGTATCTTTCACCTTCTGTGACTATAGGCACATGTGGCAAGTCGTGTGTAACGTTAGTGGCGAAGTCACGGTACAAACATCATTTTAAAATCTAAACACTGAAGGTAAAGTTGCACATGTTGATGAAAGTGTTACATTTTCAAAACCAAAACACCTACCTAGAAATTATAGAGCATTCTATGAATGTAAACCTAAAAATACTGAAATATTGCTCTAAGTATATATAAGGAGAAAGTTGCATCCGCTTGCCCATAGCACAT
Source organism: Branchipolynoe longqiensis (assembly GCA_030323885.1). Lineage (NCBI taxonomy): Eukaryota > Metazoa > Annelida > Polychaeta > Phyllodocida > Polynoidae > Branchipolynoe > Branchipolynoe longqiensis. The sequence continues at coordinate 43,859,498 of CM059201.1, read as the reverse complement.
CTCAGATGCATAATGTCGGGCAGTATTTAAGCAGTAAGTCGCACCCGCTTGCCCATAGCACATATCAGATGCATAATGTCGGGCAGTATTTAAGCAGTAAGTCGGGCAGTATTTAAGCAGTAAGTCGCATCCGCTTGCCCATAGCACATCTCAGATGCATAATGTCGGGCAGTATTTAAGCAGTAAGTCGCATCCGCTTGCCCATAGCACATCTCAGATGCATAATGTCGGGCAGTATTTAAGCACTAAGTCGCATCTGCTTGCCCATAGCACATCTCTATATATATTTGAATGTAGGTGTGGGTAGTTCTCAGCACCAGTTAGTCTCTGTGCAAGGATATCTGCACAAACGTCGTCATTTATTGTAAAACAGCGTTTAGGAAGTTTGATCAATTCATTCAATTAACCTGCTTATGGAAATGCCTACGTTTAGCCTTAAATCCAGGTGTGTATATGTGTTAATAATGAGATTGAGTGGGATATCAGGTCAGGGTGCTGGCAGCCTGGTCTTCCAGTGGGGCAGCACTATAAAGTCGGCATGAGTGCGCACTGTCACAAGTCGGTACCTATCCTGATATGACCTTAGATGTTGTTAGGACGTAAAACAACAACAAACAAACAAAATCGAGCTATACCGTGAATATATGAACCTATATGCAAAAACACATGGGTTTGCATAGCTATACACAATAGTATGGTGACAAAGTACTGCATGTTAAGGCAAGCACGTTGTGCATAAAAGTACTTATATGCGCAACCAAGTTTTGTGCATACAACCCTAACTCGACATGCCCAAATTGTGTTCTAAATACCAATATATATGAAAGCCTATCAGCATGAATGTTTAGTACTATGCACCAGCAACCCCCTATACGAAGATATAGGGTGTTCAATTCCACTCATATTCGATGCAAAATATGTCATATGAAATGAAGGTCACAAAAAATAGGACATACAGTGATGCAGGTGATCTAGTGTGTGTATATATGTGTATGTATTTATATGTAAATTCAGACCAAGAGACCACTCTTATTCGATTTGGTATTGTAGATGGTAATGCACACATGAACACTGCGCATTAGCTAGGTATTGCATCATCAGGTTATTGGGGCTATGTATCAAGTCTGAACCAATCCTGTTGCGAACTTTGATGTTGGTAGAATGGAAGCCTCCCGACATTATGCATCTGAGATGTGCTATGGGCAAGCGGATGTGACTTACTGCTTAGATACTGCCCGACATTATGCATCTGAGATGTGCTATGGGCAAGCGGATGCGACTTACTGCTTAAATACTGCCCGACATTATGCATCTGAGATGTGCTATGGGCAAGCGGATATCACTTACTGCTTAGATACTGCCTGACATTATGCATCTGAGATGTGCTATGGGCAAGCGGATGCAACTTACTGCTTAAATACTGTCCGATATTATGCATCTGAGATGTGCTATGGGCAAGCAGATGCGACTTACTGCTTAAATACTGCCCGACATTATGCATCTGAGATGTGCTATGGGCAAGCAGATGCGACTTACTGCTTAAATACTGCCCGACATTATGCATCTGAGATGTGCTATGGGCAAGCAGATGCGACTTACTGCTTAAATACTGCCCGACATTATGCATCTGAGATGTGCTATGGGCAAGCGGATGCGACTTGCTGCTTAAATACTGCCTGGGTGCTCTTTATATCTTTTCACTAATAATGTACTCGTACAAACAGGTAGCTTTAGGCATACAGCCTTGTGGTTATGTGCCAAAACACAGATATGCACACGAGCAGGTTAAGTATTTTTGTCTATTCGCACGAGCAGGATCATGCGAAACCCTATGTGCATGAGTACATCTGCGCACAAGGACGGCTGCGTATCACTGGCAGTTCGTACGAGAAGTCGTGCCTATAAATACTAGGACACTTCTTAAACATGTATCGTTGCTTAGAAGTTAGAAGAAAATGGTATGACAATTTAATAGAATCCATTCATGCTAAAACCTGTGAGAACCAGTATTTCAATGCGCATTCCAAATATGACTTGGTGTGATTTCACTTCAAATATCTCCGAAGTTCGCCATTCAAAATAACAATTATTTCGAACTAAACTGGAGTGAGTACAATGATCGTGTGCCTACAAAGGATGGCAGAACCCCCAAACCTTCGGGCTGTGCAACTTTAAGCACGATGGACAGATTACAGTGACGGCTTATGGACACAGATCGTGCTAGACATTCAGGAGGATTGATGTTGCCGACATCAGCATCACCCGCTGCTTCTGACTGCCTTGACCAATGCTGACAAACTTACCTGACCGAGTAACTTTACACACGTCAGGGTTCAAGCTGTGCGTCTACTCACCTGAAAACAAAGCCACATCGGACCTTAGTTACTGACTTCATTCAGACGCACTGACGTCAGCGGCACACACGTTACTAAAAAAACCATAAGGTGGGGGTAGTTTAATGGAATCCACGTGACCAAATGTTTGGTAACTAACCACAAAATGCCATATATATATATATATATATATAAATATATACATATATACATATATATATATATATATGAAGAGTTCATGTGGAAAACCCCGCAAAGGGCACTCCAAAGATTTAATACAAATAAGAAAACTATGCAATGAAAAGATACTTTAACTCCTATTTTGCTGTAGTTATATTGGTTATTTAAACAAAAAAATAACAAGTTTTGGATTAAGCCACCATTTTTTCCACCCCGAGCGTTGAGAAGTGTGTTTGTTTATTCAACCCGAGTCTGTACGATGTGCGCATGCGCCAAAAAGTGGCTCGCGTGACCCTACTTGATTAATCAAATACGCTCATGTCTAAACTGTCTGGGTTCTCAGATGCAACTACCCGTCTCACACTTCATGTGGCCGGATCTGTGAAGGTGAGTGCACCACACTAGAGTGACAGGTTATGCTGTCACTTAGACAGTGTTACTGCTAGTTTGTTACAGGCCTATGCACCAACAAGGACACGGGCACCCCTCCGTAGACCGCACTGACAGCTATTAAGTAACCATAGCAAATTAGGGGATAGCTTAAATATTTCATATTATTTCTTTGAATATTACATGGAGCCAATTTCCGGTGCTACGGTTGTGGTGTACAATTAACTCCCTATCGTCGGGCTGGAAGATATATTAATCGGATCTACCATTTAATACGTGCCTCTCCTATCCCTTGATAGGAACTGGACACGGTGGCCGAATCGGAAGAGCACAGGCTTCCCGTGCGGAAGGTCGGGAACTTAAGTCCCAGTCAAGTCAAATAAATCACTTACAAAATTGATCTTTGTCGCTCGCTACTTAGCCTGGTGCTCGCATTACTAGGAATAGTAGGATGGGGCAAGGACTGGATAGTTCAGCGTCAGGATACTATGTCTGAGCGGGAAAGCGGGTCATGTTGTCGGGGGCCTGGTCTCCTAGTAAGGCAGCACTATAGAGTTGCCATGAGTGCACTCTATCACAAGTCGGTCCTCGTCCTGATATGACATTAGATGCTGCAAGGACGTAAAACCCCAACAAATAAATCACATCTGAGTGTGTGTGTGTGTGGGGGGGGGGGGGTACGCCGGGGTCAATAATCTAGTCAGCTAATTTTATGAGAACAAATATGTCCGAACTGGATATTTAATAAACAACAGATCATGATGGCCTCATTAAATATTGAAAATATATTAATCACGTCAAAAATAGTTATTAAGAAGTTATATATGTATTATATATAATGTATAATAATTATATGAGTATACATGTATGGACGTGTATTACCAAGCTGTTATTCACACTCGTTCATTAGTTGATACTCCTGGTGGCGCCCCGCACCAGGCTCCTCACCACACTAAGACCGGTGAGTCTACTCCCTCGGTCATCACTCACAATGGTATCCACTGAATATCTCAAATCTCCTCAAAGTAAGACAACTGAAAGCTCTCTAGTTGCTTGCCAGTTGAAGTTGGACCAATCTGCTCCAGTCAACCAATCCCTAAGCAAATACCTCCCAGTATAACAATGTCAGCTGACTTTTAGTGGTAAACGAAAAGGGGAAAGGGTGATATACTATTAGTAACGGGAGGGTGGGTGGGTCAGAGTTGATTTCAAATTGAATGCGAGTGAGCAGCTCTGACGAATGCTACCCGTGTAAGACATAGCGAATGTGTCTGTAGAAACCACTTCACTGTATCTTTGAGCTGGTGAATATGTCGCAATGGACACGCCTGACCTCAAACACTGGGTGTATGTGGGACGGTTAGCCGAGAAAACATTACTTAAACCAAATAGGGAACAGAAGGAGATGAGGGCGTGGTTCACAACCAAGTTTGTTTACATGGTGTCTGTGTGTGATTGTGGGTGGTGGGTGGGTGGGGGTGGGGGTGGGGGTGGGTTCATAGTATCACTTATTTGGCAATTCATGTGAAAATGATTTCTATGTCATCCAGGGAGTCGACTCCCTCTGCTCGCACGGCTCAACCTGACCGCGCCCGTCAAGTCTGAGTGGTTTGTTTGTTGGGGTTTTATGTCATGGCAACATCTAAGGTCATATCAGGACGGGCACCGAATTATGACAGTGCGTACTCAATGCAGCTGTATAGTCCTGCCCCACTGGGAGACCAGGCCACTAGCACAATGACCCGATTGTCCACTCAGTTACATTATTCTGGTATTGAGCTAATCAGTACTTTCAGCTAACCAGTCGTTTCCCTATCCTATTACTGCTGAGCACCAGGCTAGGTATAGCAACTAGTATCACTGGAAGTCAATGATTTGACTCGACTTGGATTCGAACTCCCGAACCCCCTTTCTGAGTCGGCTGCTGGCCCGTCATGCCCGAAGGCCGAAGGTCACAGCCTGAGGGGCTTCATTCCAGCTCCTAAATCCGAGAAAATTGGGATTAATTAGAATAATTTGGAAGCGCCTTTAACACCCTCGGAGAGTTAAATGTCTTTCCCACAACCTTAGGTAGATTTATTCACATCACACTCCCTTCACTCATGGATGGTCGACCAAACGTGGTGGTCGAATCGGTAAGAGTTCAGGCTTCCCGTATTTATATATATACAGTCCAGCTGTCCCCAGCACTTCTCAAATTTGTTCACCCTTTGCATTTGAAAAGAGAAAAGAGACCACGCGTGATATTTACATGGTGTGAGGTATTAACAGCTACACAATAAACTTAGATGTGTTTGAGTGTCGGTGGGCGTTGACACCCAATACATTTAGGTGGTAGTTCCCTCTTTAGTAATACCTCTGTCACACTACGACATAACGTGGTAGCGTAAGCCGATGTAGGTGAAATTTGGCCATTACGTCAAGATACGTCGAGATACGTTACTCGTTCATTAATCCTACATCAAGATACGTCGAGTTACGTTGAGTTACGTTGAGTCATGTTGAGATACATTAGGGCGGGTGTAATTACGCGAGTCCTATGCAAAGCCAATGCTAGGGTTTCGCTAGGCTGATGCCGCGCACGCTGGAGGCTCATTAGCCTTACGTTGGGCCTTTTTTTTTTGTGACGTTCTAAATCTTTGAGACACGTTACAACTACATTGGACTAATGTTTTGCCTATGTCTATTATGTTGCACTGACGTCCAATTTGGCCCTGAAACGGCGAGAATATTGACTATCTTGATGTATCTCAATGTGAAAAAGTGATTTTTACATTGCCCACTCGCTGGCCTGTTACGTTGTAGTGTGACAGGGGTATAAGGTTTGAGTTAGCGGAGAGTGACCAATGTGGCAGCAGTGAATCGCACTCGGTGCCGCATGCACTTTGCATGACTCTTCGCTGCTTCTTCTACAAATGAAATAATGTCACACAACCTTTTGTTTGGATGTCCGTTCCATTCAAGTTGCCATTTTAGATTTTACACATTTAAGAATGAAGGGTCTCACATCGAGTCATGGTGACATGGGTGAGGCATTCTAATAAGACAACACTATAAAGTTGTCAAGAGTGCGCAGTCACCAGTCTGGATCGGTCCTGAAATGACTTCGATGATGCAAGGACGTAAAACCCCAATCAGCCACATTGCTACGTCACAGTTAAATATGAACGCGGGGAGAGGGTTTCTTAATTTGAGTGAGGTGCTGAACTGAAGCGCCCCCGGGTGGGACTTTGTGGAACTAACAGTTCCTTATAAGGGGTTGTGATTCACTTCAGCAGCACATTTGTCACGTCATGCTACAGCTAGCGCACAAGACAGCTGTCGTCTAGACTAGTGCTGTCCTTAAAAAAGACACATATGTGCCAGGGGTGTTCCCAGTCGAGAACAGAGGGGGCGCGCATTGCAACGCCAACTGCATCGACTACAAACAGTACGTGTTTTGTTGTTTGTTTGTTGTTATTTTACGTCCTAACAACATCTAAGGTCATATCAGGACGAGTACCGACTTCTGACAGTGTGCACTCATGGCGACTTTATAGGGCTGCCCCACTAGAAGGCCATGCGGCCAGCACCATGACCTGATATCCCACTCAGTCACATTATCCTGACTCTGATCCAACCAGTCCTAGCCCTATCCTAATAATATTTTTAACTCATTGGTTTGACTCGAACAGGGTTCGAACCCACGGCCCCACGATCTATCAACACGGGAGACGGATGCTCCAACTGGTCAATAGCACCTGTTGTTTTGTTCAGAATTTTTTTTTTTTTTTAAAGTAGTTGCTTTTTATGTAGAGCAAGTTGTTTCTAAAAGACGGTGATGCATTAGTACAAGGGCACAGCTTCGAGAGTTATTTGCATGGGGTTACGATGTACTCCTCTTCTGCAGTCGATGAGAGCTGCTCTGAGGGGTATGGCTTGTATTGCAACGCCTCCTGTGTCGTCTACGAAAATGCACATCTTGGAATTTAAGGGTCGAGTTCTTATTTCCTGCGTCATGATATGGCCTTATATGTGGCTAAAAGGTAAAACTGTCTAAAACTGAAAGCTGAGGCCCATGTCAAATGACTCGGCCATGAAGACTATCGTACTGCTAACAAATATTTTATGTTGTGTTCCATTTGTATTGCATTTTGTTGTGGTGGTGATGTTTATTCTTTGAATAGGTTCCTTTGTCAGCGCACCAGTCTTTTCCCTACCTTAGTAATGGCTATTATCAATTTTAAAATCATTGCTTTAACTCGGCCAGGGTTCGAACCCAAGTATTCGAATCCCATGACCTACCGAATGCTGTCACAGTAACCATAACCAGGTCACTAGTAGTATAACGATCACCAAGGTTATTGTTCCTTTGGGGCTATAGTTTGTTTGCATGTTCTATCTGTGGCTTTATTGCATAGATCAGCGAATTCCCCTGCTCGATTTGATGTGTCAGTTCTTAACCACAACACAGTTTGCATTCACTTGGACACTGGACACAACCACATACAATGCAGTAACCGCCCACACCTCTCTCTCCTACAGACAGACTTCCCAGCATGCCCCGTGCTAATGTAATTGTAGAATTGTGTTTTAGTGACTGGCTTTTAGGTGGAGTAGGTCTGTGTAAATAACCCCCCACGATGCCTCATTCGACGAAGGCTTCCGCCGACCATCAATGATTGCAGTCATAATTAAACCATCATTTCCTTTTGGTACGAGCATGTTGGTGCATCGGAGCAGAACTAGGATTAACAATCAACGCGCAATGCAAACTTCTAGGCATAAAGGCTTTTTATATCTAAGGTAGATGGTACATCATCTAAAGCTAAGAAGGTGAGGATTGTTGTTTTATTTGGAGGGAGAAATGCTCAGCCGAGACAATCACTATTTCCAACAAACACAGATGGGCGTTTTTATAAAGGCGATTAAAGGATTTATATGTGGCTGGCTTTGAGAATGAGTAATTCAAAAATGTATACCAAATGAAACATGGCACCTAGCGTGAGACTCGAACCCATACTTCTGGTTAGCATCACAACCGTATGACTATCTGGGCTCCCTGATGCAATCACTCTACCCATGCCTACCTGTGTATGGGGCATTTCACATGGGGAGGTGAGTGCACCTCACTGCGCGAGTCAATGTTACGGAGTGAGGCCTCGAGTTGCGAACTGGTAAATCCGCTCACCGGGAACAGCTGCGTCTGTTTGTGCTGCGTGTCAGGGTGAAATTGGGCTGATAGCCATCCTAAAGCTAAGATTCCTTACACACGGTATGCGGCATGCGGTATGCGAATGCAAATGCAGCAAAAAATCGAAACGCCTTGAAGTCAATGGGCTACAACCCTTACACGCGGTATGCGAATGCGAATGCGACAACTCGATCGGTCCCTGTAGCGATCGATGTGGCATGCGGCATGCGGTATGCGAATAGAAATGTCAGTCACACTTGTCCATTAGTTTTAGACTAGGAGAGGCAAATGATCATTACGGAACAGTCACACCCAGGGGTGCTGAGGGGAAACATCTGGTAGTGGTGGTGGTGGGGGACACTTGCCACTTACCACATAGAAGGAATCCTCCCATTCGCATACCGCATGCCGCAAGCCGCATGCCGCATGCCACATACCGCATATCGCATACCGCGTAGAAGGAATCTTAGCTTCAGTCTACTATTTTACACAGGATAAAATACAATTTCCTGTGTTAAACCACCACATGTGCTCACAGCTGCTCACTACCGCTCACATAGCAGCAACTGTGGTCGTGGTCCTGGTCAGGCCACACTACGACTCCCCTCCTACACCTGAGAGAACACTGTGCATACAGAGCACCCTAAGAACAGGCTTCATGTCCTAGCAACATCTGATGTCATATCAAGACGGGTACCGAATTGTGACTCACGGGATAATCATAACACCAGCAACATGAGCAGTGATATCACACTCAGTCACACTATCTTGATATTGAGCCAACCAATCCTTGCTCGATACCAGTAATGACGAATGCCACGCTGGTTAGTGACAAGTATAAATTTGATTAATCTTTGATTCAACTCGGTCGAGCATCAAACCTACTATAGTATTTCTGGGGTTACTCGGCCACATGAGCCCCTAGATAATACCATAAACTCTTCCCCTTCATATCACCTGTGATGCTGTTATTCAAACACTGACTAACCACTCATTAACCAATACTAAGGAAGAATGAAGACAAGCCACACAGATAAACAGTGGAGAAGTTGTGCTTTAATGGCATCAACTCCTGCCCACCTACCAGTGACCTATCACCCACCCTCCTTACCTTCTGTCCACACAGAATCTCATTACCACTTTAGCCTGTATAGAAAGTAGTGCCTACAGCCCATGGGACAGGAGTCCTATGGCTGTGTACACACTCAATTGGAATAGAGGAATTTTGATAGCATCAGACAGAGTGTCTGGGATTCCTGCTCAAGAGTAGGTGTGCCTCACTCCAGAGCCAGGAGTAGAGTGATCTCTCTTCAGTGTGTCTGAAACAGAGTCTAGAATAATTATCTCAAAGTGAGGCTAGTGTGGTCAGAGGGCCAATGGGGTGCAGGTGACTGGGCAGTACACAGCCAGCCAATCAGGCACCTCAACAGTCTGGGTGGGTGGCACCCCCCCCCCCCCCCAGTAGGGGTGGGTGGCACTCAACCCAGCTGCAGGTGATTTCCTGCAAATTAGGCAGGTGTGCCCACCCAGTGGTCATGTAGGGACAGGTAGCTGCATACAGTTACAATAGATCTCTGTTAAAATGGTCTTTTCTCCAATTGCACTCTTTATGGATGCATAGAGAAACATTTCAACAATCATGTACTGAATCTTATATAGGAACATTTCTTCATTAATCTCAGGCATCCTGTATGAACATATATTTCACACAGCTTATATCATGTCATAATGGGAGTGGGATATTATTACTTTTTAGTTTACATAACATTGTCCACACTCCATCGCCCAAGACTAATAATGCTCTCTGCCAATATATAATTCCGAACCGAAAATCCGTATATTTTTACACTACGGTTTATTTGGTTTTGTTTGTCTGTTGGCAACATCTAAAATCATATCAGGACAGGTACCGACTTGTGAAAATACGCACTCATGGCGACTTAATAGTGCTGCCCCACTGGGAGACCAGGCCACCACACCATCACCCGAATTCCCAGCCAGTCACATTATCCTGATACTAAGTTAACCAGTCCTTATCCTGACCTATTATGCCGAGTGTCTGACCTAAAAATTGACACTTGTCGCTCCGTAGCATGGCATACGGCAGTGCACCAGGCAGAGGGCGCTGTCACAAAAATGTCATGCACCAGGCTAAGGGCGCTGTCACAAAGAACTGTGTGCACCAGGCAGAGGGCGCTGTCACAAAGAACTGTGTACATACAGGCAAAGGTCACTGTCACAAAGAATTGCATGCACCAGGCAGAGGGCGCTGTCACAAAGAACTGTGTGCACCAGGCAGAGGGCGCTGTCACAAAGAACTGCATGCACCAGGCAGAGGGCGCTGTCACAATGAACTGCATGCACCAGGCAGAGGGCGGTATCACAAAGAACTGTGTACATGCAGGCAGAGGGCAGTGTCACAAAGAACTGTGTGCACCAGGCAGAGGGCGCTGTCAGAAAGAACTGTATGCACCAGGTAGAGGGCGCTGTCACAAAGAACTGTGTGCAAGCAGGAAGAGGGCATTGTCACAAAGAACTGTGTGCACCAGGCAGAGGGTGCTGTCACAAAGAACTGTGTGCACCAGGCAGAGAGTGCTGTCACAAAGAACTACATGCACCAGGCAGAGGGTGCTGTCACAAAGAACTGTGTGCACCAGGCAGAGGGCGGTGTCACAAAGAACTATAGGTTATGGAAATAGCCACATGAATTCCTAATTTAATATACTAAATATATTGTTCGAATACTTACATATCATAGACCACCACTTCTTAAGTTCAGAATTGATTAAATCGCTTAGAGAAATACTAATAGACTTGAAAAGTTAAATGGAGATAATTCATTGGCTGTCATCTTGGTATGGTGGCATTCTCTCCCAGTTCATCAACTCAACATCAACGATGCTCACTGGAACCAGGACCTCCACAGTTTGTTTACAGTCCATCCTTACCACAACAATTTTTGCTCGGTTTTAATCATGGCCGTCAGTCACCCCTACTGGAGATGAATATTGCATATATGTACTACAAGCTGATTTGAATCGCTGTGGTGTGAATTGCAGCTGAACTGACTGGACCCAGTGGTCTTCATCAACTTTGGCATTGCGGAAGTGACGTATCGGAATGCACCGTGGTTATGCTGCTCAGACCCATGTGGAGTTGTGCGCCTGTGACGTGGACTTCAAGCCGCCAATGTCCGGGTTTCGCTGGTGCTGCTCTTTCCCGGTACTGAAAGCTGCAGAGTCCGATGAAATATCAAATTTTCAAAACCAAACCAATTATCTAGATTTTATTTTATATATCTAACTTAAATACTGATTCACTTATTAAGCATTTGTTTCTGCATAGAAAGCAATACTGAGTCAATTTATCAGAACCTGTTACTGCAGAAGTCTATGGTGTCAGAGTTTTGGCAAGCTTGCCAAAACTAATTTTCCATGCTTGCACTCAAAATATCTCAAAAGTTTACCATTTAAAATAAAAGTAACTTTGAACTAATGTAAAGTAATACTAGTGATCGATCTAATATATTTATCTCAGAAAAAATACAGAAATTCAAAACCATCGGACTATGCAACTTTACATAACCATCAGGGATGTGGTTGCCTTACAAAACCAGCGCGCATTATTTAAACAACAGGCGGCGCCACCGTCCATGCGGGTGGGCCTGGTAATGTTTCTCTCCAGTTACATCAGCCACATAAATATAACATAAATATAACATTATAAGCATATATGAACCACAACCAACATGGATGGCGCCTGAACCCTGACCTCGCCACCTTTACCCCAGACAGTTGTGCACCAGCCTGATTATGTGTACAGGGGTGAACTCCAGTGAAACATCACTTAAGGCCCAGTCACACCTCACCGGATTGAGCAACGGACAGAATTGTCTAGTCCGGTGGTGATAAGTATCAAAATGTATTAAATTGTGTCAAAATGTTGCACTATCGCGTAAATGGCCGCTGGATGAACAAACAGGAAACGGACAGGAAACGGACAGGAATGGATAGCCAACAGACAAAATGAAATCAAACCAGACAAGAACCGTAGATGTCAGTCTGGCGGCATCCATCCCTAGTTTTGTGCATGTTCAAAACTTGTACGGACACAAACCGGACATTGTTCGTTTTCTGTTTTTTTCCCCCAATCCGGTGAGGTGTGACTGGGGCATTAGGTCTGGAGCAATGAGTCGGTGGATAACAAAGTGGTCGTATTGGCTAGAGAGAACATGAATCCGCGAAGTGCATGGCCAAATGAGCTGAGTGCCCGCCTCCCGTGTTGGTAGGTCATAGGGTTCGAAACCCCAGGGTTCGAACCCTGGTTGTGTCAAACCAATGACATAAAAATGTACTTCGTTGACGTCTAGCTTGGTTTTCGGCATTACTAGGATATGGCAAGGAGCAATGGAATGAGGAAAATCATATGTCCGTGACTGAACTTTTGCAAGATTTTTGTCATTATTGCCCACTTCTGGTTTCTTGACGCAGCATATTAAAGCTCTTAAACAATATTCTATTAATGCCAAGTGCCAGGCTAGTTAGCAACAAGTATCGATTTTGTAAGTCATAGGGGGGGGGGGGGGTTGGACCCGTAATCACCCGCACAGAAAGGCTGCCAGCACTCTCAGTCTCAGTGATTCGGCCACCCCTGCAATACCTCCTTTAACTGATCAGGGCCCGTATGCATGAATCGGAGTTAGGCTTAGCCGGAGCTAGGAGCCAACTATGGGATAGCTATCCGCGGCTAGGAGGGCCTTGGTTAATTAGGTCAATCCCTATGCATAAATGTACTAGCCGGTGCGGATAGCTAACCGTGAAGTTATTTATAGATTTGGGAATTCCCTGCATTTGACAATATTAATATCGCCGCCGTTGTAGCGGCGGCGTTACTTTCGGTTCGTTTTTTGTGGTTAATTTGCTAAAATATCACTTGTACAGTATGTAATTCTGTTAAATATGATCGCATTGAATAGATTTGGCTTTAATATATTGCCGCCGATTCGGCGGCGACGGCGGAGGCCATGTTTATTTGACGTTGGACAGTATGGATATCGACGTCGCTGCGGCTTTGGCGGTTTGTTTACTTTACATTCGTCGATTCGAAAATATTAATATCGCCGCTGCTGCGGCACCAGCCTTAATATCGCTTTGCATTTAGGGTTAAATTGATCAAATTTCACTTATTGCATGTGTAATTCTGTTAAATATGACAACATTGAATAGATTGAGAGCCTCACCCGGCACACTAACCGGCGCGGCTAGCAGTTAAACCTGATTTGAAGTCAGGGTAACTTAGCCTAGGCTACGGTCGGCGGTTAGGGCTGGCACCGGCTCATGCATGCGGATTTTCCAACTTTAGCCGGGTGGGGCTACCCTAGCCGCGGTTACAGCCCTAACTCCGATTCATGCATACGGGCCCAGGCGACTACTAAATACACTGGCTATGTTTTAGTAACAGACTGCTGACTCACGGACCAGTTTACTTCAGTCGTGATGTGTTTTTCTTGCACTCCAGCCGTGTTATAAATAGCATCCCATTATGGAACCTATATATCACTGAGCTCTATCTACATCACTATCTGCCGAAGGTCGCCCAGGACATTACATTAAAGAATACTTTCTTTCTTTAAACTAGTTTTCTTGTTCTTCTCCTTATAATGGTTTCCTTCCGGTGAGTTAGTTGCTTAGCAACAGACGGGATTGGTTAAAGCAGACGACAAACAACCCGGCGTCTGGGCGCGCAGCTTAACAAGTATGACTCACAGTAATGACCTACTTACATTCAACCGGTGACCTATTTAGAATCAACTGGCGATTTCCTTGTCTTAGAAACTAGAACCAGATTATTATAGCTTCGGAAAATAAATTGAGCTGTCAGATCAAAATGGTTCTTTTTAATAGTGTTTTAGCTTCATAGAATAAATATTAACAAATATAAATAGGTTTATTGAATCATCCTCATATGTTCTCCGAGCAATGATCATTGAATGACTTATGCCCGTACACACCTACCGTTTACGATCGTTTTTCCGCACCCACCTAGCGTATACGATCTAAAACTGCCCAAAAATCGTGAGGTGTGCACTCCCCTAGCACACCTACCGATTGCGATTCGCAATTTTTAGGACTAAAACGGTATGTGTGCGCTAGGATTACGATTGCGATTCGCGATTCGAAAAATGAATCGGCCCGTTTTCAGTTTTAAGCGGATCGGGAGTTTTAGTGCGCGAATCCTATACGGTATGTGTGTACATGGCATTAGATACACACAGTAAAATAGTCACATAGAGCCTATCACGGAAGTACTTAGCAAATGTAATCAATATGGATGACAACTAATCAATATTGATTATTGATTAATGCTACACAGTATTTGTGCAAAGAGCCAATTTCGATAGCGAGTTCAACTTCGAAGGAAAATGCATGATGCTATGTAATTGTTAGGATATGAGGTGTAATTTTAATTTCAGGTTCAGCCATATGTTTTAGATAAATAGTTGATCATTATTATGCACCTACATTTAGTTTAAAGTCGCTTTTATATTAAAGTGTCATAGGCCGATGAAAGCATAAACTTTTAAAAACCAAAACACTAAATCGAGATTCGATACTACATAACAAACTGAGTCAGATGATGCAGCACATAAATAAGTGCACCAGTATCCAAGTTAGATATGTAGAATCGATCAAATCTAGGTAAATGTTTTGGTTTCGAAACTGGGTTGCTCCCATAGGATTATGCCGTTTTAAGCCATGTGCTTCAACTCGTAATGCTGTCACTACTTGTGGGTCAGTGAATGAGTTGTGTACCCAGGTCTGCGCGCTCAACAACCACACCACCCATTACTAACCCACGGGGTGTGCATTATCACTTCACACTTCTGTCCACACCCGTGGGACCAATGCCAAACACGCTCAGCCAGGAACAAATACCGACCATGTAAAGGATATATGGCACAGCAGGCTACTCAGGCACCCACCACAAGCAAAAACCTAACTAAACACAAGTAATGATTCGTTCTCAGAACAGTCTTTCAGTTAGTTGACGGTTGGTCAAAACCAATAGCTAATGTAGCAGTCACACTACGACGACAAGCAGCGGCGACAGCCCTGCGACAGCGACTTCCGGTCTGTCATCGATTGTCGCCGATTGTCACGCAGCTGTCGCGCAGCTGTCGCCGCGACACCTCCGCGACAGCTGCAGTTTCTCCACTCTTTCTCGACTGTCGCCGAGTTGTCGCAGGGATTTTGGACATGTTGAAAAACTTCGACGACAGCAGACGACAGCCGAGGTTGCGGCACTGTCGCGGCACTGTCGCGGCACTGTCGCGGCACTGTTGCGGCACTGTCGCACTGTCGCGGCACTGTCGCGGCATTGTCGTCTTGTCGTTAAGCTGTAGTTGCTTCTCTCTCCATGTATGTGTCTCTGTGTGTCTCTGTGTCTGTGTCTATGTGTGTGTCTGTGTCTATGTGTGTCTGTGTGTGTGTCTGTGTGTGTGTCTGTGTCTGTGTGTGTGTCTGTGTGTGTATCTGTGTGTGTGTCTGTGTGTGTCTGTGTCTCTGTGTGTCTGTGTCTCTGTGTGTATGTGTCTATGTGTATCTATGTGTGTGGCTGTGTGTGTCTGTGTATGTGTGTGTCTGTGTGTGTGTCTCTGTGTGTGTCTGTGTCTGTGTGTGTGTCTGTGTCTGTGTGTGTCTGTGTGTGTCTGTGTGTGTCTGTGTGTGTCTGTGTCTGTGTGTGTCTGTGTCTGTGTGTGTCTGTGTCTCTGTGTGTGTCTGTGTCTATGTGTGTCTATGTGTGTGTCTGTGTGTGTCTGTGTCTGTGTGTGTATGTGTGTGTCTGTGTGTGTCTGTGTGTGTCTGTGTCTCTGTGTGTCTGTGTCTGTGTGTGTGTCTCACTCTCAGTCTGACTCT
Source organism: Branchipolynoe longqiensis (assembly GCA_030323885.1). NCBI lineage: Eukaryota > Metazoa > Annelida > Polychaeta > Phyllodocida > Polynoidae > Branchipolynoe > Branchipolynoe longqiensis. The sequence continues at coordinate 43,843,506 of CM059201.1, read as the reverse complement.
GACTCTCACTCTCAGTCTGACTCTCACTCTCACTCTCAGTCTGACTCTCACTCTCACTCTCAGTCTGACTCTCACTCTCACTCTGACTCTCACTCTCAGAGACACAGAGACACACAGAATCACAGAGACACACACAGAGACACACACAGTCTGACTCTGTGTCTCTGTGTGTGTCTCTATGTGTGTGTGTCTCTGTGTGTCTGTGTGTGTCTCTGTTTCTGTGTGTGTCTCTGTGTGTGTATCTGTGTGTGTGACTCTGTCTCTGTGTGTCTCTATGTGTGTGTCTGTGTCTCTGTGTGTGTCTCTGTGTTTCTGTGTGTGTGTCTGTGTGTGTGTCTCTGTGTGTGTCTCTGTGTTTCTGTGTGTCTCTGTGTCTCTGAGTTAGAATCAGACTGAGAGTCAGAGTCAGACTGAGAGTGATAGTCAGACTGAGAGTGAGAGTCAGACTGAGAGTGAGAGTCAGAGTCAGACTGAGAGTGAGAGTCAGACTGAGAGTGAGAGTGAGAGTCAGACTGAGAGTGAGAGTGAGAGTCAGACTGAGAGTGAGAGTCAGAATCAGACTGAGAGTGAGAGTGAGGCACACACATAGACACACACACACACAGACACTGGCACACACACAGACACAGACACACACAGACACACATAGACACACATAGACACAGACACACACATAGACACAGACACACACAGACACAGACACACACACAGACACACACATACACACACAGACACAGACACACACACAGAGACACAGACACACACAGAGACACATACACACACAGACACAGACACACACACATACACACACAGACACACACATATACACACATAGACACACATATACACAGACACACACATAGACACAGACACACAGACACACACATAGAGACACACACAGAGTCACACACACACAGACACAGACACAGAGACACTGTCGTCCCGCTGTCGTCCCGTCTGTTGTCCCGATGTCGTCCGGATGTCGTCCGATTGTCGTCCAACTTAGCCCGAATTTGCATAGGTCGTCGTGATTTCTCAAACTTCCAGCCGCCGGGCTGTCGTCCTCCCATTGTCGTCGTAGTGTGACTGCTACATTACGACGGCCATCTTTGAATTACATGTCACCGCGAACGGGAAGACCGCTGTGACCGATGGAATGTTTTTCAAGGTTTGCCACAGACAACGCCAACTTTTCTTTTAACTGTCTACACTTATTTTGGCATTGTTTGTGCTGGTTTCTTTAAGGTGTTATTGACAATGCAACAGTCCCGCGCCAGTTGGAAGGTGTGGGTGAATGTATATGTATATATGTGTGTGACTGTGTGTACGTGTCGGCGTGTGTGGGTGGGCGTGAGTGAGTGTGTGTAAGTGGGTATATGGATGAGCAGGTGTGAGTGTGTAAGTGAGTGTGCCTGTGTGGGTATGTGTGAGTGAGTGTGTGTAAGTGGGTATATGGATGAGTATGTGTGAGTGTGTAAGTGAGTGTGCCTGTGTGGGTATGTGTGAGTGAGTGTGTGTAAGTGGGTATATGGATGAGCAGGTGTGAGTGTGTAAGTGAGTGTGTGTAAGTGGGTATATGGATGAGCAGGTGTGAGTGTGTAAGTGAGTGTGTGTAAGTGGGTATATGGATGAACAGGTGTGAGTGTGTAAGTGAGTGTGCTTGTGTGGGTATGTGTGAGTGAGTGTGTGTAAGTGGGTATATGGATGAGTAGGTGTGAGTGTGTGAGTGAGTGTGCGTGAGTGTGTGAGTGAGTGTATCCATATACCCAGTTACACACACTCACTTACATATATGCCTATATGTGAGTGAGTGTGTGTATCTCCGCCATAGCTTCGTAGCCTTAAGGTTAAATACTTGTGCTGCCACCTATCTACTTACGGCGGTACTTCTTTCTGACTTCTGTGCCAGCGCTGTCTGGTTATTCGTATTGATACGTAAATACTTCGAGATGCTAACTCTGTCTTACCGACCTGCCATCTGCGGTCTACAGCTCGAACTAACGGCCAAGGCGCCTACATAAGGACTGTCTCAGCAGCAGAGGGCTCACTTCGACACGGCCACAGGAGGACACTAGCTGGCTCTGAACTGGAGAGGAGGCACACCACTATGCCATCAGCTAAGAAAACATCGAAGCGGGCCGCCACCATGCACCCCAAAACCCCGGACCTGGTAAAGAAGAAAACCTGGTCCAAAGCCAAAAAACAATACAGCGGAGCAGACGTGGCCGGCTCACCCGCTACACAGACCCGTTCAAGCTGCCCCGTTCAAGCTGACCCGTGGCGCGTCGCGGGTCCCCCGACAACAGAGATGCCGTGGCCGGGGCCAGCCCCCCGACGGACAAACCGGGTGACGTTGCGAATCTCATCGAAGGCCTGCAACTCAAGATTACGCAGATGGTAGACAGCGTAAACAAGCGTATAGACGGCATCGTCGCGGACAAGCGTGACGCAAGGAGCCAACAGTCTGCGACGCCTCGGTCCTCTCACCACAATGATTCACCACGCCCCCGTGGCGCAGCTGACAGCCCGCGTGGAAGCGAATGATCCCGGCATCACGACTCCCCGCGCCGCCGCTCCATATTGTCGGACGGCTCACAGAGACGTACTAGCCTCCACCGCCACGAACGACGAAGGGATGAACGTATCACAAGGGACACCACGGCGTATAGGGAGGGCACGCCCCGCCACCATGACAGGCTAAGCTATAGCTGCGACACGGTCGACCGACAACACCGACGGCGCTCGAGCTATGATGGCCCCATCCTCCTCGATGGCCGGGACGACCGCAGGACGGATGCCGTCAACGAACTCCTTGAGGCGGCAGGATCAGCAATCTCTAAGAAAAAAGGTAACTCGATTCTCGCGCCTCACAGCTATGTAATCCGTGGAAACAAAAATGAAAAAATATCCATGGAGGAGGCCACATGGGCGGAATATTTCGCGGCTTTGTGCCGCATGCAAAAAGGACAAAAAACTGCCGGCAGCCTGGATCGGACATGTGCGTGAACATTTGCACCAACTGGCCACTATGGTGTGTACCTGGGATTGGTACACTTGTAGGCAGTGGTCAGAGACAGTCTTCACGATGATATCAGATGGGCGCTTGCCAGAAGGGTGGGCGGACCAGTACGCTATCAAAGATGTGCAGAGGGACGTCTGCTCGGTAGGAACTAGGCTCGAGAAGGTGAAGCAAGCGCTGCGAGCTGGCAAGCGTATGGAGGCGGCAAGTGCTACTACTATACTACAGGAAACTAAGATGACAGACTACGTAAAAACGGAATATAACCGCAAAACGGACGGTAAGCCGTGCCAAGATTTCAACTGGGGGGAGTGCACGTTCTCAACGTCACATGGTCTTCAACCAGACAGAAAATGCCACCTTTGCGCCTGGTGCGCGCAGAAAAACAGGCGGGCAAACGTACACCCTGAGAAAGCGTGTATCAATAAGAAACGCGTACAGGATCGGGCCGCCGCCAACAAAGAAACTAGCAAGGATTTTTTAGGGGCGACCGCGACGAAGATATACCCGCGGAACGCGATAACGTCGCCCACATAGATGCGGTACCCACCGGCCCAGACCGTGGGACACCCTCTGAAGTTATCACAGAGACTGATAACGACGATAGCAGCACCGACTGTGCACTTGATACAGGTTCAGATACTGATAGCGAGCCTGAGAACGGCTCACCCCACTGCGGCCCCGCTAGAAGCGCTAATGAGCGGACGGCTGACTAACAGGCTGATCGTGGGAAAGGACTCGAATCACATGAAGAAGGATGTCATGACGATGTTATGACAACACACATGGACAAAGAAACTGATGATCCAGCTATCGTTAATATACAAGGAGACAATGATGAGCCCACGGAAGGAATTGGTAAAGGGACGGCCCTACCAACGGATCCACTCGACAGACGTCAGCCTGGAACTGCAAGTGTACACCACATTATATCTAAAACACACAAACCTGCCCACGCAACAGGAGAACATGGCACTAATAAGGAAATACTAAGTCATAACGGACGTATGGGAGGCCAGGCTCAGGACCAGCCTATAGACTTAAGTAAACATATCGCGACTGGCGTAATAGGCGATACGGAAGACAATACGACGGTCAATGCCTTGAGTGCTCGAGATGATAAGACAACATGTGCTGTAGGTAGAAACGATGATGCTATCATAAAACAAGGCGGGAGTGGGGTTGGTGTCCATACAACTGGCCAAATTACCATGCCCAAGGCTGGTGGCGCGATTGGGACACGTGAAAGGAAGGCCACCTGCCACACCCATAAATATGACAAACGACGTATATTATATGCTCCTGAAACTAGCAACATCCAGGTAGTAAATGACAGTCTCGAGGATGAAGGCTTTGGTGTACCAGCTAACGGTATATGTCTGATGACTACGGAACACCACGACCTTGATGATGTCGAACAAATAGTCGATGCAATTGACGAACCCGAGGTCGTGGCATACATGCCACCCAGAACCACCCACAGCTACCGCTCTCTACTGGATGGCATATGGCCGCACACGGACCATGACGCATGGAAAGATGATCATGCCTACATGAAAATATACGACCTCGTAAGGGCGTCGGCCATTCCAAACTTTATGGGCATGAGGCTCCGCGTTCCGTCAGGTCTAAATATGGCAGCTTGGAAGCGAATGCTGGAAGGTTACCACAACTTTCAAATCATAGACTTTCTGGAATACGGCTGGCCAATAGACTTCACGGGGGACCGCCCCCCGGTCATAGCAAAAGAGAACCATCACAATGATACCGTCAGTGCTGGCTGTATAAACAGTTACATCGAAAAGGAGATAACATACGGAGCGATGCTAGGCCCATTTGATAAACCTCCTTTCGTACCATGGATGCAGCTCAGCCCACTCATGACTCGCCCCAAGAAGCGCTCAGACGAGAGGAGAGTGATAGTTGATCTCAGCTATGCGCCGCGGGCGAGCGTTAATGCTGGGATAAGGAAGGGACAATACCTTGGCAAGCCGGCTACTTACACACTGCCCGGTATCATAGACTTGGCGGACGAGGTAGTGCGAGTAGGGAGGGGCTCCCTTATATGGTGTGTGGACCTGGCACGCGCATACCGCCAGCTTAGGGCTTGCCCACTCTCAGTGCCCCTGCTCAGGATAAAAATGAAGGGACGAATCTATATGGACATAGCGCCACCATTTGGCTGCCGTACTTCCGCAATGGCCTGTGCGCGCACTACGAATGCGGTGGTCTACCAAATGCGAAAGAGGGGTCACCATGCGCTTTGCGACCTCGACGACTTCGTCGGGGTCGAGAAGACGGCTCAGACCGCGAGCCGTGCTTACGATGACATAATCAGGATAACAGACGAGCTGGGACTGGAGCTGGCTTGCTCAAAGTGCACCCCACCATCTACAGAAGTGGAATGGCTTGGATTCTGCGTCTCCACCTCGGCCATGACGATTACCATACCGGAAGAAAAGATGGAAGGTGTTGTGGACGAATGCAGGATCTGGCTGACTAAGAGGACGGCATCACGCAAAGAAATCCAGAGACTCGTTGGGAGGCTACAACATATAGCCAAGTGCATTAGGCCGGCCCGCAGGTTCATGGCTCGTATCCTGGCGGCCCTCCGTGAGACGCCCATGAGGGGAAAGCACCCAGTCCCAGCTGAACTATGCATGGACGTGGAATGATTCATCGGCTTTGCTCAAACATGGAACGGCATAGTGCTCCTACCGGACAGTGAGAAAGTGGTGTGGACAATCGAGTGCGACTCGTCGCTACGAGGGGGTGGGGCACACTCATCAACACACTACTTTGCATCATGCTACTCAAGGGACGTAATCGGTCGGAAATACAACATCGCACAGCTCGAGGCCATTAACCTGGTGGCAGCGGTCAAAAACCTTGCACCGGATGACCCACACCTATTCACAATCTACGTCAACACGGATAACAGTGCCTCGCAACAGGCGCTGACATCTGGTGCTGGGCGCGACCCTGTGATTACGGCATGTGCGAGAGAAATGTGGCTGTTCGCCGCCCTCGCCAGCACGGAAGTTGTGGTCAAACATAAACACGGGAGTGACATCCCCTTCGCTGACGCACTCAGCAGGATGTCATTTGATACAGGGGCAAGGGAGACCGCGATTAGACATATAGCTCAGCGAGGGCTCAGCTCTATAGTAGTATCTCATGACAATGTCCTCACACAGAATCTATAACCTGCCCGATGACTTCCTTTTTTTGCTCTCTTGCCAGGTTATAATCTCCACCAACACCAACGTATCACGGCCCTGATCGATGCGGGACTGGCAGCAAGCACATGGAGGAACAAAAAGAACCAGGCTGTGAACTATCTACGATACATGAAACACCGTGGCATGAATATCATAGCCCCGACCGAATATGATGTGCTCCTATATCTCCTATACCTGTCGGATACTATCCGATCCCCGGGTGCCATCTTGAACTATGTCAGTGGAGCGAGAACCCTTGTCCTCATGATCAGAGGACAGGTGAACAGCTTTGACTCTTATCTGGTGTCGCTGGCCAAGAAGGGTATCCGAAACTCTTCCCAACACATCTCGGTTCAGGCCATGCCTCTGGTCCCACAGGATGTGATCAACATAGTGGACTTCTTCAGATACTCTGGTCCAAATGGCCCTGTACTAATAGCTTCTCTACTACTGGGATATTTTACTCTAATACGACAGAGTAATCTCCTAACAACAGGTACAACTAAGGACTCCGATCATACTATATGTGCTAATGACATAACCATAACTCATGACGGACTAATCGTAAGGATTCGATCATCGAAAACTAAGTCATCATCTACCGCACCACTGGGCATCCTTGTCCCGGTTGTGCCCCACTCCAAGTACTGCCCAGTTCGGGCCTGGACTAAATACTACGGAGACACACGCCCGGCCCTGAGCAGTCCAGCGTTCATCACTACGGATGGGTCACCCCTTCGCCCAAAGGCCCTACTCGCCACGATGAGACTTGCCCTGTCAGCGGTGGGCCACAAGGCGCCCGGCGCCATCACGTTACATAGCCTCAGGAGAGGTGGAGCACAAGCATGTGCCCGACTAGGGGTGCCGCTTGAGGACATAAAGCAGCTTGGCTCATGGTCGTCCTCAGCCGTGCATACATATGTGCCTAAAACATTGATAGCTTCAGCGTCCAAAAAGCTTTCCTCATTATTTGGTCAAAGCTTATTGACCTCTTTGTGCATAACTCATTGGCTTATCTCACTGTGCCTATTCTGTTGAACTTAATATGTGCTTCCTAAAATTGACGTGTGCTTACTACTGACTCATTATCCAAGAAGAAAATAAATCCAACTTTAAACTCATATGTGGTGTCGGTGTCAAATTGTTTGTGATGCTCAGCAACACGGGTAATTTGGCATTCGATCACCGGCATAGCTTCGTAGCCTTAAGGTTAAATACTTGTGCTGCCACCTATCTACTTACGGCGGTACTTCTTTCTGACTTCTGCGCCAGCGCCGTCTGGTTATTCGTATTGATACGTAAATACTTCGAGATGCTAACTCTGTCTTACCGACCTGCCATCTGCGGTCGACAGCTCGAACTAACGGCCAAGGCGCCTATATAAGGACCGTCTCAGCAGCAGAGAGCTCACTTCGACACGGCCACATGAGGACACTAGCTGGCCCTGAACTGCCATCCCACCCACCCCTGCTAAAAACTATATAGGGCATAGGGTTAAAGCTTATTGACCTCTTTGTGCATAACTCATTGGCTTATCTCACTGTGCTTATTCTGTTGAACTTAATATGTGCTTACTAAAATTGACATGTGCTTACTACTGACTCATTATCGAAGAAGAAAATAAATCCAACTTTAAACTCATATGTGGTGTCGGTGTCAAATTATGACATCATAGTAGCATTGTACTGACGTCATAACATGTATTGTAATGTTTTGGGGTCCATTGTGACTGAGACAGAGGGCAGCCATCTTGAAACAGAGCGTAAAGACATGAGATATAAAGTATACCCAAACCTACTCCAACTTAATCTAATTGATATTGGTGCGATGAGGACGGGATGATCTGAGCTAACCATCTTATCACCATTTAATGGGAAACTAGCCTGCATTAAAGTGACATTCAAGAAAAGTAAGTGAATTAGTTTACACATAAGGAAGGGCCACTGCAGGGCAACCAAAATCAAGGATCACAGCAAGTACCCATTAAAAACATTGTTTAGCATTGTATACCTAGTATTCAGGGAAACATGGCTATCAATTATCATTTAACATGCAATGTTATATGAAAATGTCATAATGACATTGGAAAATGTCTCTAGAACGTTATAAAATATCATTATATGATGTGTTTTACTCCATACAAAATAATGCTTATATGACGTTTTTTAATAACGTTATTCTGATATTCTCTAACATTATTCTGACGTCACTATGACAGTTTATTGTTAGTTGGGACAGGACCTTTCAAGTTTCACTAGCTTGTTCATAATAGAACTCGAGCTGTATTTATTCAATAACACCCCTGCTCACTTCTGATGTGTCGGTTCACTGTGATCAGAACTAAACGTACACTTTTACTATTGCGGTGTTTTAAAACGACCTTTAAAGGATGAGCAGGGCAGTGCCCCACTACCCGCCTGCACGCACACAAACTCACAAACACACACTCACAAACGCACACACATACACTCACAAACACACACACTCACGAACACCATCCATTCAGACACTAGAGAGCACCAGGGGATATGTGTATGGAAGAAGTTGGAAGTAACTTATTGGAAGTGACTTATTAGCCGAAAGATGCACAGTTAGATTGAGTGGGTGGTTGGGGTTTTACTACCTATCAACGTCGGAGGTTACATGAGAAGTGTCCATACGTGGTGCCGTGACCAGGATTCTGTACAAGCTACATGCTGCATAGTTTTGAACAATCACTGTGTGCATACTCATGACGACCTTATAGTGCTGCCCCATTGGAACACCATGTATCCCTCCCCCCCAGATTGATGGTATATGCAAGTCCCAAACCAGCACGCAGTCTCCATTAAAGCTGCATAGTCCAATGAAATATCAAATTTTCAAAACCAAACCAATTATTTAGATTTGATTTTAGATATCTAACTTAGATACTGATGCACTTATTAAGCATTTGTTTCTGCGTACAAGGCAATACTGAGTCAATTTAACAGAACCTGTTACTGCAGAAGTCTATGGTGTCAGAGTTTTGGCAAGCGTGCCAAAACTACTTTTCCATGTTTGCACTCAAAATATCTCAAACATTTACCTTTTTAAAATAAAAGTAACTTTGAACTAATGTAAAGTAGATACTAGTGATCGATCTAATATATTTATCTTAGAAAAAATACAGAATTTCAAAACCATCGGACTATGCAACCTTAACCAGGCCTGCACCCAGCTGTGCTCTCTGATTGAAGCGCCGTTTGTTTAGGAGGGAAGGACTGTGTCAGGTCGTGGCTACAAACTGCCACGACGGGCTCATTTTGTCATTTCCGTTTGTTCTTTGTTTCTTTGTTTCTTCCCACCCACCCTCCCATTTCAGGGTGTAACGCTGTAAGCGTGAGAAAGGAGCTGAATCATTAATGCGCCAACACCAAGACCATGTGTACTGCTGCTATATCAACTAGGTGAGTGTAGGAGGGCGTGTCGCGGGCAGACCCTCGCCAGCTCCACCCTGTTATCGCCGCCTTCCCGAGGTTACTTGTACATCAGCCTGTCGGTGCTTGAATTAGACGATTACGTGGTGGGCTCAGTGATCGGTGTGTCCTAGTCTATAGGGTCATCATTGGTCTTAACATTCTTTAATTCAGAGGCAATTCAATAAACTGACCCCTGACTTAATGCGACCCTGCTTTGTTCTGCTATTAATACTAATACTTGTAATAGGTATTATACTGTTTCGCATGGACCCCAATGATCGTGTTATAACAGAATTTCACTGTATATCTATATATATTATATAATCTATATATATATACATATATTATAATCAAAAGGGGTGCACTGACCATCAAAGTGTAGTCTTTTAATCAGCAATATGGACAATGATATCAGTTATAGTAGCAAGTCTAGGCATATCTGGATGTAGATCTAAAGTGATATAGACCTAGAATGGCAACAGTATCGTGGGTAAAAATACCTGCATTATTCAGGAAACTTAGAGCAGTGGAGCAATGAAGTAAATAGTATCTAACGCATTATCCAACTGTCGTCAGTTTTCTTTTGCAAATGGGAATACTTGATCATGTCAGGGTGAAGTCATTAAAAGGTAAGTTCCATTATTTATTACGTTTGTTTTGTTTTATTTGTGTAGTTTCCCATGACTATGGAGGTTAACTGAAATAATAAAGGTAATCACTGCGGACAAATGAAAATCGCATCCATCTTGTCATATTGACAAGTGACACATTTTGCTCGTTTCTGTCACATGTGGTGTACCCCAAGGGTCAGTGTTAGGGCCACTACTCTTTATAATCTATATAAATGATCTAGAAAAATGGTTGCAAACTGAATGCCTCCAACTATATGCAGATGACACAGTCATAATCATATACGCAAATTGCACCACAAAAGAGGAGGTAATAACTAAACTAAATAAACTCCTACTAAAACTAGATGAGTGCTGTGAGTCCAACAAAATAACCATCAACACAAGCAAATCAAAAACAGTACTCTTCTCGCATAAACAAATGCCATGAAGAAAACTACACTCTAAGTTAGGATACCAAACATTAGAAAATGTAGACCATTACAAATACCTAGGCCTTGAGTTGGACAGCCAACTAAACAACAACCTAGGTATAAATAAAATTATCCAGAAAGTAAACCACAAACTGTGGCTATTTGCAAAGCTAAGAGACTACATGACACAAGAAATGTCAATAAAAATCTTCAAGGGCATGGTACTCCCCTATTTTGACTATGGAGATGTAAACTACATGGGTGCGAGAAAAGAACTACTAAAAAAACTGCAAATACTGCAGAACAGAGCCCTACAAATCTGTCTAAGAGTAGACAACCTGCACCTTACCTATGACATACACAAAAGAACCAAAGTGAAATCACTAGAAAATAGGAGAATAATTCATTTGAAAACATTAGCATATAGCTATAGTCAAAACAATAAACTTCTAACAAAACCACAAAGGGCTACTGGAGCAAATAATGCGCAACTACTAAAGCAGACCAGAAGCCAAATAAAAGCTCATGACAGAAGCATGCTGGAAATGGCTGCCAAGGTGTGGAATGCCCAAACGGTAAATGAATGACAAATTCCTGACCTAAAAACTTACAAAAAATATCTGTGCAAAATAAGGCTAGGAAACCCCCACTACACTGCACCGCAAAGGGGCATGTGATATGTCATGGCCCACCAGCGGGACGCCCATTGGAAGGTAACCATGCTAAAAGTAGCCAGATAAGACACCACACAGCTATGTACAAACCTATGATATGTAAATAGGAGTAGGCTAGTCTAGTAATAAGAGTAGAACAAAATAAAATATATAAATGCCAAGAAAATCCAAAAGAACTAACATAGGCTACTAACCATACCAACCAACTATCTATCTGCTACTGAAATGCAGGCAATCAAATAACTTATCAGCAGCTACTGTGTGATAAAATAACACCAACACTACAACTGGCCAGCATTGAAAACAAGCCTGGGTACCCGGGCTTATATGCTATGGACAGTAAAAATACAGCCTCAATAAAAAGAATATATTAAAAAAGCTGTATGCGCATGTGGCATTCCATCTGTGGGAGGGGGGATTCGGTGCATCCTTACACTGGTTCCTTTGGAATTATACATCTCATACTTACAATTACAAGGTTCCACACTTATACTATAGTACATTCACAGGGAGGCTTTAACACTATACAGCACGTAAATTGCACATAATCCTGGTCAGGGACCCAATGTTGTGAGGGTTGGGTTTTTTTCCAACTGGGAAATGCTGCACCGAGAATGGCATTCGAACCCACACTGCTGCTGTTCCGCGGGCTAATGTCCGAATCATCAGACGATATGTGGTCCCTGATGCAATCAGTCTCTGGGGGCATTACTTAGCCACGGCTATAAATAGATCACCCGGCGTTCCTCCAAACCAGAGATGAGGCAGAGCGTGTCGCCGACTGGGACGCTGGACGTGGAGCCGCACACGGGGAGGGTTCACTGATGCGGAACGCGGACGCGGCATGACCGTGGGAAGTGCAAAGAATGACCTTGGGCTAAATAAGCAACAACGTGATCAATGTGTGACGTACGTGTGCGACGTGACGTGCATCTGTTCCTGGCCCCGCTGCACTAACACCGCACTCTCGGCAGGCACCAATAATTGCACGGTGAACATGTTGGTGACGCACGCCCAAGTCGTACACTCTACTCACATCTGCATCTAGACTCCTCTACATCTACATCCGACAATCTGAAATATGGATTATTCAAACTGAAGCAACAACCTGTTCAGGCTTTTTACGTCGGAATAGATATCCATATCCTGGGAAAATAAAAAGCGAATACTGTTTGGTTTTAGAACTGCAGATACATCACACGAATATCGAATTCCGCTGTGTTTGAGTTTGTGACGTTTTGGCGATGACTATATACTATATTGGGTGGACGGTTGTAATGAGGCTTATTTTAGTTTTAAGTAGCTTTCTTTATGAAGGGCGAACCTCGGAGATATTTGAAGGCCAAACATGCACAAATGATGTTGGCATGTACATCATGCTGACACACAGGGCCTATTTGTATGTGTCTGGGTTAGCGGTCGTAGCCCTGCGTCGTGCGGATTTCCCGGGTTAGCGGCAAAAAGTGTGTATGTATATGTCGGGGTTAAACTAACTCGGCGAGCGTAAAGTCGCCTGCGCTAACCCCGGGGGCGAAACCAGGGTTAAAGGTGGGGTTAGGCACCGATTATGGCCAAATCTATTCAATGCGATCATATTTAACAGAATTAGATACGCAATAAGTGAAATTTATTCAAATTAACCCTAAAATCGAAGCGAGATTAACGCTGATGCCGTAACGGTGGCGATATTAATATTTTCGAATCGACGAATGTAAAGTAAACAAATCGCCGCCGCCGCAGCGACGTCGATATCCATATTGTCCAACGTCAAATAAAAATGGCCACCACCGTCGCCGCCGAATCGACGGCAATATATTAGGCCCAAATCTATTCAATGCGATCATATTTAACAGAATTACATACTCAAATCGTGAAATTTCATTAAATTAACCCTAAAATTGAAGCGAGATTAACGCTGATGCCGTAATGGCGGTGATATTATTATTTCCAAATCGACGAATGTAAACACGCACAGAGGGATTTCCCAAATCTATAAATAACTGAAACGTTAGCTAACTCGCGCGCGCTTTGGTCACATACATCCCCCGTGACACATTTGGAACCCCGGGGTTAGATAACCCGGCACCCTGCTTTAACCCCGGTCGGGTTAAAAATTGGTTCATACATATGGGCCCAGGCGTCAGCAGTAACAGGTTCTATTAAATTGACTTGGTATTCCATTCTAATTTCTATACAATTATAAATGCTTAATAAGTGCACCGGTATCTAAGTCGGCTATGCATTATCAATTACAGAACAATGTTTGGGCTGTGCAAATTTGAAGCTTCCAACGAATTATGCAGCTTAAAGGAACACAGCTCGAAATCAGGGGGGGGGGTAATTCTTAAAGCTGCATACTCTTACCCCATAGGTATGTAGGTTCAAATCTAGATCAGTCTTTTGCTTTTAACAATTTGATGCTTTTATTGGATCATGCGACTTTGCCGGATGTGTTAAGAACTGCAGACGACGCAGGCGATCCCTCAGGTTCTCACCCGGTAAAGGAAGTGCGGCTTCAGGTGTTTGGTTATTCCTTTTAGTAAAACATGTTTACTCAGTAACCAACCTATGTTGTCAGCGCCAATGCACAGCTCTTCCGTACCATGCAATAGTACTTTAAATACTTTGCTTTTTTTTGTTTTACATAATTGAAGTTTGCTGTGTGAAAGAGCAAGTACTACAAGTAGATAATACGGTGGGATTGAACATTGATCAATAGTTATACTTCTAAATGAAAACTACTTGTAGACAATGTTGATTGTGACTTATCCATTCCGTTCATTAGTTGGGATGTGACTATACTATAGTACTAGATACTAGCGACATGTCCACATAACGATGCAGCTTTGGTGGAAGTGTGCCATGTTGTGCAAATATTAAATACATACATTTTTAAGTCCAAATTGATCCGTGTTTTAAACTTGTAACATTTTGTAAATAATATAAAACAACAGATTTCTGGAATAACTATTTTTTTGTAACCTACATTTTAGGGATAAACATGAAATACAAATATGTTAGCTAAATAAGAAAACTGTTATGTGGAAAGAAATAACCCCCGTTAGCTAAGTATTAGAAATACAGCAATCAAGCCCTCAATCTCCTCCCTGTTTGCAGTTGAGACAAACAGGGAGGAGATTGAGAGCCCTAACTCTCCCAGACGGGATGGACTTGAGGACTGAGGTATAAACTCTGACCTGTATCTACGGTGGGTAAGACTGGACAGGTAGAGGGGTGGGTGAAAGGGGTGACGGGTGGGGGCTGGATAATCACCTGGGGACAGAACACCCCTCCCTCCTCTCGGCCACTGACATAGAAAGGCGTTGGGGAGCGCAGGTATGCTGGGTTTGCCTTTGACACCAATGTTTCTGAGCCTGACACGTGACCATTGCGCATAACCACGTCAAGACTTCGTCCCACAGTCAGTCCTTGCCGCAGATTCGCCAAGCTTCGGCAGAACATTCCGGTATAACTAGATTTAGGCCTACCTGTAAGTTGGCGCATTCCTAAGGTTTAGTTTGTGAATGCCAATTTTAGGATCCGGATCGATTTGTGAGAAGAATTCAACTAGCGTTTGAAATAATTATGAATTGTTGGTTTAAGGAAATATAACTTCGAGGTGGGAAGCAGCGGTTGTTTAGCTACGTGAGGCGGCGCGCTGATTGGCTGGTAGAATGTAGGGCAATGTGGGTCACCGCCCACTAACAGTGCACGGTCACGGTGTTGACCTTTGTATATTGGTGTGAGGTGAAGGTCGGCCCCGGTAGGTCAAAGGTGTAACAGCGCAGTGACAGCGGGCTGCAACTCACTGCGCGCGCAGCCCGGCGCGTGACAGCCGGTCGGACACCGGAAGTGACCACTGGCAGGTTCAGCGGTAATCTCCTCAGAAGTCCACTCTCACTGCAGTCTGCAAGGGATTAGCAAACACTGCACCCGACACTTACAGCGGGACTAAAACCCACGCAGCTTCCCTTGTGGACCGGACATATCTCACTTTGATCATGAAGTCACTCTTATCCGACAATTAACCTGCGTACGCCTACTTGTGTGTGTCTCTACCTGACAAGATGAGCGCATATCATGACTATGTTGGCTGGAAACTGTCTTTTTGTAAATACTTTACTCTGTAGAATATGTAATTTATCAGTGTAATTTATTACAACTTTGCTAGTAAGTAGGCCTACATAACCTTTTAGATGGTTTTGACTGAGACAATGCAGTAACAGTAAAATATATTTGAATAAGTGCAGTAGATTTTTCTGTATACAATTTAAATAATCATGCATATAAATTATACATAATAAATTATATATCAATCAATCAATCACTAGTTCTTTCCTCAAGTCAAGGGTTGGATGCAATGGTTCTCCACTTGTCCCAATGGTGTGCTGTTCTGATAGACTGAATAATTCAAGCCTGTCCACTGTGAAATATTTGTAAACCATGATGTTCTTGGTCTCCCTCTCCCTCTGCTGTCATTCATCTTCCCTTCCAAAATTATCTATGCAAAAATTATAATAATAATTAATATATCAAATACATTGGAATGAGTGCAGGTTTTTGTATGAATTTACACAGGTATGTATCTAATTCTAAAAAATATTAATATAATAAACAGATAAACTATATGTAATAAATTATATACAGGAAAATGATATAAACTATTACAACTATTAAATTATGTATAATAAATTAAGCATTGTAAGAGTGTATCATAATAGGTATCAACTTATAATAATATTACATATAATAAAGTATATATAGCATAATTCTAATTCATACCATCCACTAATAGCTGTCCGCTAAGGATTACAAACATTCCCACGGTGCAGCACATAACACGTACCTTCACACAAACTCTAGGTACATTCATTCACCATGTGGAGTTCAACATGTCCAACATCCTGGTCACGGCACCAGGGTCGTAATGGTGCCGTTCTCAGGGGAGCGTCCCAGTATTGGCACATTCTGGTTCTCCTTAGTAAGCCACCGTCCTGTGTTTGTATGGGGCAGTTATGATACAATTTCCGAGTCGCTATAGACCCCTTTCAATGTTTATAAACATTGCGTATGCGTGCGCAGCTTGGCTGCAGAACGAAGGCACACTGCCATTGAGTTTTCCGGAACGTGCAGTGCAAGACATTTATTTTATACAAAATTAATAGAAATGCAGAACCCTAACCATATAAATTTAATATAATCTGTTTGTGGAATATGTTTTCTATTCGTGTTCCAAGCAATTTGTGTCTAGGTGGTGTGGTTTTAGAAATATTTCACTTTTTCTGTATGAAGATTACTGATGGCCATTGACAATGCATTTAGTTTGCCGGTACGCACAGTGAAAAACGTCTATTTTATTCAAAATTAATAGAAATGCAGAACACTCAATCAATCAATAGTTCCGTCCTCTAGTCGAGGGTTGGATGCAATGGTTCTCCACTTGTCCCGATGGTGTGCTAGACTGTGAATAATTCAAGCCTGTCCACTGTGAAATATTTGTAAACCATGATGTTCTTGGTCTCCCTCTCCCTCTGCTGCCATTCACCTTCCCTTCCAACAATGTATGCTATATTGAACTCTGACGAATGATGTGGCCAAAATAAATAAGTTTCTTTGTCTGTATAGTGGCAAACAAGCGTTTCTTATTTTTAATTTTTCTGAGAACTTCTTTGTTGGTGATCTTCTTTGTCCATGATATTTTCATAATCCTTCGATAAGTCCACATCTCAAATGCTGCTAAACGTTTGTACATTTTCTTAGAGATTGTCCATGTCTCAGCCCCATACATTAGAGTAGACCACACATAACACTGAAGAATACACTTCCTTGTATGTATTAATATCTTACTTGATGTTAACACTCTATACATTTTGGAGAATGTTGTTCGGGCTATTGTTATCCTTCTCTTAATTTCTTCCTCACATCTCCCATCATTTGTAATCTTTTGTCTGAGATATATGAATTCGGATACTTGTTCTATGTTTGTGCCATCTATGGTTATATTTATATTTGGTTTATCTGTCTTTTTACTTATAACCATTGTTTTGGTCTTCCTGGCATTCATCTTCATGTTGAATAGTATTCCAGCTTTATTGGTTCTATTCACAATGAGGGTTTCAAGGTTATTATTGCCGGAAGTGATAGTGAGGATAAGCTCTCACTACCTATAAAGTACTTTCTCATGGCATGCGTATCAAATAGCCTCTGATAACCAAGTCCAACTCCCGGCCTTCACGAGGCGAAACTGTTTCTACTGACGGGAGAAGGGGCAAAGGCGGATCTCTGGCGCCTCAAAACCAGATGCTTCGGGCAGGTGGGGCTCGTCAATCTTGGCTGACTGCTCATCTAGGAGAAGGTAAACTCTGATTTAAAACCCCCGCTGCCATGTGGCTAGTCCCATTTATGGGAAGGCCAGAAGTTGATAGTGCACACCAGCGGCCATACTGACTCAACTGTCGGCCTAAACTAAGTGTGGCGCACATCAACTTTGTTGGTGTGGTCAGGGGATGTCACCCCTTCAAGTGCATGAAGACTGGAGCAGCAGATAAGTTAGAAGATCAATACCTTTGAAGGTGTAACAGCAAGATGATGTGGCTCATCAGGGCACACTCTGACAAAGATGAGTAAGTGGCCAGTCACCTTGGAAAGGAAGGGGAACCTACCAAGTATTTACCCATAGTAAGCAGAACACTAACCGTATAAATTTAATATAATCTATTCATTCCGAGCGATTTGTGTCTAGGTGGTGTGGTTTTAGAGATATTTAACTTTTTATGTATGAAGATTGCTCATAGCCATTTTGTTTGCAGTGTGACCGTGTGTCGTCCTGCAGCCAAAATGCGCACACACTGACCTCTAGATACCTATGCTGACGTAGGTCTATAGCAATATCAAGTAACGAAATGCATGACTCCCACTCACAATATGACTTATATTAGTTTGAAATCACTTAAACAAGCGGGTTACAAGCATACAGAAACTAATAATCGTGAGAAACTAATAATCGTGAGACACAAACTATCTGTCCAGTTCAGGAAATACATGTTTTAGACAAAAGTATCAGACTGATGAATTCAGCGAACATCAGATGGCCGTACTCTTCCTGTCCGTCGATGTGTTTCTCCATTGCTTCTAAGTGACAGGGGTGAGATTGGCCGTCGACAACATACATTCTGAAACTCATGGCGAGGGTTTAGAATAGAGTGGGAGGGCAGTGCGGAGGAACTGCTGCTTTTATTGATATTCCTTGTTCAAACACGGGTACAAATCACTGCGGCTAATTAGACTCACACAATCAGGTGTTTAGCTGGATTTAACTACACCACCTCACACAGGGATTTCACAGATCAGACAAAAGATAAGACATATGTGTATAATAATTAATATATAATGGGAATACAGTATAACCCCGTTAAACCAAGCTCAGTTAAACCAAACGATCGGTTAATCCAAAGTTTTTTCGGCGGCCCGGCAAAATGATTTGTTAATCCAAACAAATTTCTAGGGTCCCTTCAAGTTTGGTTTAACGGGGTTATACTGTATACAGATTTCTTAAATGGAGTCAAATAGTCCTGACCCTACCTGAAAGCTGCACACTTCGATGAATGCATCACATTTTCGAAGCTTTGTTTGTCTGGGTGTTGTTGTTTTACATCATAGCAACATCTAAGGTCATATCAGGACGGGTTCCGAATTGTGACAGTGCGCACTCATGGTGACTTTATAGTGCTGCCCCACTGGGAAACTGGGCCACCAGCATCATGACCTGATATCCCACTGGGTCACATTATCCTGATACTGAGCCAACCAGTCCTTGCCCTATCCTAATAATGCCGAGCGCCAGGCTAGGAAACGACAAGTGTCAAATTTTAAGTCTTTGGTTTGACTCGACCAGGATTCGAACCCACAAACTCATGGGTTCGGATTTCCCGATCTCTCAAAACAGAAGACCGACGCTGTACTCATTCGGCCACCCCGTCTGGTCATATTTTTCGAAGCCAAACCATTTATCTAGATTTCATCGAACATGTCCAACTTAGAAGTCAGACAGAGCACGTATTAACCCTGCGTTCCTGCATAGAAGCGTCTAATTCTAAGTCATTTTAACACAACCTGTTACACCTGAAGTCTATGGTGACAGAACTTTGACATCACACCAACATTAGTATACCATATTTTCATTTTAAATATCTCCAAAGTTAACCATTTACACACAAAAAAGAGTTACCATCTGAAACTAAAGTAAGATAAATTATAACGATCAACCAAATGTTGTTTCGTTGGTTTTTTAAATGTCAGAAACTCAAAAGCACCGGTCTATGCAACGTTAGCAATATCGAGTGCTAAACACAATAGTGACAAGTTCCAAATCGTGTTGAGATATCGATCCCAGGACCACCTGAATGGGAAGCAGACACTCTAATGACTAGTCCATTCTACCCGGAATATGACAGCATGACAGGAGTGGCGATGCTGCAGACAGCTGTAGGACTGGGGAGAAGGTGCATGTCTAGGGGGAGTGGGGGGGGGGGGGGCGGATATGACCACCTAACTGATATAATCACCGGGGAGATATGTATCCACACACCACAGCCGACCGCGCACACCGCTCAATGCCCGGACAGCGGACACTAATTCCGTGTTTACGAGAGCGTCCCGGCCAGCCTGCGTTGTGACGGAGGTGTCCGGCGGCATTGACGGAAAGAGGCAATTCATTTTTTAGCTCGGACCGAATCGACAACGAGGCTCGTCGTAACAGTGCGGCGGAATTACCCTATTGACTGACCCAGGCGCAGAACACGCCGGGAACAGGCTCTGAGGGAGGGACGCGCCACAATCACTATGGAAACACTCCAAGGGGTGTGGGTGTGGGTGTGGGTGTGCGTGTGGGTGTGGGTGTGGGTGTGGGTGTGGGTGTGGGTGTGGGTGTGGGTGTGGGTGTGGGTGTGGGTGTGGGTGTGGGTGTGAATAAGAACACATTTGAACCTTTTTGAGGGCAGCTGGTCTGTATCACCTAAAAGTCATATAGTTTTATGACCTTAGATGTTGCTAGGACGTAAAACAACAACAAACAAACAAACAAATAAATTCTATTAATTACTAATACAACCTTTGATTTTTTCTCAGGAATTTTATTTCACTTGGCCACAAATATATAAAATTGTGAGCTATTTCAATTAATGAGTGTCAATTGACACATAATTGATTGTATGCTTTTACATGTAAAAGCGATGGTCTGAATAAAAACCAAACAGTTCTCGCCGTGAATATGGCCTATGCTGCCGACATGGCAATCAATCAAAAATCAATCCAAGTTGTAAGTGTGGGATGTGGATGTGGGTGTGGCTGTGTGGAATCAGTGTGATAGCGTTGAACAGTTCGAAATGCCCAGCTGAAAATATACAGCTCCCAGAAATCTCAACAATAGTTAGGATATATCTACCTGCTGGGCAAAGCTCACAAATTCCTCTGTTCTGTGACATCAGACAGGGCAGACATACACACAGTGGTTCTGACCACTGCCATTCAAATATGGGTTGGTAGTGGAAATCATCTAGAAGACTTTCCATGGAGCACAGTGAGCTTCCACCCATAACAGTAGTTCTTTAACTACCACCAGAGGGCAGGTTGATGTTGAAATCGTCTATTCCCCAGGTTTTAAATTACTTCAAGCTGCATAGTCCGATGAAAGAATAACCAAAACCATGACCTAGATTTGAACTGACATATCCAACTCAGACACTGGTGCAGTTAGTACACATTTACTGCAGTTTGTTGCTCCTGTGCTATGCTGCTACACTTGAAATTGTATAAACAAAACCCGTCCTCATCGGACATTGGAAGTTACCAGGACGTAAAACTCCAACAATCAACCAACAAATGTAAACTAAGCATTTTGGTGTGCGTGACATAATTAATTTAGCATGTTTTTACTTCAAATAGTTGCAAGGTTAACCACTTAATATATTAGTTAATTAGAAAAGTAGATTAATGATAAACCTAATATATATTCATTTTAAAACACTAGGGAAGAAACTCAAAACCATCTGATTATGCCGAGTGGGTGTGGAAGGTTCATCAGACTCATGTAATTAACGTCTGTACTTCCGGACTCTGAGCCTAACTGTATTTCAGGACTATTTCATATCATCATCATCATCATCATCATCAATCCCTTAACCACGAGGGTCATTGCGGCACCACAGATGACTTTGCAATGAGTTTTCTACATTTTCCCTGTTCTCCACAGCCCTCTGGGACTTGCCGAACTCCAGGCCTGTCCATTCCCTGATGTCGTCTTCCCACCTCTTCCTTTGGTTGCCTTGTCTTCTTCCCCCTTTCACTATTCATTGCAATATGGTTTTGTCCAGACTTGGTCAATCGGACATATTCCCATATCGCTGCAGTTTGTGTCTCCTTACGACCATCAAGACATCTTCAAGTGGTCCAACTGCCTGTTGGATCTTGGCAAGGACTTCCTCGTTGTGTGGGTGTTGCTGTTTCATACAAGAAACCTATCGATCTCTGAGTGTTCGCTAGTCTCTGCCACTTTGCTAAATCGCTTCAGAGTAGAGTCATTATAGTGCTGCCTGACTCTAATCACCGCGGCCTGGCTCCTGGAGCCTCCAGACTAGATTCAACCATCAATACAGGGAGATCAAGGAGCCCCGGAATAGTTAGTTCTACACTAAACAAGGAGCGCGTGTCATGGTTGAACACGATGTTTGCGGATATCGACAGCTACCTTCATCTAACCGCCACATTTATAGTGTGAGGCTTGTAGTCTCCATTGATGGCGCTGTGATGCGCGCCTCCTCTGGGGGGGGGGGGGGGGGGTTGCGCTTTGGTCGGATACCTGTACATCAAGCAGCATATAACGAGCAATACTGCACTATGAATGCTGCACACACCCACCACTCATTTCTACTAACCCTCATTCAATAAATTAATTCTCTTCACTGGATAATTGTTAAGCATTCCCTCACCACACCGTCATTTACACATCAAGCAGCTACACACGGACGGGAGCTAACAATGAGACATGAATGAATCAAACATGTTTTACAACAAAGAAGCTGAACCCAAAACTCGCCGAATCTTGAAGGTGTGGGGCGGAACTAGCCCTCCCGCTCCGCGCCCAGCACACCAAGCTCAACTCTTTCCGGGCTATTTTCTTTATTTGTTTGCTTGTTACACTAAACTGTAGCAAAAGAAAACCTTAAAATGATACGATAACATGATTCACGTACAGAAAAGTAGTCACACGGTATAACAATAAGCTACTCTGTTTCCATTGCGTCTAAATATAACCATCTCTTATCAATTACACGGGATTGATCCATGGCTGAGTCGAACCAAAGAATTACACAATTTGTACTTTTCGCTACCTTGCCTTACAATCGCCATTACTAGGACAGAGCAAGGAGTGGTTGCCTCAATATCAGGATAATGCCTGGACTACCAGTAACCCAGAGGAGCAGCACTATAAAATAACCAGCAGTGGCTCTAGTTGCACAGTGACTTTGGTAAGGGTTCCAAGCCTATGGACCCTTCAACTGGTTAGAACTTAGATGCATGACAGATGGCCTAGTGGGTAATGTGCCCACATCAGAATGGTAGGCATATATCTGAGATTCCGAATCCCATAAAAACCGGACATGACATGCCTATACAACACTACATACTGTTATTGAAACAAGCATTTTCGATAAGTTGTGTTTGTGAAAAATAAAACGTAGTTTAAAAACAACCCGCATCCGCTCTAAACTTGGCTGAGGCACCGGAAGCGGGACAACTTCACTTGTTGACGCGCAAGTGCTTGCCATTGTTTTGTAACCGGATATGTGTTCACATAAACCGCCACCAGGGGGACTCCAGCGCGCAGTAACCCAAACAGTTTCTTCCTGGACAGTCTTCGCCAGGGGGGGGTGCATGATGTCCACCAGCGCGGGTTTGGTGTTAGAGCCTATTACCGTTTAGCTATCACCGACGTCGGGAACTGTGTCAAGTCGTATGCAGGAGCGCGTAACACTTTCATTATAGTTAAACTTGAATTTATTTATAGATTTGGGAAATCCCTCTGTGTCTGTACCCATATATTAGGCTTAAATATATTAAATGCTATCATATTTAATAGAATTAGATACGCAATAAGTGAAATTTGATGAAATTAACCCTAAATTCGAAGCAATATTAACGCTGCCACCGTAATGGCGGCGATATTAATAGTTATATTTTGGAATCAACGAACGTAAAGTAAACAAACTGCCGCCAGTCTGGAAAGCGACTTCGATGCGGCGGTGGCGGCGATTTGTTTACTTTACGTTCGTCGATTCGAAAATATAACTATTAATATCGCCGCCAATACGGTGGTAGGCTTAATAACGCTTCAAATTTAGGGTTAAATTGGTCAAATTTCACTTATTGCATATGTAATTCTGTTAAATATGACAGCATTGAATAGATTTGGGCACAACCTTACGCTAACACCGCCCTTAAACGTCCTATGAAACGGGGTTAGTGTCGCGGACCTTAAACGCGCGATGTTAGCGTAACACCACCTCCTGCATACCGACTTTTCGGCGCTAAACCAGAAATCCCGTCTAAACGCGTTTTGGCTCGCTAACACTGACTCCTGCATATGGCCCCAGGGGAGGAGGATTCAGGATAGAACAAGGGGGCTGTAACGTCAGGTAGGATCCTTAATAAGCCTATGCTAATTGCCATCGGTCGGAGACCAGTCCATCGGAGCTGAAAGAAAAATCTGATTAATCAATTCCATCCCCACACCACTAAGACGGCCATTTGTCTGGCCTTTAAATTATAGACCATTCATTGGCAGTGTCATGCTAGTTATATTTAGGGACTCTATAATCTAATTGTATTAAGTGTTGCCCTACCTTCATTAATAGGCCTTATTATTTACTACGCTTACTTGCCTTGCTTGGCAACGGATGGAGTGTCCGAATCAATAATAGCCCTGGCTGACTTCCCATCCCGAAAGTCATGTGTTCGAATCCCGGCCGAGTGAAACCATGAGTTACCCAATTGATACTTGTTGCTACCTTGCCTGGTGCTCGTCATTTCTAGGATAGGGCACGGACTAGTTAGCTCCGTATCAGGATAATGTTCCTGCGTTGGGCATTGGGTTATGGTGCCGGTGGCCTGGTCTCCCAGTGGGCAGCACTATAACGTCGTAATGAGTACGCTCTATCACAAGTCGGTACCCATCCTGATCTGATGCTAGGACGTAAAACTCCAACAAACAACCTGATATTTCCCTGTGAAGCAGTACTATAACTATAAGGTCACCGTGATTGTGCGCTGTCTGTCACAAGTCGGTGTCCATCCTGATATGACCTCAGACGATTCTATGACTCAGTCCTAACATAACAACCAAAGAAAGAAACAGCCTTCCTTGTTACACTGCTTTGTTGACTATACAGAAAATGGGGAGTTTGCTGAGCATCTTGGCCAACTGATTGTATGCAGCAATTCTGACAACTATGGCTCAGGGTGGGTCACGTGCAGACCCAGGTCCTACCTTCAGGCACTTCAAACTGTTCTTTTATTGAGGTAAAGGCCTTTATGTTTTGGGGAATACCAGCTAGCGTTGAATCCTTCAGCTGTTGTTATAATAATAATAATAATAATAATAATAGTAATAATAATTTTTTTAATGTAATTGAAATAAAAACAATAATAATAAGAAAATAAATAAGATAATAATGGGTGATAATAATAATAGTGATGCTCAGAATGATAACCATAACCATGACGATGACGAGGATGACGATGATAAATACTACGATAATTGTATGGTGGGTGGGGTGGAGGGTGGGGGGTATGGGGACTCCATTGTATTCTGCGAACGCAACAACCGAGTGTTCGTGAATAATCCACATCTACAATTAGTGACCTACAAGCCTAGAAAGGCTTCATTGCAATTTGCTGGCAGAACCCCACCAACCCGTGTCAGCGTTCCCTGAGTGTGCATCGCATCATGAGATAGTGTTACTTCAGATAGGCATTAGCACCGACTCACCCCACAGGTCAGAGCCTGCCCCCCCCCCCCCACACACACACACACCACCATGCAGCCTTACATGCATGTATTATTCACAGGCAATATGTGGTTTTTAAAGGACACACATTATACATCGTCACAGGCGATCACTGTGCCGGTGAATCTGGAGAGTTGAATTGGTCTTGTCATAGACCCTTTCTGAATACCCTCATGGCTCAATAGCGACCACAGCACTCCCTGTTCCACCAGCCGCTACCGGACCAGGTCAGTTCCTCCACTTAAAATGGTAAAGCCGTGCTGGCTGTAGGCCAAGCTCAAAGGTGGCAGCGACAAGATTGGGGCTTAGCTGTTGTCTCTGTCAGAAGGCGCAGGATGCTGCCCTCAGACGGAGAGAGGCGGGCCATGGAAAATCAGTTTTCACTCTGAAACTGAGATAACATATGGATGCAGGGAACTGTTCTTTACTGCTTTTTCTTGTTTCTCTGTAAGTGTTTGTAAGAAGGAATTATTTATTGATGTGGACAGTATTTGCCTGGCCATGCTGGCATACAAGGAAACGAACGAGCTGATCGGGCTGCGAAGAAGGCCCTGAACTGTGATCTTGAGCCATGTATGATCCCTCACTCTGATCTGAAACCACTAATAGCCACCCACATAAAATCCAAATGGCAACATGAGTGGGATGAAAACATTAATAAACTTAAAGAAATTGAACCATCTATGGGAAAGCCACCACAGACTCATGCGGGAGGTCGGCGGGACCAAGTGGTCCTTAGCCGCTGCCGTATTGGCCACTCGTCGCTTACACATGCTTTTCTGCTCAAGGGGGAACCTCCCCCTGAATGTACTGGGTGTCAGTCCCCGCTGACACTCAAACACATTTTACTAAGTTGCTTTGATTTGTTGGCCCTGCGCCAACAGTTCTACACTGCAGACAGTATGCATGACCTTTTTACTAAGGTAAAACAGGAAAACATTTTAGCCTTTTTGAGGGCAGCTGGACTGTACCACCTCATATAGTTTACTAAATAGATTCTATCAATTATTAATAAAACTTTTCTTTTTCTATGGGAATTTGTTTCCCTTGACCACAAATATATGATTGTGAGCTTTCTAATTTAATGAGTGTCTATTGGCACATAATTAATTGTCTGCTTTTACATGTAAAAGCGATGGTTTGAACAGCAACTAAAAACATTTCTCGCTGTGAATATGGCCTATGCTGCCGACACGGCGTAAAACAA